>OZ012735.1:527994541-528484330 GCA_963859935.3 Lathyrus sativus | reverse complement strand
CAACAATCAGAAGTTAAACAACATATCAAACATAATTATCGATTAACCATGGGATTAGGGAAAATCCCTCTACCTAGCATTCATGCAATTTACCGAAATTCAACCGATTCTTCCCCCCCCCCCCTTACCTCAAATGCAGCTTCGATTGCCCAAGAGCTTCCAAAATCTGATAGCTTAGCTTCCTCTTGCTTGCTCTTGCTTCAGACCTTGTTCTCACTCTTGCTAGCTAAACCGTGTTCTTCTCCTTCACGCTCGTGTTCTTCTCTTTCCCCCTTTCTTCCAAAATGGCACTTATCCCCCTAATACCCCAAACTTCTTTTTTTAATTCCAATAATAATATTAATCCTCATTTTCTCCTTTTTAATCCAAAACAATTCCAATTAACAAAATCTTCATAATATTAATAATAATAATAATAATAATAATAATAATAATAATAATAATAATAATAATAATAAGAATTAAAAATTATGTTTTTTTGTTTTTTATAATAAGACAAAACTAAAAAGAATTAAAAATCATGTTTTTGTGTTTTTTTTATTACAAGACAAGAATAAAAAGAATTAAAAATTATGTTTTTGTGTTTTTAAAAAAGAAAATATTAATAAAAAAATTAAAAATAAAATTAATTAATAAAAATAAAAGTTTACATTAAATATCTAATCAAATCTAAATAAATTAAATTATTATTTAAATAAAAATGATTTAAAAACGAAATAAAAGGTCTGGCAGAAAAGTGCTCGAAAAAATACAATGAACACACCAAAATAATCAGCGCGAATTAAGCGACTTGGAATAATACACCGTTTTTTCAGATTTTGAAATAAATTTTACCCGCTAAAAAGGCTTAAACTGACTAAAAACACTTCCAAAAGATGGTCGAAAAATTTAAATGAGCATGCCAGGTTAAACCACGTGAAACGTAGATTAATATCGCTGGCGTTTGCAGGTTCGATCTTGAAATTTTTCGTCCATTGATTTTACACACAGTTGATTTTTATTTGATGAATTCGGCTACAATTTCAGCAAGTTTATTCCCGCTGATAAATTGGATATTATGCATCATAAAATGTGTGATATGCTATACAGACGATGCGAAACGTAAAAATAGAATCTCAGGGTCAAAACTACGATATGACATAACTTAACTCAAAATGCAAGAGTCACCACTACACTTTTATTTTATCCAAAAGGAAAGGAAAAAGAGCGAACAAAACATAAACAAGTTCTAAAACAAGAACAAACAGAGAATTGGTAAGGGGGTTGGTTACGTGTTGGCTCTCATTTTCGACGCCAGCAAAATTAGAGTCATCCCAAGTCAAAGAATTATTTTTAAGCATAAGAAGGCTTCGACCCAGTTTTGGTGAAGCCTGAGTCGAAGAGAGGTTATGAAAACCTCTGGGAAAATTGCTAAGTGTTGGAAGGTCCTTCGACCGTGAGAATGCTGAAAGAAGCACGCTGCAGTTACCACTAAGGCTGGAGGGAAATTCCTAATATTTGAATTTCAAAAGAGCAGTTGGCGAACGTAGGAACGGTGGAAGTCAAGAAAAAGCGCCAAAAGACACATTTTGAAGCAACAACCGTCACTTAGTAGTTATTTTCTAGCATTATAAATAGGGGTTATTTCCATAGAACAAGGGTGTTCATTTGTCCTGTACAAGTTACTCCAAATTACTCAAAGTACCCGCGTGTAGAGAAACGAATTCGAGAGAATGCACTTGATGCAACACCTTTTCTTTTCATCAAAGCAATTTATGTATCTTTATGATTTACATGTTGTTGTTTATTCTGCACTTTATCTTGCATGTTCTCCTTTAAACTTTATCTTTCACGTTTAAATGCCTTTTTCCTTAACTTTATCTTTCGTATTTACCTGTTCTTCCTTGAAACCTTATTTTTAATCTTTACTTTCAATTGATTTTCTTCTGCACTTTATTTTAACTTGCTATTTAAAAGTCTTTTTAAATTGCTTTCGACTGTTACTTTCTTGCATTTTTCTAAATATATGTCTTCACATTTACTTTCTTGCACTTTTATCAAGTTTAAACCTTTTACATTGTTACCTTTACTTTCGACGTCTTACACACTTACTTTCTTGCATTTTTATCAAATTCAAGCCTTTACATCATTGCCTTTATTTTCAAAGTCTTTCTTTTACATCTTGCCTTTTACTTTCGACGCTTTAAGAATTGCGCCCTTTACTTTACAGTCTTGTCAATTTCCAAGTTGTTGTTTGCTTTACAAAGTTTTTATAGTCGAACATGGAGTTCAGTTTAGATTTTCTGTTAAACTTAGCACATGTCCTAGGATTTGTATGGTCGATCCTGCAAGTTACTCAATTTCATCCAAAGTTGATAGACCAGAGGTTGTTTACCAAATTTCACAGTAAACATTACGCGATGGGAAGGTGTTAGCACCCAAAACATCTATAGTACTATATAGGAGCCCTTTAAAATATCTACGCTTTTTGGTTTGAAAAGGCTTGTTTGAAAGGAGATTGAGGAGGTGAGAAGAGAATTATTTTTTAAGATTTTTGTGTTTGAAGATACTTACCGCCTCATGGCTACGTACGCACAAAGTGCAATATAGGATCAAAACCCCGTAGTTTGTGGTACAAATAACAAAAATTTGTTGGTTATGATTCATTTTTAAATGTAAAGGCAAGTCGTCATTTTAAGGAGAAAACTACAACTAGTCACTCACAAGTATAAGACAACATTTGCATCACCTAAAGATGGAGGATTTTGCTTGGATTAAAATCAACAAGTCTATCACTCAACATCTAAGTGGAAAATGTCAATATCTTAAATATTATGGGGAATAGGAGAATTATATCTCAACTATAGAAATGACTCATGTCTAAACTTTATGAAAAGTTTTAAATGAAAAGTGTACAAAAGCACAAAAAGTTTGAATAAGGTTTTGTATTTGTTTGAATGAGGTTATTAATTTTTACTAACCCCATTTTTTTTTCAAATTTTAAATATAAATAAATATGTGTCCCTGACCAATACTCGTGCGAAAGTTCGTGTGCGAAAGTTCTAAAATGATGTTTGTAACGTAAATATATTCATCAAAATGTTAGTTTTAGAAGTGGAATGTAATAGGTAAGATGTCCAATTATGTTTGTAATTTTCATGACTTCTACATTACTCCATTTGTTTGATTAAGTAATTGATTGGCTTTATGTTTGGAGCTTTTGCTTTTTGTGGTTGTATTTGGGATTGAGAATTTTTTTACTCTATTTAATTCCATTTTGAAGATAAAAAAAAATCAAGATTAAAAAAAATGGTAAGATAAGGTTCAACAGATTCTATTTAAAAGTCAAATACTAAAATTAAGTTTTAAAAGACTGTCAAATACAAAATACACAAATTTATAATAAAACTTTGCTTTATTATAAATTTAGAACAATACGGTCATTTGAAAGACTAATTACTAAGACACAAATTTTCAAGAGATGAGGTCTTTCGACTTAATTAAGCTCTAAAATGACATAAAAATTTTATTAATATTTTCTTTTTTCAATTAAGATGACTGAGGTAAAATTGAAAGATGCAAACTTTAAGTTATTAGAATAGTTCCATAAAAAGAGCTACAAAACTCGTGAAAAAAAATAATAGTATTACTTAATAAAATTTTTATAATAAAATTCACATCACATATTCTAAATGATTTTGTTATGACATGTTATTAATAAGAGGTAAAATAAATCATATCAAATCAAATATAATTTTAATAAGAAAAACATACAAGTTATGTAATATTCTTGAACATAGAAAACAATGTCAACTTAATATTATTCAAATGATTTGACAATTACAACGACATAATGGACACGAGAAAGCCAATTGATTAATGTTGCATTTTTTGAACCACTCAAGAATGCAATCTTTATTAAAAATATGCGAGCAGTTTGTCTTGACAAGTTTTGGCTTAAATTCATTTGAGAGCTCTTCCAAACAAATTGAACACTGTTGTGCATCATAATAAAAAATGTGAGATGTTGTAACTTCTGCTAGTCGATCCACAACAAGTTGAGATGCCGCGCACACATGTGGATGACATTCTTGAGCCATGACATTATTTACTTGAATCGGCCACGTCGTCAAACGAAGCATCACATGCATCTCCAATACATTGTGAGCTTCGAGCATTTGCCTAACACCATCACCAATGGTCTCTAATATAGGATGTGGAATAGGCAGACAAGAAAATTCATTCGAAATTGTTGAGTGATTACTAGAAATCCAAAAGTTTTGATTGACCGTGGTTGTAAAATCATCAATTGAATTTGTAACATTAATTTGAGAAGGCCAATTTACATTGATCAAATGAAAATGAATGTAAATATCACCATTTGAAGGATAATCACGAGGAGCTGTAGAAAACATATTTAGAGAAAAGTTGAGTTCCATGGATGAAGCTTGAGAGATCAAATATTGTGAACAAAATCTTAGAATGGAAAGTATTTGTGGAATTAGTTTAGTTGCTAAAACAATTTATGTTATTTATATAGTAAAAGTAAAAGCCTTGAAAATTGATTATTTAATGATAAGACCCAATCAATTTTACATGAATGTATCACAACATAAACACATTTTACTAAACAGAAATCTATTAAAATCAATTCTACTAAACGCAATTTTATCAAAATCAATTATGTACACGCCAATTCAAACACAAAATAAATCAATCATGACCAAACAAAATAATACTAACATGAATTTTTAAAACATTGGTTTAAAAGCATAAAACTTTGGTTTAAAAACATAAAACTTTAAACTACATGCATATACTTGAAAATACCTTAACTTATAACTTAAGGAATCTTTGAATGAAAGTGAACTTTAAAAGTGAAAAAATACGCAAATAAACATAAAAATTTCAACTTCCAGGTTTGGGGGTGGTTTTATATAAATAAAAATAAAGTTCAATATGAAATTTGATTTATAGATGTGAAAGATGAGACCTTTGGTTCAATATATCTACCACCAAATTGAGTCTTTTATGTTGTTTTCACAATTATAGGATTTATTGAAGAAAAATCATGATATTTAAAGTTAAATCACGAGGTTTCTATGATACTCTACGTTGTGTGTTTTGAAGAGAAAACATGAGGGTTAAAGTTAAATCACAAGGGTCATATGGTACTCTTCATGAGTTGTGTGTATGGTGGAGAAATCATGAGACTTATAGTTAAATCATACTTTACTTTGTGTATATTGAAGAGAAAACATGAGGATTAAAGTTAAATCATGAGGGTCATATGGTACTCTCTATGAAAATGTAATATCTTTTTATGTATTATTGTTGTGAATTTTGTATCATTTTTAATTTTATAATAAAATATATTTAATATTATTTCTAAGTTTTTAAGGTAAATTTTATTTAAAAAATTGTATGCATTTTAATTAAAATAATTAAATTAATGGTAATTTGAATAAAAAATATAAAATGTGGGGTCAAGTTTTGGTTTCTTATAGACAATCATCATTAAAGTAAAAACTACTCAAATCAACTATAAATTTTTTAAATCCTACAAAGCACTTTGGACCCACAAAAAATATCTTAGTTTACCCATTTAGTTTACTCCCATTAAAGATGCTCTAAGACACAAATTTTCAAGAGATGAGGTCTTTTGACTTAATTAAGCTCTAAAAAGACATAAAAATATTAATAATATTTTCTTTTTTCAATTAAGATGACCGAGGTAAAATTGAAAGATGCAAACTTTTGTTGGTGCAAAGATAGAATAAATGATGAAATAGGGAAATATTCTATTAAAGAGAATGACGGCTACAAAACATGATATTTTGGTTACAATGATTGTCACCCTATTTATAAGCTAAAACTAGGGTTACTAGAATAAGATAAATACTAAAATACCCTCTAACAAACTTATGGGCTTAAGAAAGTAATATAATAAAATATGAATTATTACTAATACCATCCCTTAATTCATATTCCATCAAAACTTGTAACACCAATTCCATCCCTTAATATGAGAAATTGATCAGTCTTGATAGCTTTCGTCAGAACATCTGCCAACTGCTTCTGAGTGCTGCAGTGTACAACTTCTAACACTCCACTCTGAACTTGGTGTCTCAGAAAATGATACTTGGTCTCAATATGCTTGCTTCTCCCATGCAACACTGGGTTTCTGGCAAGATTGATTGCAGACTTATTGTCAATCATCAACTTCAGAGGTTTGTCTACTTTAATCTTCAGATCAAATCTCTTCAGAAGTTCTAATTCATACTTGAGCTGATGCAAAATGATACCTTTCTCAGAATATCTGAACTCCATCCCTAGAAAGTATGTCATTTTGCCTAGATCAGTCATTTCAAATTCATTCATCAGAACTTTCTTGAACTTGGCTATCTCCTGTTCAGAACTTCCAGTCAATAGTATATCATCAACATATAAACATACCAGAGTCATATTGCCTTCAGAAGTATGCTGAACATAGACACCGTACTCCATCTCACATTTCTGAAAGCCTTGCTTCTTGAAAAATGAATCAATCCTCTGATTCCAAGCTCTGGGCGCTTGTTTCAGTCCATATAGAGCTTTGTATAATTTGTACACCATCCCTTCCTGATTCTTTTTCACAAATCCTGGGGGTTGTGACACATAAACTTCTTCTTCTAATGGACCATTCAGAAATGCAGATTTTACATCTAAATGCATCAGAGGCCAATTCCTGTTAGCAGCTATTGCAATCACCATTCTGATTGTTTCATGTCTTGCTACAGGTGCAAACACTTCAGAATAATCCAGCCCAGGTTTCTGTAGAAATCCTTTGGCTACCAACCTTGCTTTATGTTTGCCAATTGAACCATCTGGCTTTAACTTCTGCTTGAAAACCCATCTGACGCTGATGGCTTTCTTGTCTTTTGGAAGTTCTGTCAGCTTCCAAGTCTTGTTTCTCTCTATAGCATCAAGTTCTTCTTTCATGGCCTTCATCCAGAGCTTCTGCTTAAGAGCCTCCTCTGTACTTATAGGTTCAGAGTCTACTAACATGGCACACTGAATAACTTCTCCTTCAGAGTCTACTTCAGTGTCTTGCAGCATGTCAAATTCTGCAAATCTTCTGGGAACGCTTCTGATTCTTTGTGGTCTCTGAACTTGTTCAAAGTCTTGAGCTTCAGAGCTTCCAGCTTCAGATGGTTGACTTCCTCTAGAGCTTTGACCATCTTCAAGATCTGGCATATTTTCAGAGTCTTGGCCATCTTCAGAGTCTGAATTTCCACCAGAATCTGGATTACCATCAGAGTCTGGATCATCAGAGTCACCTTCATCTTCTGAGTCTTCTCCAGAGTCAGAATCACTATCAGAGTCAGAGTCAATATCAGGGTTTACTTCAACTTCAGAAATTCTTAACTCTGGCCTTTCTTCAGAGGTTCTAACATCAGAATCAGATTGAGACTTATCCCAATTCCAAACTTCTGATTCCTTCACAATCACATCTCTGCTGAATTCAATTTTATTGGTTTCTGGACAATAGAGCTTGTAAGCACCAGTATTGTGGTACCCTATCAGAATCATCACTTTGCTTCTATCATCCAGCTTCTGTCTTCTGGCTTCTGGAACATGTTTATAGCAAACATAACCAAACACCTTTATATGACTAACACTTTGCTTATCTCCAGTCCACTTCTGTATTGGAACTATTTCCTTCAACTTCTTCGTAGGACATCGGTTGAGTACATACGTTGCAGTGGCAACAACTTCTCCCCAGAGCTTCTGAGGAAGCTTCTTCTCCTTTAGCATGCTTCTCACCATATCAAGCAGAGTGCGGTTTCTTCTTTCAGCAAGACCATTGTGTTGAGGGGTATAGGGAGCAGTAACCTCATGCTCAATTCCATTCTCCTCACAGAACTTCTGGAACTCTTTGGAGTTATACTCACCTCCACCATCAGTTCTAAGAATCTTCAACTTCTGACCACTCTAATTCTCAGCCTTCATTCTGAACTTCTTGAATTCATCAAACACCTCGTGTTTGAACTTAATAAGGGATACCCATGTCATTCTTGTGAATTCATCAACAAACAGCACAAAGTATTTATTCCCTCCAATTGATGCTACTGGAAATGGACCACACACATCAGAGTGTACAACTCCCAAGGCATGTTTTGCTCTTGGAGCAACTTCTGATGCAAATGGCAATCTTGGTTGTTTTCCTTCCATGCAAACTTTGCATGACTTTTCAGGCTTCTTAATTGCAGGAATTCCATGTACCAATTTCTTTGAATTCAGATGTTGTAAGCTTCTGAAATTCAAATGACCAAATCTTCTGTGCCACAACTCACTTTCCTTCTCAGTACTTGTTGCACTAAGACACTCTGAGTCTGCAGTTCTGACATTCACCTTGAATGTTCTATTCCTTCCCTGTTCTGACTCCATAATCAACTTCTGATTACAGTCATACAGCTTCAGAAGATTGTCCTTCATGGTAACTGAGAAACCTTTCTCAATTAATTGTCCCACACTCATCAGATTGCTTCTGATGCCAGGTACATACCACACATTCTGAATCAATGCTATTTTCCCATTGTTCAGAGTCACTCTGACATTTCCCATACCTTCTGCATTAAGATATTTGTCATCAGCACATCTGATCTTTGTTCTCTTTTCAGAGTCAAAGTCAACCAGCCATTTCTTGTTTCTAGTAAGATGATTTGAACAGCCAGTGTCCATATACCACCAGTCTGTCAGATCCACATTATCAGATTCAGAGGCCATCAACAGCACAGATTCGTCATCAGAGCCTCTGGCTATATTTGCTTCTTCTGATTTCTTCTCCTTGTTTGACCAACAATCTCTAGCAAAATGGCCAAACTTCTTACAACAGTAACATTGTATTTTTCTTTTGTCATACTTATCTTTTCCCCTCTGAGCATTCTTTTGTCTATTAGAGGTAGAGCTTTCTGACTTCTGACCACCATCAGATCTTCTCCTGGCTTCTGACTGCTTCTGATACCTCCTATCAGAAGTTGCTTTCAGAGCCTGCTGTTCTACTTCCTTTTCAGAGTTTCTCTCAGTCAGACGCAACTCTTGCGCTTCTAGACTGCTCTGCAGCTCTTCAATTCTCATTGTGCTCAGATCTTTGGAATGTTCTATTGCTACCACAATGTAATCAAATTGAGGAGTAAGGGATCTCAACACTTTCTCCATGATTGTTTCTTCAGAAAGAGTTTCTCCACATGCCTTCATCTCATTAGTGATCAGAATCACTCTGGAGATGTATTCAGAAACTTTCTCATTATTCTTCATGTTGAGATTCTCATATTGCTTTCTCAAGGACTGAAGCTTCACCTTCTTCACTGATGCGTCACCACCATAACATCTCACCAGAGTGTCCCATGCAGCCTTTGTTGTTGTAGAGTCTGCAATCTTCTCAAACACGTTTACATCCACACATTGATGAATGAAGAACAATGCTTTCTGATCCTTCTTCCTTACTTCCTTCTGCGCGTTTTTCTGTTCATCAGTCGCATCTGCTGCTACCGGAACATAACCATCAATGACAAGATCCAGAACATCTTGAGCACCAAACAGTACACGCATTTGAATCATCCAACGATTCCAATTTTTACCGTCAAATACTGGAAGTTTGGTGTTCATGTTGCCGTTTCCGTTCATCTTCTACTTTGCACAATACACTCAGAGTTTTCTCACACAGTGTTTCCCAACCCACAGAATTAAAAAATTTTGATCAGATTTTGTTCAAGATTCAACAAGAATCTGAGAAACAAAATCAAACACACAAGACCTCACGTTCACTCGTGTTTCCCGTGTTTCCCAATGAATCTGAACCGGAGCTCTAGATACCAATTTGTTGGTGCAAAGATAGAATAAATGATGAAATAGGGAAATATTCTATTAAAGAGAATGACGGCTACAAAACATGATATTTTGGTTACAATGATTGTCACCCTATTTATAAGCTAAAACTAGGGTTACTAGAATAAGATAAATACTAAAATACCCTCTAACAAACTTATGGGCTTAAGAAAGTAATATAATAAAATATGAATTATTACTAATAACTTTAAGTTATTAGAATAGTTCCATAAAAAGAGCTACAAAACTCGTTAAAAAAATAATAATATTATCTAATAAATTTTTTATAATAAAATTCACATCACATATTCTAAATGATTTTTTTATGACATGTTATTAATAAGAGGTAAAATAAATCATATCAAATCAAATATAATTTTAATAAGAAAAACATAAAAGTTATGTGATATTCTTGAACATAGAAAACAATGTCAACTTAATATTATTCAAATGATTTGACAATTACAACGACATAATGGACACGAGAAAGCCAATTGATTAATGTTACATTTTTTGAACCACCGAAAAATGCAATCTTTATGAAAAATATGCGAGCACTTTGTCTTGACAAGTTTTGGCTTAAATTCATTTGAGAGCTCTTTCAAACAAATTGAACACTGATGTGCAGCATAATCAGAAATGTGAGATGTTGTAACTTCTGCTAGTTGATCCACAACAAGTTGAGATGCCGCGCACACATGTGGATGACATTATTGAGCCATAACATTATTCACTTGAATCGGCCATGTCGTCAAACGAAGCATCACATGCATCTCCAATACATTGTGAGCTTCGAGAATTTGCTTAACACCATCACCAATGGTCTCTAATATAGGATGTGGAATAGGCAGACAAGAAAATTCATTCGAAATTGTTGAGTGATTACTAGAAATCCAAAAGTTTTGATTGACGTGGTTGTAAAATCTAATTATTTTGATTTCTATTTTTATTTTTCAAAATTGTTACGTATTAAAATCTGACAAAGCAGAGGTCACTCAATTAATTCTGTGTATTGTGAAAATAAGATATAATATTAATTTAAAAACTATGTTACTATCAGTATTATGCTATAATTTTTAAAAGAAATTATTTAAATTTAATTAATGCATGGTAAGTATTTAAAAGTTGCCAAATATTTTTAATGTATGAGTACAAATTGGATTCTTATTTGCCATTTCTTAATTTTTTTTATGTATACATGCACAATTAAAAATAAATAGGTTAGAAAGTGTTATTATATTATTTTTAATTATAAAAAATTAAAAATTGATTATTAATTCTATGTATTGTGAAAATAAGATATAATATTAATTTAAAAAATATGTTACTATCAGTATTCACTAGTAAAAAAATAACTTTTTAGCAGAGGTTTTTAAGTCAGTTCACTTGCCACCTGACTTAAGAAATGACACGGTGGCAATTTCGTAAATATTGGCAACTTAGTTAGGTCGGGTGCATTTAAAACCGACCTAAAAAAGATTAAAAAATATATATAATTTATATTAAATTTCTTAAATCAAATGTATATGTTTATTAATTGACTTAAAAAATCTAGTTTTTAAGTCAGGTGTCAGCCACCTGACCTAAGAAGTTTTATATACTCCTAACAAAGCACAGGTTCGATTCCAACTTGGAACAAGTTAGTGAAACAAGTTAGTGGAACACATTTTATATAATTTGAAATTTTTAAGTGGCTTATTTGTACACAAAAAAATCTTCTCTTCCTCTTCGTTTCCAGATTTAGGTTTCGTGCTTCATCAACAACGTCTCACTCTCTCTATCTCTCACTGCAACTTTCGTCTCCTTCATGGCGAGCCTTTGTGCTTCTTCGTTAATGACGTCTCACTTTCTTCGCCACTGCTACCACCGTCACCACACTTACACTTTTCTCTCCAGGTTCTCTCTCTTCTCTTTGTGTTTTGAAATTTTAGATTTTAACCTTATCTTATTGATTAAATTAAGCACCTTCGGTTTAGGGTATGGGATTTGAAATAGTGGCGGAGCCAGCGCCCGACAAGGTAGGGCAGCTGCCCGGGCTCAACCGCCGACAACATTTTCCGGTTTAACCAAGAACAGGTGCACCACTTACATTTTCCGGTTGCATTTTCATTTCAACATTCATTTCATTCACTCACTCTCATTTCATTTAAGATTCACTTACTCATAGGTTTCTCTATTTTTTTTCATTTCAATGACCTTTCAGATTAGGGAATCTTTTAGATATAAGGGAGAATGGGGATTCTGATTAGGGATTCATGATCCCTGTTTGTTTTTACAGTTCATTTTCATTCCTTCAATTTATCAATTTATGATGGGTATGTTGCAGGTTTTGGTTTACGAATCGGTATCGAATTGTTGTCGTTTCCACCATTTTGCAACTTGCACACTAAGTTTTGGTAAATTGCCTCAACCAAGTTTCTTTTTCTTTTTCGTTTCTGTTTCTTGCGAATCATGTGTTCAATAAATTACTAAGAATTTATATGCCCATTCGACGGTGGTTTTTGGAGAGACCACATGAAGCGAGCTCCACTATTCTCAATAGCAAGTGCGATCTCCTTAACCTGATCGTCATTGAAACAACCTGTACTCCCGAAGCAGAGGAAAACTACTGAGAATAGAGGTTGATCATTGAGGCACTTGATGACATCAACAGAATCAATTGTACCCTCAGTTTTGGGTTCAAGGTTTAATATAGGTCCAACCGGATATATGGATAAACCTGGAAAATCAGGATGAGATAAAAACTATTGAACCGCATACGACTCTAGCTCTTCAAATGAATTTACTATTGTTGCGGTGAAAATTGGATATCAAGCTATTAATTAACTTGAATCTTATTTCTTTTTACAACCGGACTTTATTTTATCCAAAGGAAAGGTCTAAAGAAAGAAAAACCTTTTTCGCGATGTAACGACAACACTTTAAGAGATTCGGGGATCGGGGGTTAGTTATATCTAGGGAAGGTATTAGCACCCTAAATATCTGTAGTACTCTACAGGAACCTTTTGTTTGATTGATTGCTAAGTTCGTGAATTGTGCTATGGTTAAGGGATAAGATAAAAACAACTAAAGTCCTAAGTGGTTTCCTAAGTTTGCTCGCAAAGACGTCGCATCTTCTGCCTACGTATCCTGACTAGGATAGAATCAGAGCAATCGTAGTTCACATCACAAGGGAAAAGAACACTTGATGACGATCAAGGTTCAAGGGGGAAAAAACATGACAATGTTTGTGTGGAGTTTGACAAAACTCCCTATTCTAAGTTGTAGTATTCAAAAGGGGAAGTAAGAAATCATGACGATGATTCTTACACAGAGTTGACGAAATCTTTCCTAGGGTTCTAGTTGAAGAACGCTCCTAGTACAGGTGGGTTTCTTAGACTCAAAGCAAAGTCTAAAGGCTTCTAAGCTAGGGGTAAGGTGACTTAACAAAGTCAAGAGAGGGTGAATAAATTATCCATGACATTGAGGGTCAAGTGGACAGACATTCCTTTGGAGGGAGACTGGGGAAATAAACAGATGAAAGCTAACGAACCTCATCACTTAGGGAGAAAATAAAATAAATGCTAAACAAGATAACAATCAAGGTAAAGCATATTCATGGTGACAACCAAGTAAATAATGAGAAATGCTGAGAATGAAACATGATGATAACAGTTAACAGATGGAAAAGACCGATACTGTGACGACAGTTCGTACTTAATGAAAATTAATAGATGAAAATGGTAACCACCGAGAAATAAATCCTAGCATGTTAACTAACATGTATGGACATGGATTCAAACAAGTTTCAAGAAAAATATTGAAAGGAAACATTTAGAAATTCATCTGCAACTATACAAACGATCGCGAAAACACGCACAACTTGCATATAATCAAAGTAAGTGATAAAATATGCAAACATAAAAAATAAAAGCATGGCATGAAAGTAGACATAAATATGAACACAATGGAAAAAGATCGGACGAAAAACGATAAAAAACGAGTGAGATACGAATTTTTGAAGTTTACATGAAAAATAACAAAAAAGAATAAAAGAGTTTCCCTCCTCAGGACAAGAGGGTACAAGGTGCATGGTCATACCACTAGGGTGGCTATACATCCATTGATGAAGCCACCCTTAATAATTAATAAGGGTAGTTTCATGACTATGGCTGGGCAAAAATTACATAAACAATGCAAATACGTTTTGTGTCGTAACTTCCTAACCGTTTATCGAAACGAAACAAAACTTATATGTATCTGGGGTAGAATTAAACAAGGAACATGATAGTGGTGGTAGTTTTCCAAAATTCTCAATGTGGTGAAAAATTCGACAGCTGTTGCATTTGTATGTTATGTGATGCATTTTGACATGTAGCACTCCTTTTAATCACTTTCAATCCAAGCCAAACACACATACAGTTCACATATATGATGCACACTGATTCTATCACCTCAAATAGGTTCAGTACCAACAGATTGTGGATTTGGTATGCAAAATGCAAGAATTTGGTGAAAAGTGCACATTGAAATGAAAAGTATATGACAGCTAGTTTTTCTACCAAATGATCATGCAAACACATTCTAAATGATGAGTATGAAGTGTTAGAAAAGTAATTTTAATGCAAAACAAACTCATGTAAAAATTGGTTTGTGAGTTGCTTGACATGTATGGAAAAAATGCATTTTGAAGAGGAAAACTCATGACAGCAAATTTGAGGCCAAAATGATGATGCCAACACATTCTAAATGATGAATATAAGGTGTTCAAAGTGAGTTTTGATGCAAAAATGAGTTGGTGTAAAAAAGGTCATATTGACTTGATTGATTAGTATGAAGGATGCCTTGAAATTGTGTGGATCTTGTAACAAATTGTTTTAATGCAAGAAGATGATGCCAACAAGTCACAAATAATGTGTGTGATGTGTTCCAATGTAAATTTTGATGCAAAATGATTTTGTGTGCAAAAATGACTTTTGACATGCTTGATGATTTTGATGCATTTTATGGCAACATGTGAATCAATCTCTTATACAGAATTTGGCAAGGTAAGCATACACATACTTCTCAAACACCACAATACACATGCTCAAATGTTAAAACAAAGCCTATGCCAAAAAATGAAATTTCAATATGTTTTGAATTTGCATGACAGTATGTTGAAACAGCAGGAAAAGATGCAAGTTATCATAATGGCTTGAAGGAGGATGGTTTCCTTATGTCTAGCATGGTGATGATGTTAATGTCCATGAAATATTTAAACAGCAAGCATTATGAAATGTCACTACATGTTTATAGCTACTAAATCACCAAAGTGCTCCAAAATGCAACTTCATGAAAATTGGTGCAAAAGTCAATAAGGATCAGTTACATACCTCTTGATGACCCTTTTAAGCAAGCTAGAACAGTTGAGAAAACTAGAGATCTCTACTTCACTTTTTGGCTTTGAACCTTACTTCACTTTTAAGCAACAATACACTTATGATGCCAAATGAGAAAATATGAGTCTCCAATGGTTGCTAGCATCTTGGACAGTTTAGAAATGTCATTTGCAAGGTGTTATAGTGATTGGAGTGCCAAGAATGTGTGTGGAATGAAATATGGTGAGTTTGATGGCTTTTGGTCAAAGTGGTGTGGTAAGGAAAGTGATTTTTCGATTGGTGAGGTTTTGGAGTGGTTCAATGGTTTAGACACCTTCTATACCATGTTTATGGAGTGTATGGATGATTGTTGGGGTGTGGGAAAGTGTAGAACTGATTTTGGTAGCATATGTGCCAAAACAGAATTTTGGAGTTTTTTGTGAACTTGGTGATTTTGTGGTTTTTTGAAGCAAGGATGAAAAGAAGCAAGAGATGTGTGTTTCTTTGGTGTTTAGTAGACTGTGAATGTGCCAAATGAAGTGAAGACACCCTCCTTTTATAGGCAAATGAGATGAGGAGCTTGCTTGGTGAGAATACTTCATCATGAAGTAAGGTTAAGATATTTTTGAAAGAAACCCCTCTTGGAGGGTTTGCTTGTGTTCTGATCCAAGGCCTCAATTGTCAATGTTTCTACTGATTTTCTGAGTTTATTAGCAGGCTAGAAGCAATAGGAGAGTGGCTGGTGCAGTTGCCTTTCCACCTCATGCTTGGAATTTTCCAACTTGGTGCAATTTGCCCACTTGCAAGGCAATGAGTTATAGCTTTGGTTTTTCTTGCTTTCATGCATAACTTTCTATTCTCTCATGCTACAAACATTCCATATATCAGTTAGAACAAGTTTCATAAGCTGAAGTTGGCCCACTTGGATGAAAGAAGTGATTTTGCAAAATTGGGCAATGTGGGACTAAAGTGTGAAATCCTCAACTTTGCGCCTATGTAACTTTCTGCTCATAACTCCTCTTGAGATGTTCTAGTACAATTTAGAAAGCCTTCACATAGCTCTAAAACATACATGTTTTCATGAGTTTCAATTTCTCAAAGTAACTTGGCCAAAAAACCCTCCAAAGTTGCTAAAAATGAGCTTAAAATGAAATTTTCCCAAGTCTTTTTCCCCTCTTGAAATGACTTTGACCATAACTCAAAATATATGCATTTTATGATCATGGACCACTTAGGGACTTTTTTAGAACTTTTCAAGAGCTTCCAAATGAGCTTTGAACCAACTCAATTGGATGTGTGGTTATGGAGTTATGGTTTAGCCCTTTTCAAAACCCTAATTTCCCGATTTCTCGATTACTCCTTCATCCTTGATCCAATGGTCATGAAAATTGATATGCAAGTCCAATATGACATAAGGAACAACTTTGTTTCACAACTTGAAGTCCAATTCATAAAATTTGGAGAGTTGACTTTTCGGTCAACCGTACGACTGATCGGTGATTACCGAGTCGCCTGTTGACATTCTGGACCTCCTGAGACTTTGAAACTTCTTGGATGAACTTTAATAATCTATATGAACTTCATGGACTTCAATCCCACCATTACAACACCTTCCAACATCAAAGTCAAACCACAATTGACTTTTACTAGTTAAAAACCCTAATCGGGGCCTCCAGACTGCACTGTTCTTGATTCTGAAATGATTTCTTCAAATTGGCTTCTCATTTGACTTTGATATTATATTTGATTTCATTCCATGATTGAATTAGCCCAAAAAATTGGTTGATCATTCCTTTGTAGTTTTGAATTTGTCGGCGCGGAAACCCTGATTCATCTGTAGCTTGACAAACAAGAAACTTGCACAGGATTAAGGTTAGATAACTCATGAATATGCTCCTAAAGTGATAATGAGAATCTAAGGGGTCAAAATTTGGGGTACAACAACTATAATTCCATCCGCATTCTTGAGGCCTTCCGCATTGTTCATAAAAACTGACTCTCATTCCTTGCGTAGCACAATAGTAGGCAACAATTTTGAAGGAATAAAGTTAGCAAAACTCGGGACATCCAACTCAGCGAGTTGCAGCAACTGATCCGAATCTACGTTGTCTCGTTCTCCAAGAGTATGAATATGAAACACTAAACCAAGGTAAGCAACACCGGAAGTGTAGAAGACGAGTGTAGGGACCGAGAATTCTTTGGCAACATCAATCATGGTGGTGCAGAACATGTCAACAACAAAAGCAGAGAGGACTCTGTTTTCTCCTCGTTCAGTAGTGAGGTTAGCGACAACTTGTTGGACATTTGGATTTTGAGCTTCAATGAGAGCGATTATGGCAGAACGTCGATCCATGTTTGGAGGAAGAGAACATTCTGGAAGGTTGATGAGATTGAGAGAATCAGAGATGGGAAGTGATTTAGTGTAGACATTAGTTTATGTGGTATTTGAGTATTTCATGAATCATGATCAAGATGGCTATGTGGAGACGGCTATCACGATTGATTAGAAGCTTTGCGAACTCGAGAGTGGAAACTAAATGACCAACACCGGGAGAAGGGATAAAAACCACCTCTGCTTTCTTCATCTCGGATCACAGGTTATAAACTTGTGACTTTGTTTATTTTATGCTAGTATATATGAACGGGAAACTTAAATCCTAGTTAAATGGACTGAGGAGTAATGCAATTAAAATTTTGGTAATTGAAAATAGTGAGCGCATTGTAGAGAGTGGCTGTCTATGTTTTGGAATTCAAAACATGAAATTTACTGGTTGCATGAGATTCGTGAGCTTGAAACTGGAACTGTACTTTTAATTTTTATGAAATTGAAGCTCCACTTATTGTATTGGATTTATGAATTTAGATAATGATTGTGAATATTGGGAATGAGGGGGTTGGTATTGGAGAAATATACTGACAATGGTTTAGAGGACTTGAAAGCTTGATTTGGGGGAAGCAAGTTGATTCTATTCATTACAGGAGTCATCCTCAATTGGATTGGAAGTTATATGTTGTTGATTTTGTTTGAATTGGTAATTCTTCATTTTCAATTTCAAATATTTGAATTTTGTTCAACAGAGTGAGTTATATTTTGTGCTTATGTTGATTTTGATTTTATTTGATATGATTTTGCTGTTAGTGAATGGAGTGAGATTATGTTTGTGGTTATCTTTATTTTTTTAATTGGTTGAGTTTCTGGGTATTCTCTAGAATGACAGTGGCTTAGTCATTATAATATGCTCAATTGCTAGCTTCCAATTTATGTTTTCTTTAATATATGTAGGGCTTAGCTTCTTTTTAGTTTTTACTTAGCATTTACAATACAGAAGGTAATTGATCATTCTTGAAAATTAGGGGTTGGAGCTACAACAGGAGCTAGAGGGTATATTCTCATTGGAACAGATGCTAGGGAGCAGGGGGGACCAGCACTTGTATTATCACTCTTATTTGCAGAAATAGTCGCACTATCAACTTTGTGTTATGCAGAACTTGCATGTCGATGTCCGTCAGGGAGTGCTTATCATTATACCTACATATGCATTGGATAAGGGTGAGTTATGTTTCTCCTTTTCTAGAATAAAACTTTGGAGAAATTTATGGTTGAAGATGATGACATTTAAATGATTTTATTACGTATAAATTTTTCATTGTTATTAATAAAATCCATGATTTAAACATTGGTGTTGTTGAACTTACTGTTACCCTTCACCATGTTTTAAATGCTCCTAAAAACAAAATCTTGTTGGATGCTGGTCATCGGATTACTTTTTATTATTATCAGCATAGTATTTGGTTGTTACTTTTTATTATTATCAACATAGTATTTAGTTTTGGTTCATTTCGTAAGGTTTTTGACAATTGGTCTTAAAAATACAAACCTGTGTATGTGGGAATTTTGCAGTGTTATCCTCATAAAATTCTCACTGGTATAAGATGCATACTTTGAGGCTGAAAGATGCATTAACTGGATTTAAAAAAAGGTCTGAGAGTGAATTTGATTCTTTGGCACTGGTCACAGTTCAACAACAATATCACTAGAGTTAGGTATTTCATTTATTCATATCTATATGTTTCTATGTACAATTGGTTTTGTGATTTGGCTCATTAAATTTTTAAACTTTTACTACACAAACAAGAATCATTGTTGGAAAGGAAAAATAATAATGTGATAATGGTTATAGGTGATGGTGCAGGTCTTAAGCCTTTTTACACTATTTACTCACATAGCATATCGTATAGCATTAAAATTTGTAAATAATGCTTATATATTTTACTCACATAGCATATTGGATAATTTATCAATTATCAAAAGGAATTTGATTGGATTATACTAAGTAATTTTGTTACATAGTGTAGTGTTGTCATTATTTTAAAAATAGTTTTCGACGAGCTTAACATTTATAACTTGGCACTTTTGGATTTTGGATCAACTATACAGAACTGTGTTGTTGTTAATTTTGGATTAATATTTATAGCTTAACATATATGTGTGTGCTATCCTAAAAAAATTGATATTAAAAAAAACCAAACTTGTTATGTCGGTTAAATATATCTGATTTAAGAAAAGAAGTTCTTAAGTCGGGTACAAATTGGATAAAGGCTTTCTAAAAACCTAGACTTATTAAGTCGGACGTAGTTAAACCGACCTAATAAAATTTTCTTAAGTCAGATCCAAATCCGACTTAAGAAGTCAAAACTTCTTATGTCAGAAATTCTTAGGTCAGTTTCGGACGCGACTTAAAAAGTCATTTTCAACCGACTTAACAAGCATTTTTTTCTACTAGTGATTATGCTATAATTTTTAAATGAAATTAGTTAAATTTAATTAATGCATGGTAAGTATTTAAAATTTTTCAAATATTTTTAATGTATGAGTACAAATTAGATTCTTATTTGGCATTTCTTAATTTTTTTTATGTATACCTGCACAATTAAAAATAAATAGGTTAGAAAGTGTTATTGTGGCGGTTGAAACCGCTACAATTATAGAAAATGACGCTTTGTTTAATAACAATATAGTTTTGGTTGGCACAATCTTTACTCTACAAATTAGTTTTGTAGGGATGAATTAGGTCAAAAGCACCACATTTTTTATTACTTCGTCAAGATTTATTTTAAGATTTGGTGAGTGGCTTGCTATTAGATTTGCGCTATCGGGTTATCTACCATTGACTTTTATACTTCAGATGTTCAATCTTGAATCCTATAAAGTATGTTAAGATTCTCACATCACAATATATATCTTGAACATATGCTTATAAGTGGAGACAATCCTCATTCTATAAATAGATTTTTTTCACACAAAAAAATTGAAAAGAAAAATTTGTATTTCTTACCATTGTTAAGAGGGTGTCCCTAAATTGTGTTGTAATGAACCTTTGTTGCATTTCTTAATGAGATTTTGTTCCTTTCCTTCATATTTTTGTTATGCAAATAGTTTAAACTTTTAAAGATCGTATAAATTGGGAACGATTTATGAATAGGGATTTGGCCTGAAAAATCGATCGATTATTTTGTATAACACACTATAGTAAATATTGCCTAGGAATAGGGATATCCTGTAATGATTGTAAAAAGCCTTTGCCAGAACTATTTCTTGATGTCTTTCCTTGTCATCTAAGGAATTAGGGTCAAGGAAGAATATCAAAGGTTTTTCAGTTAAGGAATTTAAGAAAAATACTTTTGAGGTGCAATAAAAATTAAGGTTTTGTGACATGTCTCATTGATTTACTCCAGGGTTCATACTAAGCAATCCATACACTTCCCCTAACATATTTTCTCTTAATCGTTAGAATAATTTTATCATTCTGCTTTTCCTGTTAAAAACCCCAAAGAAAACCCCAAGGTTATTTTGTTTGATTGAAATAACATTTGTACCTAAAAATTTACACGCAGTCCTCAGAGATCGATACTTGGAAAACCCCAATTATTACTACATCGATAAAAGTTAGTACACTTGCTAATTTACCAGTCATGCATTTATTTGGATTCAGACGGAGCTTAAACTTTCCCAAACGTTGAAACAACTTCAATAAGTATTCAATATGAACTTCTTCAGTCTTTGACTTACAAATCATATCATCCACATAGACCTCAATTTATTTATGCATCATATCATGGAACAAAGTGGTCATTGCTCTCTGGTACGTTGCACCGACATTTTTTAAACCGAAGGGCATCACTCTGTAATAAAATCTTCCCCAGAATGTAATGAATGTTGTTTTTTTCCATATCCTCAGGCCCCATCTTTATTTGATTATAATTGGAAAATCCATCCATAAAGGAAAATATATTGAACTTAGCAGTATTATCTACCAGCATATCAAGGTGTGGCAGTGGAAAATCATCTTTCGGACTTGCTTTATTCAAATCTATATAGTCAAGACACATTCATACTTTTCCGTCTTCCTTTGGAACAGGCACAGTATTGGCCACCCGTTGAGGATACTAAGCAGTCACAAGAAAACCAACATCAATCTGCTTCTAAACCTCCTCTTTAATCTTCACAGCCATGTCGGAATGAGTTCTTCTCAATTTCTGTTTCACAAGTGCACATTCAGGCTTCAATGGCAAACAGTGCGCCACAATATAAGTATCAAGACCAGGCATGTCTTGATAGGACCAAGCAAACACGTCAACATATTCTCTAAGAGGCTTTACCATCCTCTTATTAACATCTGACTGAAGCAGTACCCCAATCTTGACTTCTTTCATATCATCATTTGAACCCAAATTAATTAATTCTACCGACTCTTCATGAGGCTGAATGATCTTCTCCTCATGCTCAAGCAATCAGGAAATTTCATCTGGAATCTCTTCAACATCCTCTTCTTTAGCTCCAAACACAAGGAGCTCAAAGTTGGGAGAGGGCATAGGGTCATTGTTTTCAATGGGTTTAACAAATAATATGTGTTGCGGTGAAATTTGGATGTCAAGCTATTGATTAACTTGAATCTTAATTCATTTACAACCGTTCTTTGATTTATCCGAAGGAAAGGTTAAAGAAAGGAAAAACCTAAAGGGGAGAGATCTAAGGTTCGGGGGTTGGTTAAGATTAGGGAAGGTATTAGCACCCTAAACTTCCGTAGTACTCTACGGGAACCTTTTGTTTATTTTTTTTATTTCATTAATTATTTTGCTTTAGGGTATATACAAAGGATTGAAAATTAAAAAAGACCTAGGGGTTAATTCTAAGTTTACTCGGCAAGACATCGCATCTTGTGCCTACATATCCTTACGGGAATGGAATCAGAGTAACTGTAGTTCCCCTCAAAAGGGAGGTTAGAGACTTCTTGACTGTGGTCAAGGTCTCAAGGGGAATAAACGCATCTTAAGGACACGCTTACATGGAGTCTTAAACTCCGATCTCTATGTTATAAATTGTTAAGTGCATTAGGGTTAGGTTAGGGATTCCGCGGCGGGAAACCCTAAAATGAGTGCGGCGACTCTTTAACCTAAAGCTAGGGGTAGTTTTGTAATTTTGTCCACGGCGAGACATTTGTGAAAAGTTAGGGTTTGTAAGGGTTTGAAGTTTTGAGGACTATTGGCGTGGCGGCCAAACGGCTAGACCTAATCCTTCGGAGGAATGCAATGGGACAAATTAACGATGCAAATGCGCGAATTTAAACCATACAAACAGCAGAAATTAAAGTGCGGAAAGGTAAACGTGATAATTTGTTCGCGAAGTTACAAATGAGAAACAGATACAATTATAATACAACTTGAATTGAAAAACACATTAAAATAGCTAATAGCAACGTAACAAGCTGCACATTGAATACACAACGTTAGTAGACAGAGTCAGACAGTAATCAGACGAGTTATGAAACGGAAGTGCGAAAGTTATAGATATTCTTTGTTGTTTATTTGTGATATATAAAAAAGCTTTTGATTTAAGTTAAAAAAGAGGTTTTAATATTATTAAAAAAAACTTTTCAAAAATAGTCTTAATTTAATTATCTAACAAAAAGATTTTATTTAAAAAAAAAAAGGTTTAATGTTAGTATTATATATTTTTTTAAAAACGGTTCTAGTTATTATTTTAAAAAAAGATTTTAGTTATTATTTTAAATTTATCTAAAAAAAAGTTTTTCTTAAAAATAATAGGTTTTCATATTAATTTGGAAAAGATGTTAATGTTATTTATTTTAAAAAACAGATTTTTATATTATAACAAGTTTTAATAAATTAATGATAATAATAATAATAATAGTAATAATAATAATAATAATGATAATAATAATAAATAATGATAATAATAATAAATAATGATAATAATAATAATACTAATAATAATAATAAATAATGATAATAATAATACTAATAATAATAATAATAATAAAGCAATAATGAATTTTAAATGTGCCAAATAACCCAACAATGTTGCTAACGCAGAAATGCGCTCAGCGCAACCAGATCTAAATCGGACGAAACAAAATTTATCGCAAAGAAAAAGAAATTAAGCAAAAAAACAGTATTATTGCTCACACAAAAATGCGATCATCGCAACCAGATCGAACTAACACAAATGTCACGCGTCATGCACACAAATGTGCAAACATCGTATCGATATAATTCGATCAAAAATTAATCTTATATATATATATATAAACTCTAACAATTTAAAAATTATAAATATATAAACGTAACAGTAATAGATAAAGAAAAAGAAATAACGTTAATAGATGAAGAAAAAGAAATAACGGTAAAAGATGAAGAAAAAGAAACAACAGTAATAGATGAAGGAAAAGAAATAACGGTAAACGATGAAGAAAAAGAAACAACAGTAATAGATGAAGAAAAAGAAATAACGGTAAACGACACTCACTCCTCTTAAGTTTTTTTTCATTCTCCCCCTTTTTCAACAAGGCAACACATGTATATATAGGGAACAAATTAGGGTTAACACCAAATTGTCAATAATGTCCCTAAAGCCCATTTTAAAGCCCAAACTAAATAATTAGTTAAGAAAAAATAAAATTTAAATAATTTAAAATAAACTTAAAATAAAAACTAATAATCCTATTGATTCCTAAAATCAAAAATATTATAAAAAGAACAAAATTTTTTCCAATATTTTTTATTTTATGATTTTTTGGATATTTTTATGAATAATTTAAAAAAAAGTGAAAAAAAATAATATTTTAAAAAATGATTTCATTAAAATACGAAAATAATAATTAAATAATAATAAAAAACTATTTTTGTTATTTTTTAATGAGAGATAGAAACATTTAGAGTAAAAATAATAAAAAACAAAAAGTGACTAAGGTGAGATTCGAACTCTCAACCTCTCACACTCACAACTCCTTACACATGTCCTCTTGCCAATTGTGCCATTTTTACTTTTTAGAAAAGAAATACATGCCATATGATATTTACCTGCAAAAAGTCAAACGACTACACAAATTTGTTACTAATTGATTAAATGCAATGAAATGCGACGACAAATCTTAGGGCAAAATTTGGGGTATTACAGTTGCCCCTATTTAAATAACTTCACCAGATGATTTGAGCAACGGAGACTCGAGAAATCATGGTGGAGGGATTTAAATACAGATAACCGAAAATTTTTCCTTTAGACGCAGTGTTATGCAATGATATGGACAAAACAAAACGAACTATAATGCTAAATATGATATGAATCTGATATGATGCGTATGATGAAAATGACAAATGCACGGATACAGACGAAACAACGTCACAGGGGACGACCCACCGAGGAATTGCACTAGGGAAGAAGACATGTCATATCTGGAAGAACGTCGGGTAGACACGACACAGAATTGTTGATAGGTGCCAAGTAAATTAGAAATTGTCCGCAAGGTAAGACGCGAGTAAAACACGAGCTCAGGAGAAAAACGCAAATGGGGATAAAACACCCATGATGCCAAGTAAATAAATTTTGCCCACAAGGTAAGACACGAGTAAAACACGACCTCAGGGAGAAAAAAAGCAAATGGGGATAAAACACCATGATGTTAGGTAAACCCAGGAATATCTGGTAAACGGGGAATAAAACACCCGGGATAAAGGTACATGGGGGATAAAACACCCAAGGATAGAAGGTAAATGGGGAGTAAAGCACCCAAGATAAACATGTAAATGGGGAGTAAAGCACCCAGGATAGAAATGTAAATGGGGAGTAAAGCACCCAAGATAAAAATGTAAATGGGGAGTAAAGCACCCAAGATAAAAATGTAAATGGGGAATAAAGCACCCAAGATATGCACATGTATAGGAATTATGCTATGAGATATGATCAAATGCAAATGCAGACATCGACGACAAGGCTCGACTCTTTCGGTGAAATGACAAAACTGGAGGACTGATTCCTCAACACGGAGATCACTGTCATTCTGTTAAACTGTATCAAGTTGATAGTCACTGTAGGAATGATGAATAACTGCTTAGGGATTATGCAAGTAAACTGCCCCAGGTCAAATGAACTGATAATTGCTTCAGCTGTCTAATTCATGGAATCGACTATTTTGCTGTATCCTCGGAGGGCTTGCCCCAGTCTGGGTCTTGAACAATTCTCTGGATAAACCAAATCTGAGAAGATATTGCCTTGAACAAATCTTGAACTAATTCTTTGACAGGATGTAAAAGGAACTTGCCCCTGATAAGATCACTTGACCAAGTTTCTCATTGTTTGAAAATTCCTTAGAGGAAAGCCAGTTTGCAAACAAAAATATTCATACAAACATGGTAATGCAAAGTTCATGCGACTTTTGAAATCAAAATTATTTTTGAAAGATGGAAAATACATGAGTCGTTAGTCAGAACACAACGGTTCAAGACGCTCAAAGTTTAAAACAAAGGTGTACTGCCAAAATAAATGATTCACAAAGATCTTTAGGAGTCAGGTTACGTAACCTTGCTGTAGTATACTTTCAAAATAACCTTGCTTCAATTAGGTCTTTTGAGGGTTGTAATGTGGCCTGGTTCACGGTTTATGAAACAAAAGATAAAGGCTCAAAATTTATTTGTACCCACCCAATCTACGTGATGATCTTCAGTCCTATGCTCAGTTAACTCATACTATGCATTCAGGTTCCCATAAGTTAGGGATTTCATTGATCGTAGCAATGATGACTCAGAAGTCAAAGGGACCTATGAAAAGGCAGCCACTACTCCCCTATAACATTTGATTGTTTTGACATTGAGGATTTTCAAGATAAGGATTTAAAAATCTCTTTGTATTATCCCTAAATTTTGCCTGAGCTGTTTATTTTAGAGTTTACAGTCAGCGGGATGCCCCGGTTTTGCCTAAGTCTCCTTCATAGGTTTTGACTTAGCGGGCTTCTTTTGATTTTTTTATATTATTTTTTTGTGTGAAGGAAAGTGACTATTTGATTTTAATGATTACGGTGAACCATCATCGACCTTTTGATTAGAAAACATCTTCGACACTTGTTTGACGTGTGCGAAGGAAAATTTGTTAATGAAAGGTGTATCGTATGAACACACAACCAAGTTAACTGAGAACTACCCATCCCAAGGTTAAAATTGTGGGTTTTTTGTAACGAAAGAAACTCCAACTTCTAGGCTCGAAGGGGGTAACGAGGGATTAACCTCCTTATATCTCCAGTGTTTGGGAATTGAAACAATGCCTTACATCGTCAACAAGGTTTGATTGAAAGCATACTGACAGCAATTATGGGTATAACGTTTTCGTCATCCTCCCTCCAATCTTAGCATATCAAAAGTTTGGACAAGAAGTAATCATTTGAAAAATAAAGCATAAAGATGCAAATAAATGGACGGAAATAAATTGAATCAAAAGTCGCAATGCTTATTTCATTAATGAAAGTACAAACATAATTGAAAGCAAACAACTTAAACAAAATAAGGAAAATGCAAACAACGAGAAAAAAAAGGCCCAATGACAAAGCTTCAATTCTGATGTGTTGGCAAGGGATCTGTCTGGACGCTCGGACGACTATCCGTAAAATCAAGTATTCCGGCTCTAATCAGTTCATGCACCCTAGCTTTCAATGCAAAACAATGCTCCAAGTCGTGGCCTAAGGCACCCTCATGAAAAGCACACTTTAGATCAGCCCTAAATCCAACTGGAGGATTAAGAGGAGGTGGTAAAGCCTTTGTAGTGATCAGCCCTTGTCGAACTAAGTCAGGATACAGCTCTGTGTAAGTCATGGGAATAGGATCAAAGTGATCCTTGTTCCGATTCTGGTCTTGTCTGATAACTGGGCGTTGAGGAGTCTGAGCTGGCTGTGGAGCACTAACAGGTTGAGATCCCTGGCGAGGCTTCCTTGATTCAGTTATGACAGCATTGGCCTGTTCATCCTTCTTCTTATGGAAATTCCCGTAGGGTTTCTTTGCACCATTAGAAGATTCAACAGCTTTGGATACTTTACCATTTTTCAAACCTTCTTCTAACTCTGACCAATAGTCACCAAATCTGCAAAACTTGAAGAGACATTCCCGATCATCTTTTCCCAATAGAAAGGGGACAAAGTATCCATGAACAATCCAGTTAATTCCTTTTCTGCTATAGGGGGTTCAACTTGAGAAGCTAACTCTCTCCAACGCTGAGCATATTCCTTGAATGACTCTTTTTCATTTTGGGACATATTTTGTAATTGACGGCGATCGGGAGTCATATCCAGGTTGTATTTGTATTGTTTCATGAAAGCGTTAGCGAGATCTTGAAAGCAACGGACACTGTTATGCTCTAAGTTCATATACCATTTGAGAGAAGCACCACTCAAACTGTCTTGAAAGCAATGGATGAGCAATTTCTGATTGTTGGTGTAGGCCGCCATCTTTCGAAAGTACATGACCAGATGAGCTCTTGGACATGAGTGACCTTTATACTTCACAAACTCAGGAGTCTTGAATTTGGCAGGCATAACGAGACCGGAGACTAGGCACATATTGTCGGCATCTATATTGAAGAAATCAGTACCCTCAACAGCTTGGAGTCTCTTATTGATGATTTGATACTGTTCACGGGTAATCTCAGGCTCAACAAAATCTTCATGGTCTTCCCCTTGAACACTGGCAACATTGTGCTCATATAAAGGATTCTCAAAGGGAGCTCGGATAGTTTGGTTAACAGTGTGGACCACAGGTCTAGTCTCGGTAAGGACGGGAGCTTGAAAAACCGGTCTGACAGTCTGACCAATTGTAGCAGACGATGCAATAGGCGGAGAGTAGTTAGGAGGTAAACCAAACTTGGGCCAAGTAGATGGTGGCACTGGAACAAGAGGTGGATCAACATCCGAAACTTCCTGAATGACGGTCCTTTGAGGTGACTCTCCTCTGGAAATCAGTACTTGGAGCATCTCGGTGAGTTTGGTCATGCCTGATTTCAACTCATCGATCTCCATTCGGATCTCTACATTATATGCCTCTTGCTCTGACATCTTACGTCTATAATTAGCCCTGGTCTGATATCTGTGTCGAGGAATCAACTTGACGACTCAAAGGTACACTGGAAGACGAGAGAACCGAGAATGAGAAACCGGGGGACAAATGCAATGCAAAAATGTGATGCTGATGCCATGCAATGGTTTCAAGAATTTCAATGGTCGATTGCGAATATTGCTTTTTAAGAAAGTTGGAAAAAATTTTAGACTTTAAAATGTAAGGCTTTTCGAATTTGCAAAGGACTGCTGAATTCCTTGAAACTAGAAATGATATGATGCTTTATGGATGCGAAGCACAAATACACATAAGCAAACAAAGGGTCCTAAGTTAGAGGAACAGTGAATGGAGTCAAGGTCTACCCTTCCCAAAGTGGTGTGTACTATAGGTTAATTGTACCTGCAGAACAAGGGTTCTAAATCAGTGCCCAAAATCATCAGTCCATCCTTCGGATATTATCAACTTCCCAACTGACTTGAGGGTCGATAATATTCTCAAGAGAACCTCTTTTGAGTGTAGTATCGCGTAGCAACCATTGTAGGACTACTCCCACATAGTTCCCGCACTACATCCTATATAAGGCCAAGATGGTGTAAAGGTACTACGGTTCCCAGTATCACAGACTCCAATCGATAATGGTAAAAGTTTTCACGATTACACTTGATCAACCGAACCATTTTCGAAAGTGTCTCAACTGAGCGGTGATTCTCGATTTAACTTAGTCGGGACTCACTCCCTATAAGCCTCGTCGAATATATCACCATCCTATAATAATGTCACTCAAGTCCGGGTGTAGGACTTATCTCACAACACAGTAACTCCAAGTAAGGTACCCCAATATATACATACAAGTGAGCAAAATATATAATAAAACAAATATATAAAGAAAAATAAACAAAATAGGGATAACCCTCAATAGTTAGGGCTCCCCAGTGAAGTCGCCATTTTCTGTTGCGGTGAAATTTGGATGTCAAGCTATTGATTAACTTGAATCTTAATTCATTTACAACCGGTCTTTGATTTATCCGAAGGAAAGGTTAAAGAAAGGAAAAACCTAAAGGGGAGAGATCTAAGGTTCGGGGGTTGGTTAAGATTAGGGAAGGTATTAGCACCCTAAACTTCCGTAGTACTCTACGGGAACCTTTTATTTATTTATTTTTATTTCATTAATTATTTTGCTTTAGGGTATATACAAAGGATTGAAAATTAAAAAAGACCTAGGGGTTAATTCTAAGTTTACTCGACAAGACATCGCATCCTGTGCCTACATATCCTTACGGGAATGGAATCAGAGTAACTGTAGTTCCCCTCAAAAGGGAGGTTAGAGACTTCTTGACTGTGGTCAAGGTCTCAAGGGGAATAAATGCATCTTAAGGACACACTTACATGGAGTCTTAAACTCCGATCTCTATGTTATAAATTGTTAAGTGGATTAGGGTTAGGTTAGGGATTCCGCGGCGGGAAACCCTAAAATGAGTGCGGCGACTCTTTGACCTAAAGCTATGGGTAGTTTTGTAATTTTGTCCACGGCGAGACATTTGTGAAAAGTTAGGGTTTGTAAGGGTTTGAAGTTTTGAGGACTATTGGCGTGTCGGCCAAACGGCTAGACCTAATCCTTCGGAGGAATGCAATGGGACAAATTAACGATGCAAATGCGCGAATTTAAACCATACAAACAGCAGAAATTAAAGTGCGGAAAGGTAAACGCGATAATTTGTTCGCGAAGTTACAAATGAGAAACAGATACAATTATAATACAACTTGAATTGAAAAACACATTAAAATAGCTAATAGCAACGTAACAAGCTGCACATTGAATACACAACGTTAGTAGACAGAGTCAGACAGTAATCAGACGAGTTATGAAACGGAAGTGCGAAATTTATAAATATTCTTTGTTGTTTATTTGTGATATATAAAAAAGCTTTTGATTTAAGTTAAAAAAGAGGTTTTAATATTATTAAAAAAAACTTTTCAAAAATAGTCTTAATTTAATTATCTAACAAAAAGGTTTTATTTAAAAAAAAAAGGTTTAATGTTAGTATTATATATTTTTTTAAAAACGGTTCTAGTTATTATTTTAAAAAAAGATTTTAGTTATTATTTTAAATTTATCTAAAAAAAAGTTTTTCTTAAAAATAATAGGTTTTCATATTAATTTGGAAAAGATGTTAATGTTATTTATTTTAAAAAACAGATTTTTATATTATAACAAGTTTTAATAAATTAATGATAATAATAATAATAATAATAATAGTAATAATAATAATAATAATGATAATAATAATAAATAATGATAATAATAATAAATAATGATAATAATAATAATACTAATAATAATAATAAATAATGATAATAATAATACTAATAATAATAATAATAATAAAGCAATAATGAATTTTAAATGTGCCAAATAACCCAACAATGTTGCTAACGCAGAAATGCGCTCAGCGCAACCAGATCTAAATCGGACGAAACAAAATTTATCGCAAAGAAAAAGAAATTAAGCAAAAAAATAGTATTATTGCTCACACAAAAATGCGATCATCGCAACCAGATCGAACTAACACAAATGTCACGCGTCATGCACACAAATGTACAAACATCGTATTGATATAATTCGATCAAAAATTAATCTTATATATATATATATAAACTCTAACAATTTAAAAATTATAAATATATAAACGTAACAGTAATAGATAAAGAAAAAGAAATAACGGTAATAGATGAAGAAAAAGAAATAACGGTAAAAGATGAAGAAAAAGAAACAACAGTAATAGATGAAGGAAAAGAAATAACGGTAAACGATGAAGAAAAAGAAACAACAGTAATAGATGAAGAAAAAGAAATAACGGTAAACGACACTCACTCCTCTTAGGTTTTTTTCATTCTCCCCCTTTTTCAACAAGGCAACACATGTATATATAGGGAACAAATTAGGGTTAACACCAAATTGTCAATAATGTCCCTAAAGCCCATTTTAAAGCCCAAACTAAATAATTAGTTAAGAAAAAATAAAATTTAAATAATTTAAAATAAACTTAAAATAAAAACTAATAATGATTCCTAAAATCAAAAATATTATAAAAAGAACAAAATTTTTTCCAATATTTTTTATTTTATGATTTTTTGGATATTTTTATGAATAATTTAAAAAAAAAAGTGAAAAAAAATAATATTTTAAAAAATGATTTAATTAAAATACGAAAATAATAATTAAATAATAATAAAAAACTATTTTTGTTATTTTTTAATGAGAGATAGAAACATTTAGAGTAAAAATAATAAAAAACAAAAAGTGACTAAGGTGAGATTCGAACTCTCAACCTCTCACACTCACAACTCCTTACACATGTCCTCTTGCCAATTGTGCCATTTTTACTTTTTAGAAAAAAATACATGCCATATGATATTTACCTGCAAAAAGTCAAACGACTACACAAATTTGTTAGTAATTGATTAAATGCAATGAAATGCGACGACAAATCTTAGGGCAAAATTTGGGGTATTACAATATGCACAATGACTTATGTTTGATTTTAGAATATGAACAAGAAGTACAAATATTATGCAGATAAAAGTGACTATCACATTATTATATATTTGTTTTTTTATGTTACCATTTTTCAGAAATAAAGCAAAAAGGGAAAACATAATATGGATAAACAGAAATAACATTTTATTGATGATGATAAAAGTTGAAACAAAGCCCTCAAAAATTCACCTTCACCTTGGGCAGAGTGAAAGGATTTTTGGAAGAAACAAAAGCAAATTACTTTGAAACATGAACAACAGTAGGAACGTCAACAGCGATCCAATTCTTGCATATCAATCCACACGTCACAAAGTTGGGTGTTTCCTCCTCTTGGTCATCCTCAATGATGGCACTGACTTCATACTCAGGTTCCTTAGGTTTCGGTCGAGGAGAGTAAAAGGGTACATATGTATCTTCTGTCTCAAAACTGTATCTAGGATATTCCAAATAAGGATCTTAGTCTTCAGCAGAAATGGAATCATTTACAAAACCATCTGAGACATAATCTCGCACCATCTTTGTGTGTACTCTTTAAACGTTTCTTTCTCTTTCTGAGACATTGCACGGAGTTGGTCACAGTCTAGCGCCATATCCATATTGTACTTATACTGACGAATAAAAGCTTCTCCGAGATCATTGAAGGTCTTGATTTGGGAACTACCAAGCCCTATGTACCACATTAGTGCAGCACCGGTAAGACTATCTTGGAAATAATGAATCAACAACTGATGGTTGTCAGTATGAGTGAGCATTTTTCTGGCATACATGACCAAATGGATTTGTGGACAAGTGTTCCCTTTATATTTCTCAAAATTCGGAACTTTGAACTTGGCAGGAATCTTCACATTTGGGACCAGACAAAGCTCGTGAGCATTCTTTCCAAATAACTCTTTTCATCTTAAAGCCCTGATTTCTTTCTGCATCTCAGCAAAATGATCTTGAAAATCATCCATACGATCATCCAAACTCTCTCTCGAATCATTGTGGAAAATTTAGTCTTCAATATAAGGCGTAGTGTGACCCACGGGTGGTGGCACAGGCACAACAGTAGGAACTAACAAAATCTCAGCATTAGGAACAACATTAACCATAAGAGGTGGTAGAGTCATAACAACAGCTACTCTTAGACCTTCAGAAACAGGAGGTTGATATCCCTCTGGAACAAAATTGAGAGGCATGCCACAAGGGATTCCAGGAGGCATCTGATATTGAGAAGCATTGACCGGGGACATAGAAATGGGCGTTGATACAATCTCAGAAATCACAGTTCTCTGCACAGGAGAAGAAGGAGGTGGTGGTGGCTAATTTAGAGCAGCCACCAGAGCTTCCATCTCAGCAGTGAGTCTTTCCACACTATCCTTCAGAGTTGTCACCCCTTCATGAAGCTTGCGGTTCACTTGTTGCAACTGATCCATCTTTTTCTTGAGATTAGCTCGAGTTTTATAGTGATGTGACAGCTTGGCTGAACGAATACCAAAAGAAACAATAAGACACATGGAAAAGGCAAAACACAATGCATAAGATGCGAATGCAAATGCAAATGCAAATGTTTTAATCAGCTTTTAAGGATCTTTAAGATATAAAGCAATTACAAACGTCGTAAAGAAACAACAATTTTTGAAATACTGATAAACATCTCATTTCATCGAATATTGAAAAGAGCTACACTTGGAAGTACAAGTTACAGAAGATCAAAATTCAATAAGAAAAAGCTAGATCATAAGGAGCGTTTGATGACGGTCTGAGCTGATACCTCCTTTGGAGTCTCTTAATCTCTCTCTCATAGTTGTATTTCATGCCAGTCTTCTGTAACATGAGCTGATCCACAACACCTTTCCAAGGACTGGACGTAGGAGGATGTGATGATGAAGTAGTAGAGAAAAATAAATCCTTTTCATGTCTCTTCACAGCGCGTCGCTCAAGCAACTCAATCACGTCATCTTTCTCCTTTATCTGCTTTTGCAACTCCGTCTTCTCCTTTTCAGAAGCATGAAACTTACTTTCCCACATCTCTTTTTCTTGCTTCATCTTGGCTAAAGCATCTTGAAGAGTCTTTACATCATTAGAATAAACAGGGAGCGACGTAGCGACCATTGTACTCATGGGTTTCTCAAAAAGATAAGGCATTTTGAGCTCCTTAGCTCTCTTCTTCACCAAAAGCGTATAAGGTTCCAAGGCTATGCAAACTTGTCTTCCAAGCTCTCCTTTACCCATCCTATGAATATTAGTCCAAGCATGAGCCATTCTTCTCCTCAAACCAGAGAGTCATCCCCTCCTTGAAAAAACAAACCTTCTAATAGAATATTTTTAGGCTTATCCTTCAACATATAACCAAGTTGACGACTACCTAAACTCGGGTTGTAGTTAATTCCACCTTGTGTTCTAAGAAGAGAAACATTGGAGAATTCTCTACAGCTATCAATAATCTGGACATTCTCATAAGCATAAGAAGACCATGTAATATCAGCATGAGTAAGAGACATGATCCTCTGAAACCACCTTAAACAAATCTTGTTCTCTCTAAAAGCAGATGACTGTGGGAATTGAAAAATAAACCAATTATGCAGCAGAGGTGTGCAACAAATAATGGTACATTTCCTCTTAAAAGTCCTACTATGGATGGAGAAATAGGTGTCACCAAGTAAAGTCGGAACAGGATTCCCAATCAAGAAAATCCTAATAACGTTAACATCGACAAAGTTGTCAATGTTTGGGAACAAGATTAGTCCGTAGATAAGCAAAGCAAATATAGCCTCAAACGCCAATGTGCTACCAGCTTTAGCAAATAAAATGAATTTCCCAATCAAGAACTTATAAGTCAAACCTTTGATACCTCTCTTAACCTTCAGATTAACATTTATATCAGATTTCGTCAAATGGGTGTCTGCAGCAATATCTTGGGGATTAAGAACTTCCTCCAAACTAGTATAAGAAACCTTATCAAAAACTAGTATAGCCAACAGATAAGCATACACCTCCAAGGATGGCATGAGCTGATAATCAGGAAAAGTAAAGCATCGGTAGACAGGATCATAGAATTGCACAAGGGTGTTCAGAATTTCGTCTTCAATGTTGGTAGAAAGAACATATAGAAGTCTCCCATGACGAGATCAGAAGCGTGCACGATCAACTACCAAGGGCACTAGCTTTCTCAAATATGTAAGATTGGGAGCTCGGAAACCGTACTTCTGAGTGTTTCTCTTTCCAATGTCCATAGTCACAATATCTGCGATGTTCGTAAAGGAAAATCTTTGAGATCCTTAGAAACTTACTGAAACAAAATGCCCATGAATGCATGAGTGTAAGATGCAACACCCACAAACAAGATCACACAAAGCATACAGGTTCAAAGGTTCAGCACGAGCATGAGGTCAAAGGTAAGAACCAACCCACAATGGTATGTACTAAGGTTATATCAGCACCTGTAAAACAAGGATCTAAAAATTTCCCAGAATCATAATTCCATCTTTTGGATATTATCGGCTTAAACGACTACTCGTTGGCCAACAATATTCTCAAGAGAAACTCGTCTGAGTGTGGTATTATGTAACAACTAATTCAAGTCTACACCTGAATAGCCACTGCACCACATCCTAATAAGGCCAAGATGGGCCGAAGGGTTCTAAGATCCTCAGCTTCTAAGGCTCCCAGGTCGGAAAAATTAATGCCAAATACTACTACTCATATGACATAGTAGTGCCAAAGGGGCCTCCACTAAGCGGGGGATCTCAAGTCAGCTTAGTAAGTACTACTCCATGTAAGCCAACAAGACTATACCACCCTCCTATCATAAGTGCACTCAAGTCCGGGTATAAGACTTATCTCACCACAGAGATCACCAAGAACCCAAACAGAACAAGCAATAACAAACAAATCAAACAAAAATCAATAAATAAATCAAAGTTGGCTAAACCCACTAGGAACCAGAGATTCTGGGTTCGTTCCCCAACAGAGTCGCCACTTTTCTTTAGTGGGGAAATTTGTGAGTGTAAGCTATTTATTAACTTGTCGCAGTGAGAATTGGATATCGAGCTATTAATTAACTTGAATCACAAATCATTATTCACCACCGATCTTTAATTTTTCCAAGGGAAGGGAAAAATATCGAAATAACTCATAAGTATGCAATGCAATGCAAAGCTAGAGAATCTAAGGTTCGGGGGTTGGTTATACCTAGGGAAGGTGCTAGCATCCTAAGTATTTGTAGTACTCTACAGGAACCTCTAATTTTATTGTGTTAAATGTTTATCTGTTTGCTAAAGGGTGAGAAAGTAAAAGGATACCTAAGGTATTATTCTTAAGTATGCTCGCCAAGACATTGCATCTCGTGCCTACGTATCCTGACGAGAATGGAATCATAGTATTCGTAGTTCCCTTTAAGGGTAAATAAAGTAAAAGGAAAAAGTTGGTTTTTAGGAGAAGAGACAAGTCGTCATCTTTAGGGGAATACTCGACTTTAACCACCACAAGCGTATAGAAGACGATCTTTGCATCGCATTGAGAGAAAGGCCCAAACTCAGATTTAATTGACGAGTATGCCACATGCCTCTCTCAAGAGGAAAAGGTTCTACATCTTTCTCAATTATGATATGGGGTAAGAGAATTATATCTTGACTACTGATAAGTGCTAAAATGTACTGATTTTGAGTGTAAATAATTGGCACTTATTGGCTTAATTCAACCAATAAACCTCAACTTTTGTGCATATGTTGTATAGTTTACATTATAGTGTATATATTGTGTGTCGCGTAAATTTCATTGAGTTTAATTGATTTTTTCTCATTTTTTTAGCTATATAAGCAATGATATTTTATCATTGTCTTATAAAGCATTGAATAAGCTTTCCAACGCTTCCGACCGCGCGTAAAACGGAGTTACGGTTCAAAAGTTCTGGTCGAAACAAGTATTGGTTTGCTGTCATGTTCGCTAAGCGAAAAAAAGTTTGCTAGGCGAACAGAAAGTTCTAAAATGCGTGAAAAACACTGTTTTGGCAGTAGCGAAAGATGTATAAGTTCGCTAGGGGAACAGGACTTCGCTAGGCGAACACTGGAACCCATTTTTATCTATTTAAGTGATTTTTCAGCATTTTTTAGGTTATGTTGTTTGGGAACTTTTTACCCCAACTTCATCAAACACATTCTTGAGTAGATTCAACTTAGAAACAACATTGCAGGGTGCATCTTAACGATCTGAAGTCGAATCCACTTAAATCGGAGTTGACAGACCGTGAGATTTGTGTTCTTCTTCCTTCCTCTCTATGTATTTTTCATTTGTTGGGGTTTTGTATGTAAGTTTATCTTGATTGTATGTATATTTATGGATCTTTGTAACAAATCTCTTTTACAACTCTTTATCGATGGTTGTCTTGATTTTTTACTTAATGGGTTTGGATTGCTATAGACATATACGGTTCAAACTCGATCTAAGATGAACATCTATTAGATTCTAAATGCTAGAGATAGATTTAGGACTAATATTCACGTGGGTATCGATTCTTAATGCTCCGTGTTGTCGAGTTGTGTGAGAGATCAACAATGAGACGATACGGTTGACCTTTCGACTTTGTGTTAGACATAACCTCTGTTGTGAGCGATATGTGATGATTTTGACGAGCGAATTAGGTTGCGTGCATTTGATCCATAAATTGTTTCAGTACATGATGGATAGAACGAAATACAACTCCTAACGAGTTTTCTCATTTCTTAAGAATGCATTTATTTTCTTGTTTTATGTGTTTTTTTCTTTTGAATTTTTATCCCAAACCACTTAAACCCAAGCTTAGAGACGTAGAGATTGTCAAACGACATTCTTTCCCTCACACTGATCCCTGTGGAGACGATAAGTCCCGGAGGAAATTCTTCCAAAAATAATATTTTTGTTGCTGCTTTACCGCATCTACAAAATGGCATCGTTGCCGGGGATTGGTTTTGATATTGAGTCGCATTGCGATAGTTTCTATATTTCTAAGCTTTGCACATAATTGTATATATGCTTGTATAAATACTTGTTTTTCTTTTGTCTTCCATTATGTTTGTTCAAGTGTTGTATATATTTTATTCTCGTAACATTTGTTCAAATGTTTGGTTAGGACACTTTCTTTAGGTTCACACTTTAACAAAGCATCGACGTGTATGTGAGGAAGTTACTAGCAAAGAACACTAAAGGTGTAGAGCTAACGACATGAAACAAGCGCTTGTTGGGAGGCAACCCAATGGTTTTTGAGTTTGTATAACTTTATGTTTATTTAGTTTAATTCAATTTTTTTAGGTTGTTAGAATAATGTTTGTGTTTGCTCTCAAGTTTGTTTTTGATTAGCTTGAGGATGAATTTTGTGATTTTCCAAGTTTAATCGTTTCAACTTGCGAATGTATGGTTTTGATATTGTTTGAAGTTGGTACTTTGCAAGGTACTCGTTTATCACTTTCTAGAACATAGCATGATTAAGAAACTTTTCATTTGTACAATTTTTATGTCATTCATTCTTTTGCCATACTTGTTCAGTTTTGAATCACTTTAGAACAAAACCTTTTTGTGAAGAGCTTTCCATTGTTTACTATATGCAGGAGACCAACATTCTTATTTAACTTGATTTTATTATGTTTAATCTTGTATTTGTGTTGATTTGTATGATAGCACTAAAATGATCAAGGCATTTTGTTCGATTTTGAGCATATCCACTTAACCAAATAGCCAATCAACCTTGTGAGTGAGTGAGAATTTGCTTACCCCCTTTGAGCCTTTGTTAGAATCCATGTTGGTGTTAAGTTCATTTTTGTATGGATTTTAATACTTTTCCTTGAACTATAACCATGACTTGTTATTTGAGTTTTTACCCTTGCCTAATAAGTTTGGGAGCATTCATGTCACTATGTGTGGTTGTATTCAAATTAGGGAGAAGAGGTTGGTTGTTAAGAGGTTGAGAAAAAGAAAATGTTTGAAAAAGAAAGAAAAGAAAAAGAAAAAAAAAGGGGAAAGAATTGAAAAAAAAAAAGAAAAAAAAATTATAGAAGGATTGTTATGCTAATAAGTTGTGCGGAATGGTGTAACGATTTGGAAAAGAGGAAAAGATGATTGGAATTTGTGAGTGCTTGAGATTGTGAGAAATGATCACTCTCATTTGATTAGGCAAGTTTTTGTTTCTTTTACCTTGAGAAAAACAATTGTTTGTTACCCAAGCCACATTACAACCCTTAAAGCCCTTGTGATTTTTGCTTTTATACTGTTCAATATGAGTTTTTTCTTGATGAGTGCATAATTTAACTTGTTGTTAGCTTGAGTGTTGGGTGAGAGTTAAGTCCCTCGTGTTTTTTTATTCATCTACCGATGAAGTGTGTGCTAGGTGTGATTCATTTTTAAACATTGTATTGTCTTAGAATTTTTGACATGTGTTTTATATTTAGGAGTTATTTCGTTTTCATGTTATCGTTGTAGTTTAGTGGTATGTTTTGCTTTGCATGTATGTTTTTGTGTTGAACCATACATTTGTTTTTTTTTTGTTTTTCGAAACTTGTTGAGTCATGATTGCTTGATTGTTATTTTTGTTTCCTTGAGTTGATCGTTTCTTGTTTGAGGACAAACAAATTTAAGTTGGGGAGAGTTGATAAGTGCTAAAATGTACTGATTTTTAGTGTAAATAATTGACACTTATTGGCTTAACTCAACCAATAAACCTCAACTTTTGTGCATATGTTGTATAGTTTACATTATAGTGTATATATTGTGTGTCGCGTAAATTTCATTGAGCTTAATTGATTTTTTTCTCATTTTTTGTAGGTATATAAGAAATGATATTTTATCATTGTCTTATAAAGCATTGAATAAGCTTTCCAACACTTCCTACCGCGCGTAAAACGGAGTTACGGTTCAAAAGTTATGGTCAAAACAAGTATTGGTTTGCTGTCATGTTCGCTAGGCGAACAGAAAGTTCTAAAACGCGTGAAAAACACTATTTTGGCAGTAACGAAAGATGTATAAGTTCACTAGGCGAACAGGACTTCACTAGGCGAACACTAGGACCCATTTTTGTCTATTTAAGTGTTTTTTCATCATTTTTAAGTTATGTTGTTTGGGAACTTTTTACCCCAACTTCATCAAACACATTCTTGAGTAGATTCAACTTAGAAACAACATTGGAGGGTGCATCTTAATGATCTGAAGTCGAATCCACTTCAATCGGAGTTGACAGACCGTGAGATTTGTGTTCTTCTTCCTTCCTCTCTATGTATTTTTTATTTGTTGGGGTTTTGTATGTAAGTTTATCTTGATTGTATGTATATTTATTGATCTTTGTATAAAATCTCTTTTACAACTCTTTATCGATGGTTGTCTTGATTTTTTACTTAATGGGTTTGGATTGCTATAGACATATACGGTTCAAACTCGATCTAAGATGAACATCTATTAGATTCTAAATGCTAGAGATAGATTTAGGACTAATATTCACGTGGGTATCGATTCTTAATGCTCCGTGTTGTCGAGTTGTGTGAGAGATCAACAATGAGACGATACGGTTGACCTTTCGACTTTGTGTTAGACATAACCTCTGTTATGAGCGATATGTGATGATTTTGACGAGCGAATTAGGTTGCGTGCATTTGATCCATAAATTTTTTTAGTACATGATGGTTAGAACGAAATACAACTCCTAACGAGTTTTCTCATTTCTTAAGAATGCATTTATTTTCTTGTTTTATGTGTTTTTTTCTTTTGATTTTTTATCCCAAACCACTTAAACCCAAGCTTAGAGACGTAGAGATTGTCGAACGACATTCTTTCCCTCACACTGATCCCTTTGGAGACGATAAATCCCGAAGGAAATTCTTCTGAAAATAATATTTTTTTCTTGCTGCTTTACCGCATCAACAACTACATAGATGAATCATGTCTAATATTCTCTTGTGAGAATGGGATTTAATCTATAAGTTGTCTAAGTTAACATCCTAAGGGTGTGTTTGGTTCGGGGTTGATGGAGGGGAGGGGAGGGCAAATTTTTAATTAAGTATGTTTGGTTCAAATCTTAGGAAGAGAGGGGAGGAGAGCAAAATCCCTCCAAAACACACTTTTTGGTTCCCTCCGAATTGGGGGGATTTGGAGGGGAGGGGAGGCACTATGCCAAAAAAGACCTTTAGCAGCGCTTAAAAGCGCTGCCAAAAGTGGCGCTGCTAAAGGTAAACGCAACGCTTTTTTATGTAAAAAGTGCTGCTAAAGGCTCCCTTTAGCAGCGCTTTTTTAGCCCTTTAGCAGCGCTTTTATAAGTGCTGCCTATTCCCCCTACCCCCCCCCCCCCCTTTAGCAGCGCTTTTACAAAGCGCTTTCTTAGACCCCCCCTTTAGCAGCGCTTTTCTAAAGCGCTTTCTTAGCCCCCCCTTTTAGCAGCGCTTTTATAAAGCGCTGTCTTAGACCCCCCCCCCCCTTTCCCAACCTATAGCAGCGCTTTTGTAGCGCTCTCTTTGTAACCTTTAGCAGCGCTTTTTTTGTAAAAGCGCTGTCTAATCTCCGAGATTTATTTTTTTTTTTAAATAATCACACTTTTTATATATTTTTCGACAAACCTGCTTATATTACATTCCCTGCTTATAATTCAGGCCTTTATTTCAACACTTTGGCCTTATATATACAATTCAACACTTTGGCCTTTAAGTATACATTGTAATTCATCACTTTGCCCATAATCATTTTAATACACATAAACCTGCTTAAATATATTACAACACAATCCGATCCTCAAATTACAACATCACAAATACAATCAATTTACATATAATTACAAATCCTTTAACTTTACAAATAGATACGACTTCTAGAAATATTATTATCCCGCATCAATATTGGATGATACATATACCTTATACAATTCTCAGCTCAAGAATAAATTGACACCATTCCTCCTTTATTTCTTCCAATCCTGCTTTCGAGTAAGTACCGACTTGAAATCATCAAAGTACTACATAATATAACAGAACATGCACGATTTAGTTTTAAAACTAATTACTCAAATGAAACATCGGTTAATTATCAAAATGAATCATATAATTTATGAATTGATCCATACCATGATTGGAATCTCTATTTGACCAGAATGAATAATTTCCTTCATAAAGTGCAATACAAAATATCCGCAATCAATCCCATTACGCTGACGAGGACACTATAAATGGAAAAAACAAATTAACATTTATTAGGATATATAGTTTACATAGTTTTATCAAGTAGGACCACTATAACAGTCAAATATGGGAAAATATACCTGCACTCTGATCCAGATAATGTTGTTAGCCTTAATTTTTGGCACTATTGCTTGTCTTTGTGCTCTGAATATTTGTATAGCTCTAACATAATATAAACGCATATTTAGAACAATGTCACATAATAAATAAAGATATATAATTATTCAGAATAATATATCTCATCACTTACGTATCAATCATATTCTTCATATCAGGATATTTTGTTTGATTGCCATCCAATGAATCCAGATAATACACTATTTCTTTCATCGGATTAATCGCGACCAACAACCAGTGTCCACTATAAAATAAGACAACAGTTTAGACGGAAATGTTATATAGAATGGAAAAAATCGAATAATTATAATAAATGAATTTAGAATGAAGTCATACCCATGGCCAGTATTATATGGCAACAAGAACAACTTCTCTGTAGTCGCAGCCATAAATCTTTGGACTATGTAATCTTTGACTACATCTGGTGTGTGATCTATTCCCCGTGAGTTGATACAGGTAGCAGATAAGAATGTGAATATGGAAGTCAAATCATGCGGGACCAACAACTTGTCATACAAGAGCCTAAAAGAAAAACATAATCAATATTAGAATATTCAGTTAAATGAGCAAATTTTAAAATGTTCAATTATTTAATTAAAATGGATCGGAGTACCTGATTTAGGAATGCATAACACCGACGCCCAATTCAGAATGTTGGAAAACCTGGTCCAAATCCTCCTTAGCAATTGTTTCAGTATATTCAAAACCGAAAATACCTTCCTCCATAGGTATTTGACGGATGCCACTCTCAATCACATATGTTGTTCCTACATATGTTTTAAGGCACAACCTAAATCGAGGAACAAATGCTTTTTTTGGCTCGACCTTTTTTTTTTTGTTGGGCACCTTGGAAGATTCAGGCATCTTACCCTTGCTAACTTGTTGCAACTGTTGATCATGAACCTAAAATGTAATACAAGTTAATTAATTAATGTGTAATAAGATAATCATGTAACTGTAGTAGTACCTATTTCTTTGATGCAGCTGAATCGGTTTCCTGCATAATGATTCCTATATCTTTTGATTTGGATTTTGTAGGAGTCTAAGATCATCATGTAAATAAGAAAATATAAATGTAAGAATAACTTTCATCTATGGGTCATAAAACATTTGAATATTACAAGGTTCATAATGGTGTTCAACATACCTCATCATCTATGAAAATGAGATTTGCTGGCCATGTAACATACGCTCCTATTGCATCTCCCACCACTGTTGCGTTAGAAACAACATCTGGTATAGGCAACAACGCACCCCCCTCTATCACAATATCAACTGATACTTTCAAATGTCCAGCAGGGAGCGGTTTATGGTGAAGTAAGTCTCCCACATTGTTATACACCTTTCCCTTGCCAACCATGTGATAAGTCGGTGACGATAAATATAGCCGACAAGGTGAAATGCCCTAAACAAATAATGATGCCGATTAATGTGTTAATTAAGAATATTGTGCTAAATTAATTTCAATGTAATATATACAATTACCTCTGGAAGCTTCTGCGGACAATGGATACTATCTTTGTCACTAGTATCTTTACCCTCTGGACCGCGTCTTTCCGACATGTATCTTTCTTTGTCCTTCTGTAATTCCCGAATCTGAGCTTTCAATTCCTCCAACAAATCCATCACTTCTTTATTGCTATGATTTTTTTTCTTTGGCTGCTTATACAGTTGTGATGGAGTGACGCCAAATCCCTTACCCCTCACACGCCCAGAATACTCAGTGATATTTAACACCCGACTCAGTATGCTCCTGCAATCATCGACCTCAGCTGGAGTTATAGTCTGGGACAGAGTCTCCTGAAATATAGATTAAAGCATATATAAATATATTATACAATTTTGAATTACTGACAAATTACTAATGTTGTACTTACACATTGTTCAAATACTTGTTGAACTTCTTCCTGAACTACTTCATCTCTTCCCACACGGGCAACCTTCCACACAACATGGTCCGAAAGAGATGTCGCATCACTTTTCTCCTCTTCTAACTATGCATTAAGATGGATAATAAAGAATTCATATCCTATTATATGAAAGCATATTAAAGCATTTATAAATACTTACTATTTTTTGTTCTAAGCGTGCATATCCCAAACGCCCTTTTGATGCCCGTTGCCAATTTACGCCACTCACTACCTGAAAAAACAAGTTTAAGTCATATCAGAACTCTTGTGGAAGAAGTATATATACTATACATTGTTCATGATAAGTTGTACTTACTAAAAATTCTTTGGTTCTTCGCTTTGCAACAAATGTCTCCCATTCTTCTTCCGAAATCAGATCAACGTACTTCTTTGGACGCTCCGAGTCGACAAAGTTTCCATCAAAATCTTTAAGAAACTTGTTCGTTAAAAACGCTCTGAATCCCCTCAGTCGTTTACCGGCCAATTGAAGACAATATTTTCTTCTGCAATCATCAATGTTAAAAGATCTCTGCAAACAAATACACATACATATAACATGTTAGTATAATTAAATTAAATATGTAACCGTCAACATAGTTAAAAATAATCAAATATCATACCTGTATCTCGCTCCAAATTTTGTCTTTGGCCGGTTGTAGCAAGGGAACTCTCCAATTATCGCAAGTAATCGGAATTTGCGAACGTACAAGTGCTCCAATGTAACTTGTCAGCATCATACCGTTAGGCTCAACTAATTGATCTCTTTCATTCCAATGCACATCATACCTAACACCCTTATCTCTCGCACGGATGATTTTTTTCATAATCGTTATTCCTCTTTTGATATTGCCTTCCATGTCTTTTGTTGTTTCGTTTCCATCATGTGATGTTTCCTCATTGGTGGCCATAATACCTGTAATTCAGAAAAACCAAAGTATCAAATGAATGACATGCAAATTTGTAAATAAGAAATATATTATGAGGTGATTATAGCACTAGAGTTCAAATCCTAATCAAATATGGAAAGAGATAAAAAAATCTAACCAAATCAAGAAAAAACCCTACATGAACATCTAAGGTACTCATAAATATTATATAGATATGCATTTTCACAAATATAAAGACATATTCTTACCCGTAATAAAAGGCAACCGGTTTAAAAAAGACAAAGACTTTCCAAATTGTTGAGTTCACCAATCAACACCTGTAGAAAAATAATAACAATAGTAATATGATTGTTTTAAGAATTTATAATTTTTAAAAAAAAGTTCAATAGTAATATGATTGTTTTAAGAATTTATAATCTTTAAAAAAAAGTTCAAAGAAAGTCCAAAAACACAACACTTTCTTAGTACTGACAGAAAAAGTTGTGTTGGTTTTGCACAAGATGATGAAGATCATCAACCTTGATGACCTCTTCCTTAGTACTGACAAAGTGACACTAACCATGAAATGAAAAACACAACACTTTGTTTATAAGTGACAGAGACAAGAACTGCATGGTAATAGTGTTTTTGGGTTCTTTTTTCAGAGATAAGTGTATTGATGAAATACTTGCATCTAATAATGCATTCAACTATGAGAACAATGAAAATGGAAAATGAAAAACTTCAAATACCTAAAAATGGTGGAAATGCGCTGGTGGAGGACGGAGATGACCGTCAAAAATGGATGGACGACGGTGGAATGAGGAGACGATGGAATGACCGGAGGAAAGGCGAAGGATGGAGGCTGTTGGACGGAGGCACAGAGGAATCCGTCGACGAAATGAATAGGGCAACGTTCGCGAGTGGAAAGAAGAAAGAAGGAGACTGTTTTGATTCTGCGAAAATACTGGGATATTTTAAATTTATGCTACTTAAAGCTATAACAGCGCTTTTGAATGGCATTTAGCAGCGCTGCTATAGGTCTGCCTAAGGACCCCCATTTAGCAGCTCTTTTTTGAAGCGCTTTCTTTGACCCCCCTTTAGCAGCACTTTTTTACCCCTTCAGCAGCGCTTTTGAAAGCGCTGCCTATTCCCCCCTCCCCTCCCCCCTTTAGCAGCGCTTTTCTAAAGCGCTTTCTTAGACCCCCCCCCCCCCCCCCCTTTTAGCAGCGCTTTTTTTGAAGCGCTTTCTTAGGACCCCCCCTATAGCAGCGCTTTTTTAAAGCGCTTTCTTAGACCCCCCATTTAGCAGCGCTTTTTTAATAAGCGCTGTCTTAGACATACTATTTTTTTCTTTTTTTTTTATGACTCTTTAGCAGTGCTTTTTAAGAAAGCGCTGTCTTTTAGTGTGCTTCTAAATCTCATTTCTGGCGTAGTGAGGGAATATGAGTTTTGATATTTAAAAATTATTATATTACTAAACTATCCTCAGTTTAATTTCAGTATTTCAAAATTATTCATTTTTTTTCGTGTTACTGCTTTTTCTCGATTGTTTCCATCAACTTATTATAATTGTTCTCCACCTTCAAATTATTTTATAGTTTCTATACTTAAGATAAATCATAATCATTGTCTTTTTTTTATATAAGAAAATTATGTTTAGTTATATTCGTTTTTTCTTTTAATTTTGTTATGTATTCTATCATATTTTCTTTTATATCAAATTGTAAACCATTCATTTCATTTATTTTTGTTTATTCATTTTATTAATTATTTTGAACCATTAATATTTAATTATAAGTTATTTTATATATTTGTCTTGTTATATGATTCATCACAATTTAAACGATGTTGTTGTCATATAGTTTAATTTAGGTTGGAAAGTTATAAGTCGAATCTATACTCAATTTTTTAACTTTATGTGACAAATAAATACTTTTTTAATCACTAAATATTAGAAATTTTATTACCAACAAAAATACGCATGAATTTTTCAAATTTTAATATCATATGACTTATATAAGATCATAAGGATAAAAATGAAAATTATTAATAAAACCTCTCTCCTCCCCTTCTGAACTAAACACATTTTTAATTAAAATCCATCCCTTCCCCTCTCCTCTTCTCTTTTGAACCAAACACTTATCTGATTAAAAAAATCCTTCACCTTCCCTCCCCTCCGCTTCCCTTCATTAAAATCCCTCCCCTCCCCTCCCCCTCATTTGAACCAAACAGACCCTAAGGGCACTAACTTAATTTTATGAATCTAAAATAAGATTAAAGATAAATTCTAATCTAATCTTATCATGAAATAGAGGTCAAAGCCTAAAGCTTATATTGATTCAATTTATTGAAGATAAGGTTGACTAGATATTCTAAGGGATCGTGAGAAAGAACAATTATCTATGCACGACAAATCTTGAATTCTTATCTTAATCATAATTCACCAGGGAGTGTCAGAACTTTAAACCAAGCAATCAAAGTGCTCGAGAAACTATCAAACAATTAATCACAATCCTCAAATAAAAATCCAAATATAAAGGCCTCATATATTTATTAGAAGTTAATCACCAATAAACTTTAAAAAAAGACGTTCTAATCTCCTATTAAAACTCCTAATTTGTAAGAACAAACTATTCAATAATGAACTAAAATTCTAATTAAAACACATTATAATTTCAAAATTAGAGTCTAATAAAAAAGTAATTAATTAAATATAGTAATAATTCAAAGTTGAGAAAAAAAATATAGTGTAAGATAAACAAATAAGGGTGTGTTAGAAAAAGAAAAAAAAAGAAACATGGACCATGGGACTAGGCCCACACAGACCCACATCAATAACAACAGCATCTCATGTCAAAAAAAAAAGGAAATGGACAAAAGACATTGCCCAATACTCTCTCCCTCTCGCACGTGGTTTGTCTCAATTGGACGAACCCTCAACTTAATCACCAAACAAATATTTTCATAATATTCACACAATACCAATCAAATTAGAGCGAATAACACAAGCTAAAGAGGAATTCGAGTAATTCACAAAGAAAAAACAACAACTGAGCAACGCACGAAGGTGAAAGGAACTTACCTGTCGGAGTTCGTTCGACGCGTCTTCGGCGGTAATAGGAATAAGATGAACCCTTGGCTCTATATAGGTATGAATCAAATGCCCTTCCTCTTTATGCAACAATTTCTTTTGTAAGCGTGTAGTAGTTATTGTTGTCTCTGTTTTTGCAATGTATGCACTCACCCTTTGTAATGTGTGAGTAAATTACGCGTGAGAGTGATTCTCTTATGGTTCTCTTTGTTTTTTCTAATCCATATATATATATATATATATATATATATATATATATATATATATATATATATATATATATATATATATATATATATATATATATATATATATATATATATATATATATATATATATATATATATATATATATATATATATATATATATATATATATATATATATATATATATATATATATATATATATATATATATATATAAGACTAGAAAATAGACAAGAATGATAATAACAATTAACACAATATTTTTTTGTTTTTTTATAATAAGACAAGAATAAAAGGAATAAAAAATCATATTTTTGTGTTTTTTTTATGATAAGACAAGAATAAAAAGAATTAAAAATCATGTTTTTGTGTTTTTTATGATAAGACAAAAATAAAAAGAATTAAAAATATTGTTTTTGTGTTTTTTATAATAAGACAAGAATAAAAAGAATTAAAAATCATGTTTTTTGTGTTTTTTTATGATAAGACAAGAATAAAAAGAATAAAAAATTATGTTTTTGTGTTTTTTAAAAGAAAAATATTAATAAACAAATTAAAAATAAAATTAATTAATAAAAATAAAATTTTACATTAAATATTTAATTAAATCTAAATAAACTAAATGATTATTTAAATAAAAATGATTTAAAAACGAAATAAAAGTCTGGCAGAAAAGTGCTCAAAATAATACAATGAACACACCAAAATAATACAATGAACACAACATTTCTTCAGATTTTGAAATAAATTTTACCCGCTAAAAAGGCTTAAACTGACCAAAAACACTTCCAAAAGACGGTCGAAAAATTTAAATGAGCACGCCAGGTTAAACTACGCGAAATGTAGATTAATATCACTGACGTTTGCAGGCTCGAACTTGAAATTTTCCGTCCATTGATTCAACACGGTTGATTTTTATTTGATAAATTCGGATGCAATTTCAACAAGTTTCTTCCAGCTGATAAATTGGATATTATGCAAGATAAAATGAGTGATATGCTACGCATACGACGCGAAACGAAAAAAATAGAATCTCAGGGTCAAAAGTTAGGGTATGACAGATGCTCCTATTTAAGTTTATTCTATCCGGAGATATGGAGATTAAAATCTTCGTCTCGACGAGATAGGAGAGACTTAAATACAAACATGCATAATTTTTGGCCCTAAGATCCCATAAGATGCACATGATATGACATAAAATGATATGAATGCAAAACAGGGATCTGTGACGGGAAAGATGCCACAGGAGATAACTGTATACAGACAACGCTGAAACACAATTAAAGAATGGAAGAACCGATGAGGAACAACTTAACAAAGCAAGACTCCACGGGAAAAAGATCCAACTCCACCAGGGATGAGACTCAATTCCACTAAGGAAGAGACTAGCAACTGAAGATCACAGGGTTACTTAAACACTTGGTATCTCCAACAGATAAAGATGTATATTACCTATCATAAAGGATATGGTAGTCTAAACAATAGGCAAGAAATTTGAAAGGAAGGATAACCTATTACCAACAGATGGTAGCCTAAGAAAAAGTATCCAGTTGAAATAAAGGAACATAAATTACCTACTATCAGGTACATGATAGCCTAAGCAAAGGTAAACACAAAAGGAAAGATGACTTATGTCGCTACCGCGAAAATAAGGTGCCGGCAAAACGGAAGAGTCGCCACCTTTCATTATTTATCCCTCAGAACGGGAAAGGAAACGATCGGAAAAACCTGACGAAAAGGTATAAGACAAGGTCATCGCAACCAATGTCTGGATTCGGGAGTCGGTTACGCAAGGGGAAGGTATTAGCACCCCTCACGTCCATCATACTCGATGGGATCCATGCTTGTTGTGTTTATCTAAGGGGTTGGTTTTATCTATCTACCTATCAAGGTCGGTCTGAAAAGAAAAGGAAATGACTCGGCAAAGCGTCGCACTTTATGCCTACGTATTTTCATCAGAGAATGAGAAATCAGAGTCAACGTAGTTCGGCTAACTACGGGTTACGAGGAAGGTGGCTTGCCAATACATCAGTATTGTGCCTACGTACTCTCAATGGGTATGAGAGATCAGAGCTTACGTAGTTCGGGATAATACGGATTACGGGAATTCAGGTTCGTCTGTTTTTTTGAGTAGGGTTAAAAAACAGTTCCAGCAGTTTGGTGTATGCAGCTTGCTCGTTAGAGACTCGTGCGTTACCGTTTGCGGTAGAACTGGGATTTAACGACACTTTTTTCTTCAGAAAAGCTTCCTTTGAATTATGGGCCCACGGGGCAAAAAGGTTTGAAGTTTGTTTTCTGTTTTTTACGGAAGAAGTGTTTTTTACGAAAGAATTGTTTTTTACGGTTGCCTGTAACTAATATCGCACTAGAGACTATGATCTGAGAGTGAATGTGTCGCATGTCACCCTAAGGGTACCATACTAAACATCCAGACTGTTGAAGAGTGACCCTTCAACAACCCTTTCTCAAATAGCTTAAGGCTCGTAACGTACGACATCAGTTAACCTTTATTACTGTATTTTGATTTGTTTGAAGACAAGAAGAGAGAGGGACAACTATGGGGAGACTATCAAGTCCTAATGTTGTCATGCCAAGGATTCATCCTATGGTTGAGGTTTGAAACAGGTATCTCCTAGAAGTTATCATGCATAGGTTTCAACCTAAAGTTCTAATCATCACTTCCTTATCAAAGGAAGTGAGATTCCTAGGGGATCATGCCAAAGGGGTACAGAAACAGATAAAGCATCAGCTTAAACAGTAAACAGTAAACAACTGTAAATAAAATGCATGTATGCAACAACCAAGCAGAAGGAGCCAAGCTCATCTTCTAAGCAAACAAGGCACAAAGGCCACAAACCACATAGGAAAGGGAGCTGAGCTCTACCAAATACCAGCAAGCAAAGCCATACAGTAAAAATACAAGCAGAGGGAGAAACTCAACCTCTAATGCAATACAAGAAAGGGGAGAAGCTCAACCCTTAGGATGCTCTTAGGCTTATTCAACTACATGACCTAATCTAAATGCATCACACCAATCAAGTCACATCAATACAGTTGAAACAAGAAGAAAACAGACAAACAGGGAAAACAAGCCAGCAAACTCCACAGCAGAGCAATCTTCTGACAACAATCCAATCCAAAGTTTGTGATTGTTCTTCAAGTCTACCATCTTCAAGAGAATGAAAAGGATACTCCAACTTCATGCTTTAACAATGCACTTCACCAAGGAAAAGAATCAACAAGATGAGTATTTGATGATGGGAAGCAGAAAAGGAAACCAAAGGAATCCCATCTGACACTTAACTAGTCATCAGAGAAAGGCATCCTCAAAAGTTCTACTCATTGTAAAATGACACACATCCCTCCTAAGGAGAGATGAGACTTTTAACATGAGGACTTTGAATCATAGGATGGGAATGGAATGTGAATGAAACCAACCATTATTGGGAGAAAAAAAACTATTTCTAAAGCTCTCTCCTAAAGCCCTAATCTTATAAGCTACAAAAAGCTAACAAAAAGGAAAGAAAAGGTCCAATCCAAGCTCCACCAGCCACTCCACTATAGCTTCATCATGTCCATGATGTCCTCCAATAGGAACCAGAAGCCCACTATGCAAGAAAAGCCCACTTTGAGTCCATTCCAAACAATCACCAAAGTTGAAGCACCAAATGAACAATCAATTTGAATATTCTATCTAAAATATCAAAACACATCCTAAAAATCTAATTATTTTTCTATGGGAACATGCATTTGCTAATGATCTACAGTTCAAAAATCAGGACCTAATTCAATCTCTAAGTCCTCTAATAAAATCCTAAGTTGCAAGGTATCACTAAAGAGATCCACTAAAAATCACTCCTAAACAACTATACTAAAAGCATATTTAAAATCATCTAAAAATCATGATAAAAATCACAAGGCAACAACAATATGTACACAAACAGCATACAAAAATACAAGATCAAATTCAGAACCATGAGTGAGAAAGAAAATGGACAAAATCACAACATCATTATTTCATAATTAAACACATATGAAACTAGAAAATATGCAATAAAATGAAAATGCATGAAAAATGAAAAATAAAATCATGACAACATTCTAAACATTTAAAATTGTATCCACAATTTTTCTCAAGATTTAATATCAATTTTTACTATTTTTTGTGAATTAATTTCAACAAGCATGAAAACAAAAGTTAAAAGAAAAGGAAATAAAAGAAATAGATGGGAGGGGTTCAGTTAGCAGTGCAAACTAGCTTAGTTCGCTTGGGCCTAGAAGAAGGGGGTGTCACTAGCAACAAGGGCGCTAGGCCCATCTGAGTCTCAACTCAGCCAAGAAAAAAATCCCAAAGGAGGGTGCACTAAGTAAGGATTCTACGTTGTAAAATCACATTGGGCCTAAGGGTGGGGTGCTGATAGCAATGGAGAATGAGGCCCAACGCCACATAACAATTCACTATGCTCACTTTAGTTCACAAATTAAAAGAAAAAGATGCACGCGCGAGGATTCGAACTCGCTTCCTCTTGGTTCCTGCAGCGAAGAAACAAGGCTGGGTAATCCATTTATTAAAACGGTGCGCATTGGGGGAGGGTACGTGGCTCATTCTGGGACCTAGGTTGGAAGCCTGAGTCAAAGTATTCTTCACGCACGAACGGATAAGATTTCATCTTCTTCGTTTTAAAAATCTGCAGGCCTTCAAAGCGCTCACGAACCAGGCCGTCGCCGGTGGCTTTTCCGGCCACCCCTGTTCAACCCTAACTCCATCTACAATCCACCATTCGCTATGATCTCTGAATGAAACTTGCTCTAAATTTCACCAGCAACTCAACTACACTATTTAATCGTGCTAAAAACGCAAGGATCGCAAGATATCAATCTCAACCGAAAATGGCATCAACCCTAAATTGTCACTAATGTTCAAATTAAGCATTCAAAATCCATCTAGATCGTAAGGGGAACCTAACCGCATGCTTCTAATCCATTAAAAACACATAAACAGAGAGAAATTTCAAGAAGTTAAAACCTGGCTTTGATCTTCGATTGCAGTGGATTCAAGCCTCAATTCTCTTCCAAATCGTGCAGAAACCTTCAGTGGTTAATGGTGAATGATTCTTGATGATCAATTCCTGCTGAAAACCTCTGATTCTCAAAAACCAAATCTCACTTTCAAGCTTTTTTCTTCACTTTGCTCCAATGGCTTCTCCACGAATTTTGGCACTAGAAGCTTCCTAACTGATCCAAATCGTATTTATATTCTGTTTCAACAAGTTGGAGGCCCAAATCAAGCCCAATTGTGGATTTTGGATTTTCACTCTCTTTCAAAAGTTCAATGTTGGTATGCACCTTCTAGCCTTGTTTTTTCTCCAAACTCAGTCCAAATGATTCACTTAACACTTGTGGAATGTAATGAAGTGGTTTCCCTCCCTTGATTTCAATTCATGGGGTGTGTTGGATATGTTTCTTACTTGTGAAGCAATCTTCCAAATGGCCATGTTATGGACTTCAAATCAAAAATGTAATTATGCCAATCTCTTTAGAACATCAATTCCATTCAAAATGACCACAAATTTGACTTGAAAACATGTTATTTCCAATTATTTTGAATTTTTACCTTTTAATTCATCAAAATGGCCTTTATATGAACTTTCTTCAACCAATGCTTGATATAATCCATATCAATGGACCCTTGATACTTGGATAAGCTAAAAACATCATTTTGAGCAACTTTCATGTTGAACAAAAATCCATTTGAGGCTTGCAAGATGGTGAAATTGACTTATAGTTCAAAATGACCTGTAATGCCCAAATACCCAAAATACCCTTGACTTGTCAAAGCCATAACTTGAGTTCTATAAATCCAATAATGGACTTCAAGTACTATATGGAAAGCTAAGAGGATAAGGAGCAACATTCATGTTGACCAAAAGTTCATAGGAATCATCCTTCTAGGGAAAAAGTCTCATGCAAGTTGGGTAACTTTCAAGCTCCAAATTCACATGCCTCAAATGACTTGTAACTTGTCTGGCTCATAACTTGAGTTCTATAAACCCTATCAAGGACTTATAGTACTCAAATTAAAGCTAATAGCATGCCCTACAACAATCATGTTAGGTTCAAGATGAGATGAAGATCATATCTTGAGTTAAATGGCCTGGAAGTCAGGGGTCAAGCTAGGGGATTTTACACTGTCAAGTCTTAGAAACCCTAGTCTGAAATTTCTCATACTCTTCAATCATGATGAGTTAACCTTGGAATCATCCTTATAACATCTCAATGTATCAATCCATGATCACATGGCTCTTGAATTAGGTCTCAACCTCCTTCAAATCATCAGTTGACTTAAGGTTGACCCAGTCAAACCCTAGCTGCACCAATCATGGCTGAGGCTTCTTAGTCTTGCACAATGACCTGTCTAGGCCTCAAAGTGATCTTAAACACTTCTCATGAGCTTTATCAGTACCTCAAGTCCAACTTCATGGCCTCAGGATCATCTGATGGCTTTCCACAACTCTCAAGTTAGGAGACACACCCTTCTGGTTTCAACCACTCTCTCTGGGGTTCTTTTAGCTTTTCTGATAAGGATATCAACCCTTGAACACTTGAATAATCTTCTTAGCTGGCTTCATAGTCTTATATAGCTATTGATTGGTACTCATACCTCTTGATCTCCTGCATACATGTCAATGAAATGCAAATGATAATGCTAATGTGAATGAAATGAAACATAAGCTAGGTAAAGAAAAGTTGGGCAAATTTTGGGGTGCAACAGCTGCCCCTATTCAAACGGCTTGGACCTGACTGGGTGAGAAGTGAACGACTCTCAAACAATCAAGGTAAAAGACGTTTGAATACCAATAAACCCGGAAATTTTCCAACTGCACAAGTACACGGTACTCTGATGGGGACAAATCTCTTCAGAAACCGAAATAATAGCTGCACAACAACTAGCTGGAGAATACTGATCTGAACCTCGGTCATGATGATTCTTTGATTTATTTGATATCATTGCATCCTCAATCATCAAAGGATCACTGGTTACACGGCAACAGGCGATCCGCCACCGCACAGGTAAATGATACTTTGATTGGTAGGCACATCTTCAAAAATTGAGCATGAAAGTTGCACAGCAACTCTGCTGGGGAATTGGTCAGGCGGTAATTGGTGAAGGGTCTAATCTCAAATCTCCGTTAGGATGATCATCTAGTTTTGCTGTAGATCTTCGTCCTCAAGTCATCGAGGGGTCACCGGTTACACGATAACTGGTAATGGATGGTCGATTATGCCGTCGGGCACTCTGCGCCATAGCAGAAGAATTCCTTATCGTCGCCTATGGACTCATCATGTCGCTAGGAACGTCGACAACATCTTTGTCGGACTTCATCAGTAAGTCAATAAGGGATCACCATTCATTCGGAAACTGGTGAATAATGGTTGATTCTGCCGTCAGGCATTCTGCGCCACTGCAGAAGAATTCCTTATCGTCACCTATGGACTCGTCGTGTCGCTAGGCACGTCGACAACATCTTTGTCGGACTTCATCAGTAAGTCAATAAGGGGTCACCGGTTACTCGGTAACTGGTGAATGATGGATGATTATGCCGTCGGGAATTCTGCGCCACTGCAGAAGAATTCCTTATCGTCACCTATGGATTCATCGTGTCGCTAGGCACGTCGACAACATCTTTGTCGGACTTCATCAGTAAGTCAATAAGGGATCACTGGTTATTCGGTAACTGGTGAATGATGGCTGATTATGCCGTCGGGCATTCTGCGCCACTGCAGAAGAATTCCTTATCGTCACCTATGGACTCATCGTGTCGCTAGGCACGTCGACAACATCTTTGTCGGACTTCATCAGTAAGTCAATAAGGAGTCACCGGCTACTCGGTAACTGGTGAATGATGGATGATTATGCCGTCGGGCATTCTGCGCCACTGCAGAAGAATTCCTTATCATCACCTATGGACTCATCGTGTCGCTAGGCACGTCGACAACATCTTTGTCGGACTTCATCAGTAAGTCAATAAGGGATCATCGATTATTCGGTAACTGGTGAATGATGGTTGATTATGCCGTCGGGCATTCTGCGCCACTGCAGAAGAGTTCCTTATCGTCACCTATGGACTCATCGTGTCGCTAGGTACTGTGATACCCTAATTTTTACCCCTAAGATCCCACATTTCATTTGCATATCATTCCACAAACAAGATCATACTTTTTGATTCTCTTAGGGCCCTTGTTGTTTCTTACTTGCTTTATGTTTGTTTCTGTTTACTAACCTCTAACCAAAATACCAAAAATATTTTGCAATTTTTGCTTGTTTCCTCTTCTTTGTGTGTTTAGGGTTTTGCAAGGAGATTGATGGCAAAGACATTCATTCAAGTAAATCAGATGGATGTTTGACCTCATCTTGGTCAAACTATCAAGAGTTTGCTTCAACTATAAGTTACCCGTGGTGGTGGGCTATTTTCTCAGACAATGTGTTTGTTTAAGGTCAAGTTGTCATGTATCAGAATTCATCAAGCTTTCAAGCAGTGTTCTATGAGAAGTTTGGTCAGGATTATCATGATCAGGGTTCATCAGTCTAGAGTTTCATCTTATGTGTCAGGTTCCTGCTGCTGAAGTGAATGCTTTGATGAGAACTTTTAAAATGAAACCACTCTTATTCCCGCTAGCTGGATCAGTAATCGCTCTATTCAATTGTCAAGGCCCGCTAGAGTCTCCAGTATTTGTAGGCACTGGAATGGTTTCTAGGACATTCTCTAATTCACATATTGACAACCCTGCATCTGTAGCATCAGAAGCACTTGCTGCGAGTAAGGAAGCCGGTGCTCTGGCAGCATTTGACCGCATTCCTTTTTCATATGTATCTACCAATTTCACTTTCAACACTGATAACTGTGTTGCCGATTTATATGGAATCAGGGAATGTATTATAGATGGTGGTGAAATTCGAGGGGCTGGGAATGCATGGATATGCCCAGAGGATGAGGTGGACGAGACAGCAATAGATGTGAACTTATCCGGAAGTTTGGCCTTTGATAACATTGTGCTTCGTTATATGCCAAGTAGATACGACCAGTTGAATCTGATTGAAGAGAAAAGAATGACGGCTTTGTGTCATGGCCAATTATATCAACAAAGAATGAAGAAAGCATTTGATAAGAAGGTTCGACCCCGTGTGTTCAGAGAAGGTGACCTCGTGCTCAAAAAGATCTCGACTTTTACTACTGATTCTAGGGGCAAGTGGACTCCTAATTATGAAGGCCCATATGTTATTAAGAGAGCCTTCTCTGGCGGTGCATTAATTCTTACAACTATGGATGGAGAAGAGTTCACTCGTCCTGTGAATGCCGATGCAGTCAAGAAATACTTCGCCTAAAAAATAAAAGAACAACTCGCTAAGTTGAAAACCTGAAAGGGCGGCTTAGGCAAAAATGAGCGTCTCGGTGGATTGAAAACCCGAAAGGGCGGTCCAGGCAAAAATTAGAGACAAAACAGAAATAATCATCCCGGTAGATTGAAAACCCGAGAGGGAAATCTAAGCAAAAGTTAGGGACATGGCAAGTAATTGCATCTGGCCAGTCTTGATCGTTTGAAGCAACATTTCCTATCAAAGGTTTTACTTCAGATATTCTCCGCTGAAGTCTCAAGCACAATTGGAATTCAAAGTTGTTAGGGAGAATAATGGTCATTGTATTTCAATGTAGAACTTTCCATTGTACTTACCATTTTTCAAACTTTGTAATGATCCATGGAGTTACGCCATTTGCGGACTACCATTCTATCAATAGAATTTGGGCCTTTGTCCCTTTGTTTGCAATTCTTATTTTGTTTCTGTTTACAGAATTTCATTTTATTTTTGATGATGATTTTTGAAACAAATGTGAATAATTGATTTAAATTTTGAAAATTATAAAAACATTTTTCTTTGATTTGTGAAAATAAAAGAAAGAATGTCAACAGTAACCCCAAGAATGGTAGAATTTTGAAGCGAAAAGTGTAAGTGTTCTCTTCAGCAGGGTTCTTTCTTGCCTCTCTGATAGAATTTATTGGCAGCTCCCCAGTAGAGTTGTGTTGATGTTTCCCCATTTGAGCTATATTGAGGTCTCTTCAGTAGAGTTTGCTGATATTCCCTTAGCAGAGTTTTGTTTCTTTGGATAAACCAGACGAGTGTAGAACGGTTTTCCACAGCAAAGTCTTGATTCAAATGATCGGACAATTGAGAAATTTGAAGACCACTTCTCCTTGATGTTTTTGCCCAGGCGGATATTTGTCTTTGATGATTCCTCGCAGAGGTTATGCATATTTACTTTGGATTATTCCCCAAGTAGAGAACAATGTTGTTTACTTCTAAGAAGTTTTGACATAGCAGTCACCTGTCGGGTTTTCTCTCACCTTGTGATTGGGTGTTGATTTAAAATCCCCCACAGTTTGACTTTTTGCTATGATGCTAACTTCTTATTCCCCTGGCAGGGTTGGAAGATTTTGTTGTTATGTTTTCTCCAACAGTTTTTTTTTCTCAAAGCGGAGTTCATATTGTTGTTCCTTTTTGATGGAATTATTGATGGTTGAGGATTGATCTTTGGGGTTTCCTCCCCAAGCGGTATCTCCATTTCCTCAGTGAGGTTTGAGCCTTGTAGTAGGATTTATTTTCCTTTGATGGATCTTGTGTATCTCTTGCAGGGTTTCTGTTGCTGATCCCCAGCACGATCTCCAATGATATCTCTAATTTGCTGAGATAAGCTGAGTATTTCAGTGGTGTTGTGATGTTTTGTTCACCCTCTGTTTGCCTTTTTTGTCTGTTTTGTCAGCATATTCATACTCATATGCATTGCATGCGCATTCATTTTTGTTGAGCATAGCATGCTTTTTGTTGCATTGTGCATCTTGCATTTTTTGGTGTTTCCCTTTCGCCGGTGTTGTTATCCCCGCGGAGTGCGTGTGTCCTCTCTCCATTAGAGTGTCGACCCCTAAGCATAAAATATCTATCATTTTTAATTCCCCACTGAGTTTATGCCTCGTGGAAGATGTTTTGTTTAGCTTTCCTCCCCAGTTTTTTATCTGGATGGAATTGTTCCCCAGTTGAGTTATTTCCTCATTGGGTCGAGTCTTGTTTGATCGTTTCTTTCCAGTTTGTTCCTAGCTTGAACTTTGGTCTCTTACAACAGTTACTTTGGTTTTCCCTGGGATGTGAAACCTGGATGACGAGAAGGTATTTTTGAGGATTTATTTTCCTCAGCAGGAATCTGTTATTGATCCCCATCAGAAGGTGAAGATTTGATTTTCCCAGTAGTGTTTTGATAACACTCTCTTGGTAATTACTTATGCAACTTCATGTGGAAGCCTCTTTATTTGAGCAGCTTGTGTAATCTCCAGAAATTTTACCTTCTCAATAAATAACATTTCTCTGGCTCATCCTCAATAGAGAAGTTTTTATCTGACCAGCTTTTCTGTCAATTGGAATTTCTGTGGAATAGCTCCCGATGAGAATTCTATTGCATGGTTCAACCTGCTCGTATCTCTTTTAAAGATCCCCGACAGAGTTGTTAATATCTTTTTCCAACAAATGGTTGTCTCTTTATTTGAGAAGTTTGTTGTGTTTGGAGCTGCTCAGTAACAAGTAGCTGATGATATATCTCTTTCTCCTACCCAGTGACAGGTAGTCGAGTATGTTTGTCCTACCCAGTGTCAGGTAGTTGACCTTTATCTCTTTCTCCTACCCAGTGACAGGTAGTCGAGTCCGTCCTGCCCAGTAACAGGTAGTTCACATATTGTTTACCCTATCCAGTAACCAATAGCTGGTAACCCCTTTCATTCAAGTTTATTATTCTAGCTAAACTACTCAGTAACCAGTAGTTGGCGTTGCTTCTTTTCCTACCCAGTAACAGGTAGTTGATTATATCTCAATGAGTGGATTACTTTTTACCCAGTAACTGGTAATAAGTAATATATCTCTGTTTTCTACCCAGTAACAGGTAGTTGATTATATTTCAACGAGTGGATTACTTTTTACCCAGTAACTGGTAATAAGTAATACATTTCTTTGTTTTCTACTCAGTAACTGGTAGATAACAATCCTCTTATGTTTTTTGCACTTATTTTCTACTCAGTAACCAGTAGAAAGTATTTTACCTATTCTCTTCGGTTCGAATATCTTCGCCCAGTAACTGGCAGTTGGTATCTCTTTCCCCGTTGAGTCGTTTCCTTTCTTTTATCGAAATAGGGTCTTGTTTTTTTTGTTTTCTCCTGTGGAGTCTCTTTCCTTCTTTTTCTCCAGTGTTTGTTTTACTCCTATGGCATTTTCTCCCCACGGTGGTCTTGTGTTTGCATACCATATCATTAGCATAATCATATCATTTGGTGGCCTCTTAGGGCCAAAAATTGGGTTTATTGTTATATTTAAGTCCCTTCTATCTGGTCGAGACAAAGATGTCAATCTTCATATCTTCGGATAGAAGAATCTTAAATAGGGGCAGCTGTAATACCCTAATTTTTACCCCTAAGATCCCACATTTCATTTGCATATCATTCCACAAACAAGATCATACTTTTTGATTCTCTTAGGGCCCTTGTTGTTTCTTACTTGCTTTATGTTTGTTTCTGTTTACTAACCTCTAACCAAAATACCAAAAATATTTTGCAATTTTTGCTCGTTTCCTCTTCTTTGTGTGTTTAGGGTTTTGCAAGGAGATTGATGGAAAAGACATTCATTCAAGTAAATCAGATGGACGTTTGACCTCATCTTGGTCAAACTATCAAGAGTTTGCTTCAACTATAAGTTACCCGTGGTGGTGGGCTATTTTCTCAGACAATGTGTTTGTTCAAGGTCAAGTTGTCATGTATCAGAATTCATCAAGCTTTCAAGCAGTGTTTTATGAGAAGTTTGGTCAGGATTATCATGATCAGGGTTCATCAGTCTAGAGTTTCATCTTATGTGTCAGGTTCCTGCTGCTGAAGTGAATGCTTTGATGAGAACTTTTAAAATGAAACCACTCTTATTCCCGCTAGCTGGATCAGTAATCGCTCTATTCAATTGTCAAGGCCCGCTAGAGTCTCCAGTATTTGTAGGCACTGGAATGGTTTCTAGGACATTCTCTAATTCACATATTGACAACCCTGCATCTGTAGCATCAGAAGCACTTGCTGCGAGTAAGGAAGCCGGTGCTCTGGCAGCATTTGACCGCATTCCTTTTTCATATGTATCTACCAATTTCACTTTCAACACTGATAACTGTGTTGCCGATTTATATGGAATCAGGGAATGTATTATAGATGGTGGTGAAATTCGAGGGGCTGGGAATGCATGGATATGCCCAGAGGATGAGGTGGACGAGACAGCAATAGATGTGAACTTATCCGGAAGTTTGGCCTTTGATAACATTGTGCTTCGTTATATGCCAAGTAGATACGACCAGTTGAATCTGATTGAAGAGAAAAGAATGACGGATTTGTGTCATGGCCAATTATATCAACAAAGAATGAAGAAAGCATTTGATAAGAAGGTTCGACCCCGTGTGTTCAGAGAAGGTGACCTCGTGCTCAAAAAGATCTTGACTTTTACTACTGATTCTAGGGGCAAGTGGACTCCTAATTATGAAGGCCCATATGTTATTAAGAGAGCCTTCTCTGGCGGTGCATTAATTCTTACAACTATGGATGGAGAAGAGTTCACTCGTCCTGTGAATGCCGATGCAGTCAAGAAATACTTCGCCTAAAAAATAAAAGAACAGCTCGCTAAGTTGAAAACCTGAAAGGGCGGCTTAGGCAAAAATGAGCGTCTCGGTGGATTGAAAACCCGAAAGGGCGGTCCAGGCAAAAATTAGAGACAAAACAGAAATAATCATCCCGGTAGATTGAAAACCCGAGAGGGCAATCTAAGCAAAAGTTAGGGACATGGCAAGTAATTGCATCTGGCCAGTCTTGATCGTTTGAAGCAACATTTCCTATCAAAGGTTTTACTTCAGATATTCTCCGCTGAAGTCTCAAGCACAATTGGAATTCAAAGTTGTTAGGGAGAATAATGGTCATTGTATTTCAATGTAGAACTTTCCATTGTACTTACCATTTTTCAAACTTTGTAATGATCCATGGAGTTACGCCATTTGCGGACTACCATTCTATCAATAGAATTTGGGCCTTTGTCCCTTTGTTTGCAATTCTTATTTTGTTTCTGTTTACAGAATTTCATTTTATTTTTGATGATGATTTTTGAAACAAATGTGAATAATTGATTTAAATTTTGAAAATTATAAAAACATTTTTCTTTGATTTGTGAAAATAAAAGAAAGAATGTCAACAGTAACCCCAAGAATGGTAGAATTTTGAAGCGAAAAGTGTAAGTGTTCTCTTCAGCAGGGTTCTTTCTTGCCTCTCTGATAGAATTTATTGGCAGCTCCCCAGTAGAGTTGTGTTGATGTTTCCCCATTTGAGCTATATTGAGGTCTCTTCAGTAGAGTTTGCTGATATTCCCTTAGCAGAGTTTTGTTTCTTTGGATAAACCAGACGAGTGTAGAACGGTTTTCCACAGCAAAGTCTTGATTCAAATGATCGGACAATTGAGAAATTTGAAGACCACTTCTCCTTGATGTTTTTGCCCAGGCGGATATTTGTCTTTGATGATTCCTCGCAGAGGTTATGCATATTTACTTTGGATTATTCCCCAAGTAGAGAACAATGTTGTTTACTTCTAAGAAGTTTTGACATAGCAGTCACCTGTCGGGTTTTCTCTCACCTTGTGATTGGGTGTTGATTTTAAATCCCCCACAGTTTGACTTTTTGCTATGATGCTAACTTCTTATTCCCCTGGCAGGGTTGGAAGATTTTGTTGTTATGTTTTCTCCAACAGTTTTTTTTTCTCAAAGCGGAGTTCATATTGTTGTTCCTTTTTGATGGAATTATTGATGGTTGAGGATTGATCTTTGGGGTTTCCTCCCCAAGCGGTATCTCCATTTCCTCAGTGAGGTTTGAGCCTTGTAGTAGGATTTATTTTCCTTTGATGGCTCTTGTGTATCTCTTGCAGGGTTTCTGTTGCTGATCCCCAACACGATCTCCAATGATATCTCTAATTTGCTGAGATAAGCTGAGTATTTCAGTGGTGTTGTGATGTTTTGTTAACCCTCTGTTTGCCTTTTTTGTCAGTTTTGTCAGCATATTCATACTCATATGCATTGCATGCGCATTCATTTTTGTTGAGCATAGCATGCTTTTTGTTGCATTGTGCATCTTGCATTTTTTGGTGTTTCCCTTTCGCCGGTGTTGTTATCCCCGCGGAGTGCGTGTGTCCTCTCTCCATTAGAGTGTCGACCCCTAAGCATAAAATACCTATCATTTTTAATTCCCCACTGAGTTTATGCCTCGTGGAAGATGTTTTGTTTAGCTTTCCTCCCCAGTTTTTTATCTGGATGGAATTGTTCCCCAGTTGAGTTATTTCCTCATTGGGTCGAGTCTTGTTTGATCGTTTCTTTCCAGTTTGTTCCTAGCTTGAACTTTGGTCTCTTACAACAGTTACTTTGGTTTTCCCTGGGATGTGAAACCTGGATGACGAGAAGGTATTTTTGAGGATTTATTTTCCTCAGCAGGAATCTGTTATTGATCCCCATCAGAAGGTGAAGATTTGATTTTCCCAGTAGTGTTTTGATAACACTCTCTTGGTAATTACTTATGCAACTTCATGTGGAAGCCTCTTTATTTGAGCAGCTTGTGTAATCTCCAGAAATTTTACCTTCTCAATAAATAACATTTCTCTGGCTCATCCTCAATAGAGAAGTTTTTATCTGACCAGCTTTTCTGTCAATTGGAATTTCTGTGGAATAGCTCCCGATGAGAATTCTATTGCATGGTTCAACCTGCTCGTATCTCTTTTAAAGATCCCCGACAGAGTTGTTAATATCTTTTTCCAACAAATGGTTGTCTCTTTATTTGAGAAGTTTGTTGTGTTTGGAGCTGCTCAGTAACAAGTAGCTGATGATATATCTCTTTCTCCTACCCAGTGACAGGTAGTCGAGTATGTTTGTCCTACCCAGTGTCAGGTAGTTGACCTTTATCTCTTTCTCCTACCCAGTGACAGGTAGTCGAGTCCGTCCTGCCCAGTAACAGGTAGTTGACATATTGTTTACCCTATCCAGTAACCAATAGCTGGTAACCCCTTTCATTCAAGTTTATTATTCTAGCTAAACTACTCAGTAACCAGTAGTTGGCGTTGCTTCTTTTCCTACCCAGTAACAGGTAGTTGATTATATCTCAACGAGTGGATTACTTTTTACCCAGTAACTGGTAATAAGTAATATATCTCTGTTTTCTACCCAGTAACAGGTAGTTGATTATATTTCAACGAGTGGATTACTTTTTACCCAGTAACTGGTAATAAGTAATACATTTCTTTGTTTTCTACTCAGTAACTGGTAGATAACAATCCTCTTATGTTTTTTGCACTTATTTTCTACTCAGTAACCAGTAGAAAGTATTTTACCTATTCTCTTCGGTTCGAATATCTTCGCCCAGTAACTGGCAGTTGGTATCTCTTTCCCCGTTGAGTCGTTTCCTTTCTTTTATCGAAATAGGGTCTTGTTTTTTTTGTTTTCTCCTGTGGAGTCTCTTTCCTTCTTTTTCTCCAGTGTTTGTTTTACTCCTATGGCATTTTCTCCCCACGGTGGTCTTGTGTTTGCATACCATATCATTAGCATAATCATATCATTTGGTGGCCTCTTAGGGCCAAAAATTGGGTTTATTGTTATATTTAAGTCCCTTCTATCTGGTCGAGACAAAGATGTCAATCTTCATATCTTCGGATAGAAGAATCTTAAATAGGGGCAGCTGTAATACCCTAATTTTTACCCCTAAGATCCCATATTTCATTTGCATATCATTCCACAAACAAGATCATACTTTTTGATTCTCTTAGGGCCCTTGTTGTTTCTTACTTGCTTTATGTTTGTTTCTGTTTACTAACCTCTAACCAAAATACCAAAAATATTTTGCAATTTTTGCTCGTTTCCTCTTCTTTGTGTGTTTAGGGTTTTGCAAGGAGATTGATGGAAAAGACATTCATTCAAGTAAATCAGATGGACGTTTGACCTCATCTTGGTCAAACTATCAAGAGTTTGCTTCAACTATAAGTTACCCGTGGTGGTGGGCTATTTTCTCAGACAATGTGTTTGTTCAAGGTCAAGTTGTCATGTATCAGAATTCATCAAGCTTTCAAGCAGTGTTCTATGAGAAGTTTGGTCAGGATTATCATGATCAGGGTTCATCAGTCTAGAGTTTCATCTTATGTGTCAGGTTCCTGCTGCTGAAGTGAATGCTTTGATGAGAACTTTTAAAATGAAACCACTCTTATTCCCGCTAGCTGGATCAGTAATCGCTCTATTCAATTGTCAAGGCCCGCTAGAGTCTCCAGTATTTGTAGGCACTGGAATGGTTTCTAGGACATTCTCTAATTCACATATTGACAACCCTGCATCTGTAGCATCAGAAGCACTTGCTGCGAGTAAGGAAGCCGGTGCTCTGGCAGCATTTGACCGCATTCCTTTTTCATATGTATCTACCAATTTCACTTTCAACACTGATAATTGTGTTGCCGATTTATATGGAATCAGGGAATGTATTATAGATGGTGGTGAAATTCGAGGGGCTGGGAATGCATGGATATGCCCAGAGGATGAGGTGGACGAGACAGCAATAGATGTGAACTTATCCGGAAGTTTGGCCTTTGATAACATTGTGCTTCGTTATATGCCAAGTTATTATCATCAGATGCCACTCAAATTAGGGGTGTTAAATGGTGAAACAAAACTGTCCGGAGCTCTCTTAAAACCTCGGTTTGATATAAAATGGACTGCACCTACCGCAGAAGGGTCTTTCGGCGATGCTCGAGGAGATATCATAATCTCACATGATTTTATTTCATTGAATTCCTCTTCAGCTGCATTTGATCTATGTACGAGGGTCCAAACATCTTATCTTGATGATTTTTCTGTTAAAGAAGGAGATCCTTATGCACCAAGAGCCATTCCATTTACTATTGATGGGGTAGAGATGGACTTGCGTATGCGTGGGTTTGAATTCTTCAATTTGGTTTCTGCATATACTAAGGATTCTCCAAGGCCTTTGCATTTGAAAGCAACTGGAAGGATCAAGTTTCAGGGGAAGGTTTTAAAACCTAGTGGAGGTATTAGCGAACAAAATTCTGAGATAAATAGGCAGCATGTGCAAACGATGGAGAAAGGAAGCTCGGATAGTCTTGTTGGTGAAGTTTCAATCTCTGGTCTTAAACTGAATCAATTGATGCTTGCACCTCAATTATCTGGGTTGTTGAGAGTTTCTCCGGAGCGTATCAAGTTGGACGCCGCTGGTAGGCCTGATGAAAGTCTTGAAGTGGAGTTATTGGGCCACTGCAGCCAAGTAACGAAGATGGCTTACAAAGTGGTAAGTTGTTGTCTATTTCTCTTCAGAAAGGGCAGTTAAGAGCTAACGTTTGTTATCAACCATTCCATTCTGCTAACTTGGAGGTACGGCATTTTCCACTTGATGAGTTGGAGCTTGCTTCTCTGCAGGGGACTATACAGAGAGCAGAATTGCAACTTAATCTTCAGAAAAGAAGAGGACATGGAGTCCTATCTGTACTTCAGCCAAAATTTAGTGGTGTGCTCGGTGAAGCTTTAGATGTGGCGGCTATTGGAGTTCGGAATTATTATCTGTTGGCATGGATGTCTTGCGCAACCTCGATGTACTCTACAAATTTTCAGTTTATAAAGCTTTTTCCGAGTTCCGTCAAGTACATTCTTTATTGCATATCTATGAGGTCTCAAAGTTTCTTCTCAAGTCAAAATGTTTTAGCCATGGCTACAGTAACTTGAAAACGTTGGAGACATTTTACAGGCTGCCAATTGAGTATTTATTCCGCTATGTAAATCCCCTTGACTGGAAGAAATCACTTGAAAAAGAAATGGTTTATCAAAGAATAACTGTGTTTGGCGCTGGAAGACATTATCAAGCTGAAAGAAGAATTGCAATCTAAAAGAGCATGTAATATCATCCATGATGCAACGATGAAGTCAGGTGGAGATGTTCTGGTGAACGGTGGTGGTGGTGAGGTACAAACTCAACAGCAACAAGGGAATAATCAGAGTCCGGTCGCGGCTTTAGGTCAAGTGAAGGATACTGAGCGTCGCGATCTCAATTGTGCTGTCAAGGAATATTTGCTTATAGCTGGTTATCGACTCACTGCAATGACATTTTATGAAGAGGTTACAGACCAGAACTTGGATGTTTGGCAGAACTCAAATGCGTTAATACCGGATGCCTTACGACATTATTATTATCATTATCTTTCTTAGAATTCAGAGGCTGCTGAGGAAAATATTGGCCTAGTTCAAGAAAATGAAGCATTTATGAAGGAAAATCAGAGGCTGAATGAAGAAAAGGAGAGTTTGTTGAAGGGCAAAGATTTGGCAGATGGTCAAATAAGGGCATTAACTAAATCCTTGGGCGCACTTCAAGAAGATCTTAAGCAGAAAGAGAACATGCTTCAAGTTTTAAAGCAGTCCTTGGAGAATCAAAGAAAGGAGCTCCATGACAGTAGAGTTGAGATCAATAATTTGAAAATGCATATTAAAGGATTTGGTTCTGGAAATAATGTGGCTATTAATGATGTTGATAATGCTCTGCCCGACCTTTTAGATAAGTCGAGGAAGAACATCTTCAAAAAAAAAAAGCTAGATCAACTATTGTCTAAATCTAAACAAGAAAAAGAGTCTTCAGCTAAAGAGGCTCGTTTTGAGCAAATATGGAAGAGCAGGAAAGTAAATAAGAGGACATTATACCGAACGCGACGCCACGCTTCCAATTACCCTCCTCAACTCCAACTTCAACAAAATCAACAACACCAGGAAAATGAAGGTTCCAAGGGAACGTTGCTTTCTCTCCTTTCAATTCGAGGTATGACTCAACTCAAAGAGAAATGGACCGAGTATAATGAACCAAAGAGACTTAGGAAATTAGTGTCGCTGTTTGTTTCACCTACGGCCAAGTACGTTGCTGTTTTTGCTGGAAATTGAATTATGATTCTGGGTAAAGAGGATGATTATCAGCAATCGTATGCAATTTTCACCGGTTCTGATTTTGGTACATTTAGTGTGGGAGCTTGGTCTGAAGATGATGAAATTCTTGGCATTGCTGATGACTATGATACTCAGTATTTTATCAAATTTAATGGTGAAGTTGTGGTAGAAATTACAAAGAAGCATTTGAAAATCTCTTCACCTATTGTTGGTTTATTTTCTGACAATGACTCTGATATGCATGAGTCTTACTTGTTCACTGCCATTACGTCAGATGGTTCACTTCAACAAATTGAGATCAGTTATGGACAAGGCATTTCTACCTTTCCTAAGGACGCCCAACAAGGAATTCAACAGGCTTGTGAGAGTCTCAGTGATGGCCTGGGTAAATCTGCTTCGGTGTTAGTTCCGAACCCCTTTGAAAAAGTTCCAGCGCGGTTCAGGTGCAGGACCTGCCTTGGCTTCTGCTGTTCGAGCAGTTCCTGCAGCTGCCATACTATGCTCTTCTTGGATTTAGAAATAGCTTTGATTCCGAACTCAAATAGAAGCTTCATTGCTCTCCTCCATTCCTAATGCTAGTGGCAGAGAGGCTGCAGCCATGGCAGCAGCAGTGCGTGCAGTTGGAGGTGATTCCGTTTTAGATGATTCTTTTGCTCGAGAGAGGGTCTCAAGCATTGCACGTAGAATATGTGCCTCACAATTAGAACGTCGTGCACTTAAGACAGAAGTTACAGGTGCTATATGTCTCCTTGATGACTGTCATACCCTAAATTTGTCCTACCTGTATATAGCTTCCATTTGTACATCCATCCATTATTATTCATATAATATGTGGCGCAAGTTTGAAGTTGAGACGTCGCAAGGTTGCGTAATTTATAGTTGGATTTGAAGAGTTCAAAATAATTGTGAGGTCAAGATCCCTCCACCTCACATTCAATTTTCATCATTTAAATCCAACTATAATTCAAGTCCGTTGTGGTGTTGCAATAATCACAAACCATAGTTGAATGGTTTTAAGTGAATTTTGAAATATGGATTAAATTTAGTCAAGCTTTGGGGTAATGGGTTTTCATAGGTTTCCAAGTTATAATTCATTTTTAATGAGGCTACTTTATACAATCATGACAGTAAAGAAATTTGAATTCAGTTACAAGGAGTTCATTTGAGGAATTTATATGATTCAAAATACGTAATACAAGTTATGCAATATTCAAAGGAGGAACTTCAGCCTAAGAGGATAAGTTATAAACAAGCTTTGAGATTGTTCTTTTAATGCACTGCAAAATTCAGAGTTTCATGGCCCACACACAAGGCACATGAACTTTTCACAAAGTAGCCAGCAAGACGCACAGCTACGAAACCGCTACGTCAATGCCATTTTCCTCCATTTTGTACATCCCTGCTACACCCACAATGGATAAAAACCATATACAAAGAAAAATTTCAGAATGAAGGAAAAGAGGCAAATTGCAATAACCCTGCGACATGTCTTGCAACTGACCCCACAATTGTCTCACAAAACATCCACTCTGCACAAGGACGACAGACTGTCCTCAACCTGCATAACGTACGAGTTGTGTGCTTCACCCTTAATGACAAAATGCAAGGCAAATCATGACCCCACAAGCTTGTACGGAACTTGTAGCAACCACCACAAAACAACACGCTACATCACGCCTGCTATCAGTAACTGCTACATCCATCCATTACACCTACACAAAAAAACCAGCAAATAAAGAAATGGCAAAAAAAAATGAAGAGAAAAGTTAACTGCATAATCCTTAGCATAATGGCATAATAGAGGCACTATGAAGAATGTGTACTACCTAAGAAACACACAACAAGCAATAAAAATAAGATGAGACACAAAATGAAGGGCTATTGTGTTTTAGGCCCGTTACGGTTTCTATGTTACAACCAAATTTGAGAATGCTGATTGCTGAACAAGTCACGTGAGGGAGAGGGAAGGCAACGGCCCGTGCACCAAGGATGCTAGCAGCAGAGCAAAACTGGTATGAAAAGCCATATGCTGCTCAAATCGTACAAGAGCCCAGACCAATTCATTACACCATGTACCACCTGCAAATATGCCTCACCACAGACAAAAAAAAATGAGGATATGAAGACCAAGACAGAATAGAGGGCAATAAAAAAACTCACTTATGTTTCAACCAGCAGGACCCAAAACGGACTTTTTCTCCTATCTCCAAAAGTTCTTCTAACCCAATAAAGACCACACTCTCTCTGATCCGTTGGAATTCCTCACCCTACCACCATTTTAACTCCTTTAAACCTACAACAAGAAAAACACTATAATGAAACCAGCCCACACACCACACACAGAACCAACAAAAACAATTTGCTAGGAGGCCAATACACTAACCTGCTCTGAAACTCGTACAACATCCCTGCTACAGGTCAGGACAACTGCTGCACCTTGCACAAAAAATAACAAAATATACAAAACCTGCATCAGAATAGACATCCTGGCCCTTGTCTGATCCATTTCCTCTCTGCATATAAGAAGCAATGTTTATTAGTGATAAAAAGGGGGGAGCCGCCCACCAACACGAAAAAAATCATTCTCTCCTCCTTCCAACAATAATGGAAACCCTCATAATAACCCTCAAACTTCATCCATCCAAAAACCCTTCAGCCTCAGAAATCAACCACGATAACCTTTTTACCCATAAACTTTCTTCTTCCACCTTCAAATTTCCCCTAACTTGATTCAAAACTCACAAACCATTATTACATCCCTCCTTCAACCTATTCTTTTTTCCGAAACAAAAAACTTTCCATCCATTTTCGAACATCCTTCGACCCGCACTCTCTTACTCCGAAACCCTTGCTACCCTAATACGCCGCTGCCCCTCAAATAAACCCTTCCTGACTATCTTCAACCTGAACCCATAAACTGTCTTCTTCCCACAGTTTCTCCTCCAACTCATCCTAAATTCCTTTAACCAACAATAAACCGCAAATCCTTTCAGAACCACCCTTGATTCTTCTTCAAATCCCAAAACCTTTATTTCTTCTCAAACCCAACAAGACCACCCTTCTTCAACCTTCATATCCTCAAATCCACAACCCACTCTCATACCTCCTTCATCAACAACATTGAAACCCCCACCAATCCTGCTATCTTATTCTCTTCACCCTTACACAAAAACCTAAAAATACTTCTTTAATTTGCTGAAGAAAGAGAGGACACCGTTAGGCTGTTGAAATCTTCACAAAACCATGCTGAAAATTTCCCAAAAAGCTTAAACCTCAATGTGATGCCTTTCTCCTCCTCATACATCACCGTAGCCTTTCAAACAAACAAATAGGTGAGTTAGTTTGCAAGCTTGAAATCAAGAACAGAGAGATAGAGAAAAAGAGAGACCGATAAAGAGGAGGACACCGTCACCGTGCAAAGATGAAAAGATCTTATGAAGTCAAATCCAGAAATAAACCCTAAATCTGTAAAAATCCTCTCAAATTTAAGAGAAGCTCAATTTGAAATTCTATTGAGTTTGAAATAGGATCAAAATCCCTAATTTAGAAGAAAGGAGAAGTAGACGAAATGGAGAAGAGGAACGAGACTAAAATACTCACCATTTGATGCAAGAATCTTCGAATCAAGAAGCATATAGGGTTGTTTTTCTTCTTTTCACGATTGGAGGTGCGTGTGTCCGGCGTACATTTGAGTGGTGCATCGGTGAACACCATCACTAGCGTTCTTCATATGGTATCCCCGTTTCTTTTCTTTTTCGTTTTTGTTTATTCTTGTTTTCTGGTGATTTTACGTTTTGATAGTGAGAGATAAAATGGATAAAATAAGCTTATATTTACTGATAGAATTTGAAAGGTTAAGTCACACTTAGACTCCCTCATTATTGCATTGCTAAGTCACCAGATAATCTGTGACATGAGCAGGAGGTGGTAATTTAGTCCATGCCATCTGTCCGTTTTCTGTTCTTAAATTGGTCTTTTGTGTTATTAAAATAAATAGATTATGCGCTAATTACTTTTTAATACCAATAAGGTTTTTTTTCTTTATGCTAGTTCAATTTATTTTCAACATACCAACTATTTTCTTAATAAAATCACTTTTAAAATTTGATCATTTTCCTTAAATTTTAAATCAATTTGTTTTTTTTAAAACATACAAATTATTTTAAACTTTACTCCCAAAATTTGATGTTACTTTTTCATCCTATTTCAATATTTCTTTTTTTACTAAATTATTTTGTGATCAAGTCACGAAAAAATTAAATTCTTGAAGTCTAGCACTTCTTGGATTTTTTTGAACGATTATCATTAAGGTGTACACCTTAAATAAATATATTGTTCGACTTTTCTTTTAAAAAAATATATATACTCTTTCGGACAAAGAAATATCATAGGAATCTGGCATTCCGTGTGATATTTCTGTTGTTCATCCAATCATTTTTCAAATGAAAAAGGCGTTGTCGAGGTCTAGCATTTCGATGATACCCCAATTAATTGGTTGTGAGGCCTACGTCTCATTTATCAAATAATTGTCATCTCTCTTATTTTAAAAATCCAATATCGTATTCTCACCTCTCGTACCACAATCCTTTTTCATACCCTCGATTCAATTATTCAAAATATCTTTCTCGACCGAAAGAAGAAGGTTCTTGGAATCTAGAATTCCTTGAATTTTCGAGTGGATAATTCTCAAGGCACGCCTTTGAGTTGTTATTCGCTCAACCTTTCGACTCTTTCAAAATTAAAACATTTTCAAACGTATCCTGAGTCGAGTGCTCGCACGCATTCGCAACCTTTGACACTTCGCACACACATTCACAATTCCTCGTGGTCTCGATATTAGGAGCACCCTCAGGGACTAATATCGTTTCTCACAACCTTAACCCTTGACACGTCGTCAAGCCGGTCCCATCTTCGATCAAATCCTCGACACGTCGTCGAGCTACTTCAAAACAACTTCTTTTTGGCTTCGCATGCCATTCTTCAATTCGATCCTTTCAAAAAACACTTTTTAAAACTTATGAAAGAGAGATATTCCTAGAATCTAGCATTCTTTGAATATTTGAATGAGTAACTCTCGAGGCGCGCCCTCGAGTTGTTATTAATTTATTCTTTCGATTTCAAAACATCTCACTCTTTATCTTCAACCAATTCAGTCAATGCCCGAAAGAACTGAGTTCTTGGAATCTCGCATTCCTTGAATTCTTGAGTGACAAGCTCTTGAGGCGCGCTCTTGGGTTGCTTGTTAGTCACTCTTTCGTCTCTTTCTCAAACTTCTAACCTATTCAACCTCATATTTTTCGTGGTTGTTACCACGAACTACGACGCTCTGATTCTTTATTCATTCTTGAATATAAGATACGTAGCCACAAGATTGTGATGATCTTGGCGAGCACACTTCTATCTTCCTCCATTATTTCGTCCATAATCCCCTCCATCTTCCGTATCCCCTTATCCTTTCCCGTAGTCGAACTACGACGCTCTGATTTCTCATTCTTGTCCGAATGAGCATACGTAGGCACAAGGGCCCCAATCCTTGGCGAGCACCCTCTCCCCTAACCACCCATCTCTCCTTAGCGTCTTTAACCTTTTAACCTACCAATTCTACCTTTAACAACGAGAAGAAAACAAGTAAACCTAAACAACACTCCCCACATTTACCTTAAGAGGTTCCCGTCGAGTACGACGGACGTGAGGGGTGCTAATACCTTCCCCTCACGTAACCGACTCCCGAACCCGGAACTTGGTTGCGACAGCCCTGTTCCTATCCTTTCGTTTTTAGGAGGTTTTCTCGATATTTTCCTCTCCCGTTTATTCGGGATAAATAAAGTTCGGTGGCGACTCTGTCGAACCGCATTTTCGCGCCTTTCGCGCGAGGGTCGTTTCTCCGAAATGTCTCCGTGATTTTTCGAGGTGCGACAGGTGGCGACTCTGCTGGGGAATTATTGCTCCATGCAAAGAGAGAGTCGAGCCTATCTTTTGGTTTGTGAGGAGTGTTTGTTTTTATTTGTTTTCTTTTTGTATTTGTTCTCTTGTAGATTTTATCTATGTTTATTATCTTGATTCCCTATCGGTTCTTGGGATGACATCATGAGTAAAGCTCTACACCTGAGCTTTGGTAAAAGCAGAGAGAACACTTAGTTTAGAATTGGTAGTCGAGTAGTGTTAGTCTCCGAGGACTTGCTCCTTATGGGCCTAGCATGAAAGCTCCTCCAGAGGAGACCTATTCGTAGATCTCGTCGTAACGCAGCTAGCCTGTTGCACGACTTGATTAATGAAGGGTCTGTGATTCTGGGAACCTTTGTTAGCACCAGTTCCGATATTGGTGGTCGTGTAGTGTTAGTCTCCAAGGACTCGCTCCTTGTGCGCCTAGCATGAGGACCCCGCTCAGGAGAGACCTTATCGTCATTATCGTCGTAATACAACCAGCCTGTTGCGTGACGCTAATACGACTAGTGTCCGTGATTCTGGGAACCAAACGTAGAAACCATCCCGTAAGTGGGTTTATGGGTAGAATATTTAGATCTTCCCGCATAGGTCGTACCTGTCCGTTTTTCTTTGAGCAGGAATTATGGTTACTTATCTATTACAGTTACCAGCTTCAGGAGTTGTTGGAGTTGTGATCCTGTGATCCTGGATCTTGTATCTTGCATTGCATCTTGCATATCATTCGCATTGCATTTCATATGTTGTGCATTTTGCATTTCCAGTCCTTTAACAGAATCTTATGTCTTCGTTCCTTCCTCTCCAGTAAATCAAGCTGATTCCCCGACACCAGTATGCAACTAGAGCCAATACCAGACGAATGATGGAGCAGATTCAACAGGAGCAAGTCGCCTTCAGGGAAGAATTGGATTCTATGAAAGGAAAGATCGACCAGATCCTCGAAGCCATCCTCGCAGCCAGGAGAGAGGAAGAACAGCGTGAAGCCGCTGCTATCGTCAACAACAATGGACAAGGGTCTACTGCCATCCCTTTGGTTCCAATTCCAAGTTCTCATGGGATGCCGTTGAACTTCAACAACGCAGTAGAGGGAAACACTTCTCAGCCAATCCCAGCGCCTGGAGTTACCGTTGGAGTTATCCCGCACGCCCAACCTGCTGCTGTGCAAATCCCGGTTCCTCATGTCGAAGATACTTTGATGGATCAGTATGATGATGTTCAGAACTATCATGCTGCTATTCCCATCGCTAGTCCTGTTGCTGCTCAGGATTCGGAAGCCATGAAGATGTGTCGAGATCTAGCCGAGAAACTCCGAGCCATGGAGGGGCATAACTCAAATTCTTTTAGTGCTCTGGAATTGTGCTTGGTACCTGATGTTGTCATTCCTCCAAAGTTCAAGGTGCCCGAATTTTCAAAGTACAAAGGTCTCAGCTGCCCAAACATTCATCTAAAGATGTACTGTCGCAAGATGGCTGCCTATGCCAGAAACGAGAAGCTCATGATCCATTGCTTCCAGGACAGCTTGTCTGGGGCATCACTCGAATGGTATATGCAGCTGGAGCGTAACAGTGTGCGCACTTGGGCCGAGCTAGACGATGCATTTGTCAAACAGTACAAGTACAACACCGACCTTGCTCCTAACCGTACTCAGCTTCAGAGTATGACTCAGAAGGACAACGAATCCTTCAAGGAGTACGCGCAGTGATGGAGAGAGCTAGCCGCAAGGGTGCATCCACCTCTTGTTGACCGTGAGTTGATTGACATATTCATGGGTACCTTGCAAGGCCAGTACTACGAAAAGCTGATTGGTAGTGTCTCCGCTGGATTCTCTGACTTGGTGATCGTCGGTGAGAGAATTGAAGAAGGGCTGAAGAGTGGGAAGATCCCAGGAGGTTCTAACAGTCAGGCTAATGCCAAGAGGCCTTTTAATGGATATAAGAAGAAGGAGGGCGAAACAAATGCCATCTTTGTGCAGAAAGGGCAAGCTTCTCAACAAGCTCCTCCTATGCCTTATCAAGTTCCCTACTATCAGTATCCATATGTTGCTGCTGTGCAATATGCTCCAATGCCTTATCAGCCAGCTGTCCATGCAGCGCAAGCTCAGATGCCAAGGCAACAGGCTCCTCAGCAACAAGCCTACAACCAGCAAGGATATCAGTATCCTCCTCAGCAACAGCAGATGCAAGCTACTCAGCAACGACAAGGTGCTCACCCACAGCGTCCACAAAGAACATGGAGACCAGATAGAGTCTTTGATCGCCTACCAATGCCATATGCCAAAATCTTTGCTCAGTTGATGGAGAAGAAAGCTGTTGTTCCAAGAGATTTAGCTCCTCCAACCATCATTCCTGCCGATTACGATTCAAATGCTCATTGTGAGTTTCATAAGGGTGCTCCAGGTCACACCATTGAGGACTGCAGGGCTTTCAAGCACATAATTCAAGACATGATCGACAGGGATGCTATCAACTTCAATGGGAAGTCTCCAAACATCATCAACAATCCAATGCCACCAGTCAACTAACGCCAACGTCAGATCGATTCCAGTCAAGTTTGTTCCCCGAAGAAGGTCGTCATGTTGCCATTTCATTACTCGCAGCTTCTTATGTTTTGTCTTTGTTTATTTAAGTATTGTATGCTTTGAACAATTGCCATTCATATTTGGTTTTCATTAATGTATTGTTTATGCATGTTTTGATCTAGTTATGTCGTGTTCACTCATTTTTTGCTTATCACCGACACATCTCTTTACTCCATTCTACCCACTGTTGTTTAGCATGATTTGAGGGAGGATGATGAAAACGAGATACCCATAATTGTAAACTGTATGCTTTCAGACCGAATCTCGTCAATGATGTACAAACATTGTTTCAATTCCCCAAACACTGGAGATATAAGGAGTTAATCCCTAGTAAACCACTTCGAGCTTAGAAGTAGCAGTTTCCTTCGGATATTCAAACCTTTACACTCAACCTGGGGCAGGGTAGTGTTCAGTTAATTCAACCCTGCACTCGAATCAACAAAGCAAAATCCAGAAGACGGTTGTTCATCAATGACCTATGCTATGGCAGTCACAACAAAATAAAAAAAATCATCAAAAGCCTACTAAGTCAAACACCTTAGAGGGGACTTAGGCAAAATCAAGGCAATCCCGATGGATCTGACAAACAAAGTCAATCCATGCAAAAGTTAGGGATCAAAACAAAAGCAAAAGAGGACCCCGAAACCCTCAACAACAAAAAATGAGATACAGTGGCCACCCAAATCAATAGGGCCACTGATATCCATCAAAATAAGGTGACTGTCACATCGAGCAAACCTTGAACCATCAAGTTTGTACCGTCAAGATAAGTGCAGAATTAACTGAACGTAGGACTGGAGATCATTAAGAAGAAGGGGTGGGTACAAATCATACTTTGAGCCTAATAACCTTGTTTCATAACCGTGAACCAGACCACGTTACAAACCTCGAAAGACCTAATTGAGGCGAGGTTTCTTCTGAAAGCATGCTATTGCGAGGTTGCGTAACCTGACTCCTCACATGATTTCTAATCAACAACATTGGTGTCATTTTGCTTGCTATATCTTTCACACCAATCAAATTAGCACAACGTCTGGGCTAGCAGTCCATTCGTCTCACACTTTCACGATACCTCAATAAATGACACACTTTTTCAAAACTTACATTGAACTTTGCATTAATTATTACCATTTGTGAATGTACAATTTTAACTGCAAAACAGTGCTAGGTATCCAAAGATATCTCAGCAAAGGGGCAATCGAGGAGAAACTTGACTTTCAGTGGCGTACACGAGGCAAGACTACTTCAGAACCCACAGGCTGGGGCAAATCACTTAGCAGCTCGAGCAGGGGCATATCATTACCATATTCAGACTGGGGCAAGACCAGGCCGTCCTGACCAACAAGCAGAGTTGCAATCTTCTCTGAAGGAAATTGACAACAAATCACCAAGTATCCAGACTTGAGGCATCCAGAGCATCATCTTCTGCTTTGATCGTGACGTCTTCAATAAACTGCGTGTCGAGGAAGTCAATCCCTCCCACCACCCGAAGTCCAATCCACATTGGCAACTACCAAAAGTCCACCATGCTGGCGTCTTCACCTGCATTTCCAAAATACCCATCTGCATCATATGCATCATACGCATCGCTTTCGATCTCATAAATATCTTGCATCATATGCATACTCCAATCATACCATACTTCCCCAACTCTTGCATCTCCGCACGTCAGCATTTGCATTTGCACTTCCACTCGTATGGAATGTCATTTGTCATCCAGCATTCATATATGCAAGTCAAGGTCCAGGATCAATTCCGAGGATTTCCAAGACCATCGATCGCCCAGTCAGGGGGCATCTTCCGCAAGATGGTGGGTTTACCCCACGATTTTCAAGAGCTTCAAAACAGTCATCAACCCAGTCAGGGGCAATTTTCTGCAATTGTGGGTTTCTCCCACAAAATTTGAAGTTATTCAAAGCAAGATTCAGCCCAGTCAGGGGCATTCTTTTCAAGACCATGGGCGTCTCCCGTGACGAATTCCAACCTCGTGGTTGATCAAAATTGCCAATCAACGTTCATCCCAGCCAGGGGCATATCATTCAAGACCGTGGGCATTCTCCACGAAGTTGTTCAACCTTTTGTCGAGCAAGACAAGACATAAAGAAAAACTCAGCCCAGTCAGGGGCATCCTCTTCAGAATTCATGGGCGTAACCATGAAATCATTTCAGCAAATTATGATTTCCAAGCAAAGACGGTGCGCGTACCCCGTCGACTCATTTCAAATTCAATTTTCCTCTCAGGGGTTCCCCATTGAGTATACCCAGCAAGCATGACCGTTGTCAATTGCCTTCCTATCATCCTTTTGGTGATAGTCGAACTTCGTCAGTTCAACCTAGCCTGCATCCTTGTGGTGTTGGTAAACCTCAAATCTGTGTTGTCCTATCATCCTTTTGGTGATAGCGACTTGTTTTATTTATGTTTCCGCTCTACCATCCTTTTGGTGGTAGGTCTGGTACTTCGTCGGTATCATATTGTGCGATGTTTTGTTTATGTTTTCGCTCTACCATCCTTTTGGTGCTAGGTCTGGTACTTCGTCGGTATCAGATTGCGCGATGTATTTCTTTTATGTTTTCGCTCTACCATCCTTTTGGTGGTAGGTCTGGTACTTCGTCGGTATCAGATTGCGCGATGTATTTCTTTTGTGTTTTCGCTCTACCATCCTTTTGGTGGTAGGTCTGGTACTTCGTCGGTATCAGATTGCGCGATGTATTTCTTTTATGTTTTCGCTCTACCATCCTTTTGGTGGTATGTCTGGTACTTCGTCGGTATCAGATTGCGCGATGTATTTCTTTTGTGTTTTCGCTCTACCATCCTTTTGGTGGTAGGTCTGGTATTTCGTCGATGTCAGATTGTGCGATGTTTTGTTTATGTTTTCGCTCTACCATCCTTTTGGTGGTAGGTCTGGTACTTCGTCGATATCAGATTACGCGATGTATTTCTTTTGTGTTTTCGCTCTACCATCCTTTTGGTGGTAGGTCTGGTATTTCGTCGATGTCAGATTGTGCGATGTTTTGTTTATGTTTTCGCTCTACCATCCTTTTGGTGGTAGGTCTAGTACTTCTTCGGTATCAGATTGCGCGATGTATTTGTTTATGTTTTCGCTCTACCATCCTTTTGGTGGTAGGTCTGGTACTTCGTCAGTATCAGATTGCGCGATGTATTTCTTTTATGTTTTCGCTCTACCATCCTTTTGGTGGTAGGTCTGGTACTTCGTCGGTATCAGATTGCGCGATGTATTTTGTTGGTGTTTTCGCTCTACCATCCTTTTGGTGGTAGGTCTGGTACTTCGTCGGTATCAGATTGCACGATGTATTTTGTTGGTGTTTTCGCTCTACCATCCTTTTGGTGGTAGGTCTGGTACTTCGTCGATATCAGATTGCGCGATGTATTTCTTTTGTGTTTTCGCTCTACCATCCTTTTGGTGGTAGGTCTGGTATTTCGTCGATATCAGATTGTGCGATGTTTTGTTTGTGTTTTCACTCTACCATCCTTTTGGTGGTAGGCCTGGCATTTCGTCGATGTCAGATTGTGCGATATTTCTTTTATGCTTTCGCTCTAACATCCTTTTGGTGTTAGGCCTGGTATTTCGTCGATATCAGATTGCGCGATGTTTTCTTTTATGTTTTCGCTCTACCATCCTTTTGGTGGTAGGTCTGGTATTTTGTCGATATCAGATTGTGCGATGTTTTGTTTGTGTTTTCGCTCCATCATCCTTTTGGTGTTGGGTCTGACATTTCGTCGATATCAGATTGTGCGATGTTTGTTTGTGTTTCGCTCCGTCATCCTTTTGGTGAGGGGTCTATCGTAGTCATTAACGATAGATTGCGCGATGTTTTATTTGTGTTTTCGCTCCATCATCCTTTTGGTGGTGGGTCCGACATTTCGTCGATATCAGATTGTGCGATCGTTTATTTGTGTTTCGCTCCGTCATCCTTTTGGTGGGGGGTCTATCATGGTCATTAATGATAGATTGTGCGATAGTGGTTTGCGTTGCCATCCTTTTGGTGGTAATAGCTGTGTGTGTTTCATCCCATCATCCTTTTGGTAATGGTGACCTTTTGTCAGTTATTTACAGTTTGCTCAAAGATATACCTCATCCAATATTTCAATTCTCGGACATCTCCTTTTCTTTTCGGACAAATTTAGGGTTTTCTTTGTATCTAATTGACTTCCCCCTTGTAAGATTGAAACGCAACAACAATTCATCTTACTTGGTTTAAGCCAATTAGATAGGGGCATCTGTCATACCCCAAATTTGTCCTACCTGTATATAGCTTCCATTTGTACATCCATCCATTATTATTCATATAATATGTGGCGCAAGTTTGAAGTCGAGACGTCGCAAGGTTGCGTAATTTATAGTTGGATTTGAAGAGTTCAAAATAATTGTGAGGTCAAGATCCCTCCACCTCACATTCAATTTTCATCATTTAAATCCAACTATAATTCAAGTCCGCTGTGGTGTTGCAATAATCACAAACCATAGTTGAATGGTTTTAAGTGAATTTTGAAATATGGATTAAATTTAGTCAAGCTTTGGGGTAATGGGTTTTCATAGGTTTCCAAGTTATAATTCATTTTTAATGAGGCTACTTTATACAATCATGACAGTAAAGAAATTTGAATTCAGTTACAAGGAGTTCATTTGAGGAATTTATATGATTCAAAATACGTAATACAAGTTATGCAATATTCAAAGGAGGAACTTCAGCCTAAGAGGATAAGTTATAAACAAGCTTTGAGATTGTTCTTTTAATGCACTGCAAAATTCAGAGTTTCATGGCCCACACACAAGGCACATGAACTTTTCACAAAGTAGCCAGCAAGACGCACAGCTACGAAACCGCTACGTCAATGCCATTTTCCTCCATTTTGTACATCCCTGCTACACCCACAATGGATAAAAACCATATACAAAGAAAAATTTCAGAATGAAGGAAAAGAGGCAAATTGCAATAACCCTGCGACATGTCTTGCAACTGACCCCACAATTGTCTCACAAAACATCCACTCTGCACAAGGACGACAGACTGTCCTCAACCTGCATAACGTACGAGTTGTGTGCTTCACCCTTAATGACAAAATGCAAGGCAAATCATGACCCCACAAGCTTGTACGGAACTTGTAGCAACCACCACAAAACAACACGCTACATCACGCCTGCTATCAGTAACTGCTACATCCATCCATTACACCTACACAAAAAAACCAGCAAATAAAGAAATGGCAAAAAAAAATGAAGAGAAAAGTTAACTGCATAATCCTTAACATAATGGCATAATAGAGGCACTATGAAGAATGTGTACTACCTAAGAAACACACAACAAGCAATAAAAATAAGATGAGACACAAAATGAAGGGCTATTGTGTTTTAGGCCCGTTACGGTTTCTATGTTACAACCAAATTTGAGAATGCTGATTGCTGAACAAGTCACGTGAGGGAGAGGGAAGGAAACGGCCCGTGCACCAAGGATGCTAGCAGCAGAGCAAAACTGGTATGAAAAGCCATATGCTGCTCAAATCATACAAGAGCCCAGACCAATTCATTACACCATGTACCACCTGCAAATATGCCTCACCACAGACAAAAAAAATGAGGATATGAAGACCAAGACAGAATAGAGAGCAATAAAAAAACTCACTTATGTTTCAACCAGCAGGACCCAAAACGGACTTTTTCTCCTATCTCCAAAAGTTCTTCTAACCCAATAAAGACCACACTCTCTCTGATCCGTTGGAATTCCTCACCCTACCACCATTTTAACTCCTTTAAACCTACAACAAGAAAACACTATAATGAAACCAGCCCACACACCACACACAGAACCAACAAAAACAATTTGCTAGGAGGCCAATACACTAACCTGCTCTGAAACTCGTACAACATCCCTGCTACAGGTCAGGACAATTGCTGCACCTTGCACAAAAAAAAACAAAATATACAAAACCTGCATCAGAATAGACATCCTGGCCCTTGTCTGATCCCTTTCCTCTCTGCATATAAGAAGCAATGTTTATTAGTGATAAAAAGGGGGGAGCCGCCCACCAACACGAAAAAAATCATTCTCTCCTCCTTCCAACAATAATGGAAACCCTCATAATAACCCTCAAACTTCATCCATCCAAAAACCCTTCAGCCTCAGAAATCAACCACGATAACCTTTTTACCCATAAACTTTCTTCTTCCACCTTCAAATTTCCCCTAACTTGATTCAAAACTCACAAACCATTATTACATCCCTCCTTCAACCTATTCTTTTTTCCGAAACAAAAAACTTTCCATCCATTTTCGAACAACCTTCGACCCGCACTCTCTTATTCCGAAACCCTTGCTACCCTAATACGCCGCTGCCCCTCAAATAAACCCTTCCTGACTATCTTCAACCTGAACCCATAAACTGTCTTCTTCCCACAGTTTCTCCTCCAACTCATCCTAAATTCCTTTAACCAACAATAAACCGCAAATCCTTTCAGAACCACCCTTGATTCTTCTTCAAATCCCAAAACCTTTATTTCTTCTCAAACCCAACAAGACCACCCTTCTTCAACCTTCATATCCTCAAATCCACAACCCACTCTCATACCTCCTTCATCAACAACATTGAAACCCCCACCAACCCTGCTATCTTATTCTCTTCACCCCTACACCAAAACCTAAAAATACTTCTTTAATTTGCTGAAGAAAGAGAGGACACCGTTAGGCTGTTGAAATCTTCACAAAACCATGCTGAAAATTTCCCAAAAAGCTTAAACCTCAATGTGATGCCTTTCTCCTCCTCATACATCACCGTAGCCTTTCAAACAAACAAATAGGTGAGTTAGTTTGCAAGCTTGAAATCAAGAACAGAGAGATAGAGAAAAAGAGAGACCGATAAAGAGGAGGACACCGTCACCGTGCAAAGATGAAAAGATCTTATGAAGTCAAATCCAGAAATAAACCCTAAATCTGTAAAAATCCTCTCAAATTTAAGAGAAGCTCAATTTGAAATTCTATTGAGTTTGAAATAGGATCAAAATCCCTAATTTAGAAGAAAGGAGAAGTAGACGAAATGGAGAAGAGGAACGAGACTAAAATACTCACCATTTGATGCAAGAATCTTCGAATCAAGAAGCATATAGGGTTGTTTTTCTTCTTTTCACGATTGGAGGTGCGTGTGTCCGGCGTACATTTGAGTGGTGCATTGGTGAACACCATCACTAGCGTTCTTCATATGGTATCCCCGTTTCTTTTCTTTTTCGTTTTTGTTTATTCTTGTTTTCTGGTGATTTTACGTTTTGATAGTGAGAGATAAAATGGATAAAATAAGCTTATATTTACTGATAGAATTTGAAAGGTTAAGTCACACTTAGACTCCCTCATTATTGCATTGCTAAGTCACCAGATAATCTGTGACATGAGCAGGAGGTGGTAATTTAGTCCATGCCATCTGTCCGTTTTCTGTTCTTAAATTGGTCTTTTGTGTTATTAAAATAAATAGATTATGCGCTAATTACTTTTTAATACCAATAAGGTTTTTTTTCTTTATGCTAGTTCAATTTATTTTCAACATACCAACTATTTTCTTAATAAAATCACTTTTAAAATTTGATCATTTTCCTTAAATTTTAAATCAATTTGTTTTTTTTAAAACATACAAATTATTTTAAACTTTACTCCCAAAATTTGATGTTACTTTTTCATCCTATTTCAATATTTCTTTTTTTACTAAATTATTTTGTGATCAAGTCACGAAAAAATTAAATTCTTGAAGTCTAGCAATTCTTGGATTTTTTTGAACGATTATCATTAAGGTGTACACCTTAAATAAATATATTGTTCGACTTTTCTTTTAAAAAAATATATATACTCTTTCGGACAAAGAAATATCATAGGAATCTGGCATTCCGTGTGATATTTCTGTTGTTCATCCAATCATTTTTCAAATGAAAAAGGCGTTGTCGAGGTCTAGCATTTCGATGATACCCCAATTAATTGGTTGTGAGGCCTACGTCTCATTTATCAAATAATTGTCATCTCTCTTATTTTAAAAATCCAATATCGTATTCTCACCTCTCGTACCACAATCCTTTTTCATACCCTCGATTCAATTCTTCAAAATATCTTTCTCGACCGAAAGAAGAAAGTTCTTGGAATCTAGCATTCCTTGAATTTTCGAGTGGATAATTCTCAAGGCACGCCTTTGAGTTGTTATTCGCTCAACCTTTCGACTCTTTCAAAATTAAAACATTTTCAAACGTATCCTGAGTCGAGTGCTCGCACGCATTCGCAACCTTTGACACTTCGCACACACATTCACAATTCCTCGTGGTCTCGATATTAGGAGCACCCTCAGGGACTAATATCGTTTCTCACAACCTTAACCCTTGACACATCGTCAAGCCGGTCCCATCTTCGATCAAATCCTCGACACGTCGTCGAGCTACTTCAAAACAACTTCTTTTTGGCTTCGCATGCCATTCTTCGATTCGATCCTTTCAAAAAACACTTTTTAAAACTTATGAAAGAGAGATATTCCTAGAATCTAGCATTCTTTGAATATTTGAATGAGTAACTCTCGAGGCGCGCCCTCGAGTTGTTATTAATTTATTCTTTCGATTTCAAAACATCTCACTCTTTATCTTCAACCAATTCAGTCAATGCCCGAAAGAACTGAGTTCTTGGAATCTCGCATTCCTTGAATTCTTGAGTGATAAGCTCTTGAGGCACGCTCTTGGGTTGCTTGTTAGTCACTCTTTCGTCTCTTTCTCAAACTTCTAACCTATTCAACCTCATGTTTTTCGTGGTTGTTACCACGAACTACGACGCTCTGATTCTTTATTCATTCTTGAATATAAGATACGTAGGCACAAGATTGCGATGATCTTGGCGAGCACACTTCTATCTTCCTCCATTATTTCGTCCACAATCCCCTCCATCTTCCGTATCCCCTTATCCTTTCCCGTAGTCGAACTACGACGCTCTGATTTCTCATTCTCGTCCGAATGAGCATACGTAGGCACAAGGGCCCCAATCCTTGGCGAGCACCCTATCCCCTAACCACCCATCTCTCCTTAGCGTCTTTAACCTTTTAACCTACCAATTCTACCTTTAACAACGAGAAGAAAACAAGTAAACCTAAACAACACTCCCCACATTTACCTTAAGAGGTTCCCGTCGAGTACGACGGACGTGAGGGGTGCTAATACCTTCCCCTCACGTAACCGACTCCCGAACTCGGAACTTGGTTGCGACAGCCCTGTTCCTATCCTTTCGTTTTTAGGAGGTTTTCTCGATATTTTCCTCTCCCGTTTATTCGGGATAAATAAAGTTCGGTGGCGACTCTGTCGAACCGCATTTTCGTGCCTTTCGCGCGAGGTTCGTTTCTCCGAAATGTCTCCGTGATTTTTCGAGGTGCGACAATGACGAGCCAACTGCATGTGGCAGGCATTGTGGTCCAATTGATTCTAGTCTATGTCAAAGTCAAAAAGTCAGCTTCTCCATTGCATTGATCATTCATACTGAGTCTGGTCCTGTCTGTCTTTTGGGTACTGAGTTTCAGAAGAAGATTTTCTGGGAGATTCTTGTTGCTGGTGCTTAACAAGGCATTGAGGCTGGACAAGTTGGGCTTCGATTGATCACTAAAGGTGATAGACAAACTACTGTTGTAAAGGAGTGGAGTATTAGTGCAACTAGTATTGCAGATGAAAGGTGGCATATTGTAACGATGACAATTGATGCTGATTTAGGGGAAGCAACATGTTATTTAAATGGTGGATTTGATGGCTACCAGAATGGATTACCATTGTGTGTGGGTAGCAGCATTTGGGATCATGGGACCGAAGTTTGGGTTGGAGTTAGACCACCAACAGATATTGACGCATTTAACACATCAAAACAGGGTCTCGTCAAGTTTGGGAGGACTTTCCTGTGAGTACATTCCGTCCTCGAGCTCGACAGCTCTTCCAATATCGTTGTTACAGTGAGCAACAACCTTTGCGATTGAACCCTGCTGAGTTATGTGAAGTCATCGATGTGGTTTGCTCAGAGATTTCTACACCAAATACCAATTTCTCAACAATGTCAACTAGTTTAACCAATAACAGTGGAAAACCATCAATGGATGTTGCTGTGAGCATTCTTATAAAACTAATTATTGACATGTATGTTCTGGATTCTCGGATAGCTACTCCGCTCACTCTTTCTTTGCTCGAGGAGATGCTTAGTTCTTCCAAAACCGCATGCAGGGCTCGAGCATTTGATTTAATTTTAAATCTTGGGGTTCATGCTCATCTCCTAGAACCAATGATAGCTGATGACACTTCCACAATTGAAGAAGAATATTCTCAGGAATCCTTATTTGACATTCAACTTATGGCCCAAGGGAGTAGAAAAGGAAACATTTCTAGCAAATTGGACAATTTCTCTGCAATGGATAAATTAGAATCTTGGATCTTAAATATTTTGTATGAGATACTACTTCTTCTTGTGCAGATTGAAGAAAAGGAGGAATCTATCTGGGCATCCGCACTTAGTTGTTTGCTTTATTTTGTCTGTGATAGAGGAAAGATCCAAAGAAAACGATTGAAAGTTCTTGACATCAGGGTTATCAAAGCACTAATACAAACCAGCAGGAAGAATTCTTGGGTAGAATTGGTTCATTGCAAGTTGATTTCCATTTTAGCAAACATGTTTTATGAAGTTTCTGATGAAGCCATAAGAGCCGATCCACGTCACGTACTTGAAAACAGAGCGAAAACGGCTCGAAATTAAGGTTGAGCTGAAGAAACAATTCATCACTTATCCAAGCCATATTGCAAGCCATGTGAATATAATCTCAGTCATGTTACACTCCAAGCTGACCCCACAAGCTTTCCACGTCACTTAAGTGAGCTGAAAGAAGAAAAAGTCCAAAACGACATGAAAAAGTTTCAGTAACAGTTCACGCACAACCCACATCAAATAACCAAAACGCAAAAAAAATCTCACAAACGGCAAATCATTTTCACTCATTCTCATCTATAAATAGAACACCTACCTCACTCTATTCTTCAAGCTTTTCAAGCCAATTAATCCCTGCAGAATTTTCATCATAACTCCTCAATTTTCCTTCAAATTTCACTTTCAAAAATCACCCTCAACCGTTCTTCAAATTTCATCAGATTCAACTCTCTTTTCATTCACAACCTTTCCACATAAAAACTCACTATACTTCAATTTCTTCAACACAACAATCCGAATTTCGCAGTCCAGAAGAAGAAGAAAGAAGAAGAGAGTTTCGATTTCATCATTCACCTGAGTTTGAAGGTAGATTGAGCTTCACCGCCAGTTTCGATCCGTTACTTTTTGTTGTGTTTCTTTGAATTGTTGGTACCATTGTGAAGAGCTCTTGATTTCGATTGCAACCGCGTATTTTTCGCGTCCCGCCGTTGTGATTTAAGCAAGCATCCATGGCCGTGAAGTGTTTCGCGTGAGAAGAAGATATTTCTGTTTATCCTTTTCAAGTATTATGTCATTTATGTTCTTTTTTTATATATATATATTTCTCTTTTTAAGAAAATTGGCCGTGTGGCCCTTTTTTTATGTTATTAGTTTATTTAAAAAATAATAATAATAATAATAATAATATTTTTTTTTTAAAAAAAGCATTTAAAAAATTATTTGAAAACATTTTAATTTGGATCAATTGTTGGTTGTTTTGGATCTTGAATTTTGATAGGATTTCATCAATATCAATGGACTTTGGGTGTTGATTTTTATCCACCAAGAGAGGTGATTGATATTGATGATAATTTAATCGATTTAAGATTCAAATTGTGATTTCTTTTCATTTTTATTTTCTTTCTTCTTCTTTTTATTTTTGATCGATGAAATCTATGGATCATAGATTGTTGATTATCAAGGTTATTTAATCTTCATTATTTCAAATCTATGGATGAATAATCATTGAGATAATTCTCCGTACTTTGGAATAGTGATAGATTACCTTTGATTAATTGATTAAAAATCTTGATTATGATGAGATCACTACCTCTTTTCTTTTTGTGTGGCATGTTTTAGGAGAGTGATTTACATATCACTTCTCTAACATGTGTTAACACTAACATTATTATTGACCGGCCTCAGATAGTCGTGGTTTCTACATAAACCCGATTACGATTGCTTAACATAGCGCTAAAGTGTCCCTTAATCGGAAAATGATCATTCGTGGCTCAAACTTACGTTTAAAAGTCCAAGTATGTTTAGTTGCTTGTCTTAAGTCCAATACCTATGAAAATCATTGTTAGGAGGCTTTGATTCTATCAATCCTCTAATGAGTTTTCATTAACCTTGGTCTAAAGTGCAAGAATTAATCATCATTGATCATATGTTCTAACCACTAACCACTAATTCACTAACACTATCTTTGTTTAATTTTGTTTATATTCTCTTCTTACTCCTTATTCCTTACTTTTATGTTTCCATATTATCATTTCATATCATATCTTTGTTTATGTTTATGTCATTTCTCTTTTGTCCACTTGGACCATATCTTGTTCAAAACACTAATAAAGGATAAAAAATCTCTAAAAAAAATTGGTGTTGTTAACTTTGTGGTTATGTTCTTGGACTATTCTTAGACCTTGGACTTCATGGACCTTTGGACTTAGAATTAGGGCTCTTATTCCTATGCTTGGAGTATTGTGGATCTTAGCCTTTATTTGGCTCGCTCATTAGCTTATGCTTTAAATCGGATGGAATTCTTTTTGCTTGCTATGGAGTGTGCTACAAGTCGGTTAGATCTTTCTTACCTCTAGCTCTTATTTTGGTTTCTAAGATAGTCACTTCATCTCCTCCCCTTCTTAAATTTTCAAAACTCTCTCCCTCTTTCAAAACCTTCTTGGTTTCAAACTTCAAAACCGCTTTCGCAATAAAACCTTGACTTTCGTCAAGTGATTTTTTAAACTTTGTTTCTTTCTTAATAAAAGTCAATCAATGTTAATCATGCTTTGACCAATTTCAAAAGACATAAAAAATACAAAAAACTCATCAACTCTTTTTGTGCCTTTATGCATTTTTTTTCACTTTAAAACTTTTCATAAAGTTTAGACATGATTCATTTCTATAGTTGAGGTGTAAATCTCCTATTCCCCATATTATTAAGACTTTGACATTTTCCACGTTGATGTCGAGTGATAGTCTTGTTGATAATCCAAGCAAATCCTCCATCTTTATGTGACACAGATGTTGTCTTAATACTCGTGGGTAGATAGTCGCAGTTTTCTCCTTGAAATGACGACTTGTCTTTACATCTAAAATCAATCAAAACCAACAAATTTTTGTCATTTGTACCACGAACTACGGGGTTTTGATTCCATATTGCACTTTATGGGTACGTAGGCATGAGACGAAAAGTCTCTCCAAACACAAAAATCTAAAAAATAATTCTCTTCTCATCTCCCCAATCTCTTTTCAAACAAACCATTTTAAACCAAAAAGCGTAAATATTTCAAAGGGCTCCTATAGAGTACTATAGACGTTTTGGGTGCTAACACCTTCCCATTGCGTAACCAACCCCCTTACCCCGATCTCTGTCTCGTGTTCTTATTTTAGAACTCTTTGGTTTTGTTCGCTCTTTTTCCTTTCCTTTATTTGGATAAAATAAAAGTGCGGTGGCGACTCTTGTTTTCTTTGAGTTAAGCTAATCAATAGCTTACGCTCACGATTTTTACCGCTACAGAAAAGTGGCGACTCTGCTGGGGACTCCAACGGTTCCTAGTGGGTTTCGCCTACTTTGATTTATTTATAGCTTTCTGTTTGACTTGTTTGTTATTGTTTGTTCTGTTTTGGTGCCTGGTAATTTGTGTGGTGAGATAAGTCCTAACCCGGACTTGAGTGCACTTATGATAGGAGGGTGGTATAGTCTTGTTGGCTTACGTGGAGTAGTCCTTACTAAGCTGACTTGAGATCCCCCGCTCGGTGGAGGCCCCTTTGGAAATTACTGATGTCTTACGAGTAGTCGTAATTGATATTACTTTTTCCGACTGGGAGCCTGAGAAGCTGAGGACCTTAGAACCCTTTAACCCATCTTGGCCTTATTAGGACGTGGTGCGGTGGCTGTTCAGGTGTAGACTTGAATTGGTCGTTACGCGATACCACACTCAGATGAGTTTCTCTTGAGAATATTGTTGGCCGACGAGTAGTCGTTTAAGCCGATAATATCCAAAAGATGGAATTATGATTCTGGGAACTTTTTAGAACCTTGTTCTACAGGTGATGATATAACCATAGTACATACCATTTTGGGTTGGTTGGTTCTTACCTTTGGCTCCATGCTCGTGCCGAACCTTTGAACCTGTGTGCTTTGTATGTCTTGTTTGTGGGTGTTGCATCTTGCACTCATGCATTCATGAGCATTGTGTTTCAGCTGGTTTTTAAGGATCTCAGAGATTTTCTTTTGCAAACATCGCAGATATTGTTGATTATGGACATTGGAAGGAGAAACACTCAGAAGTACAGTTTTCGGGCTCCTGATCTTACAGAGTTGAGAAAGCTAGTGTCCTTGGTAGATGATCGTTCAGGCTTCTTATCTCGTTATGGGAGACTTTTATTTGTTCTTTCTACCAACATTGAAGACGGAATTCTGAATACCCTTATGCAGTTCTATGATCCTATTTACCGATGCTTCACTTTTCCCGATTATCGGCTCATGCCGACCTTGGAAGAATATGCTTATTTGTTGGGTGTACCGGTTTCTGATAAAGTTCCATATACTGGTTTGGAGGAAGCTCTTAAGCCTCAAGATATTGTTGTAGCTACCCATTTGACGAAGTCGGATATTGATGCAAATCTAAAGACTAAGGGAGGCCTCAAGGGTTTAACTGCTAAGTTCTTGATTGAGAAGGCTACTTTATTTGCTGATATTGGTCGCACATTGGCGTTTGAGGCTATATTTGCTTTACTCATCTATGGACTAGTCTTGTTTCCTAATATTGATAATTTTGTGGACGTTAATGCTATTAGGATTTTCTTGATTAGGAACCCTGTTCCAACTTTGCTTGGTGATACTTATTTCTCCATCCATAGTAGGACTTCTAAGGGAAACGGTACCATTGTTTGCTGTCTACCTCTGCTGTATAATTGGTTCGTTTCACACTTACCTCAGACATCTGCTTTTAAGAAAAACAAGGATTGCTTAAGGTGGTCTCAAAGGATTATGTCTCTTACGCATACTGATATCACTTGGTCTTCTTCGGTTTACGATAATGTCCAGATTATTGATAGTTGTGGAGAATTCGCCAATGTTCCTCTTCTTGGAATACAAGGCGAAATTAACTATAACCCGAGTCTAGCTCGCCGTCAGCTGGGTTATATGCTAAAGGATAGGCCTAAGAATATTTTATTAGAGGGTTTATTCTTTCAAGGAGGGGATGATTCTCTTGGTTTGAGAAGAAAAATGGCTCATGCCTGGACTAAGATTCACAGGTTGGATAGAGGGGAGCTTGGAAGACAAGTTTGCATTGCTTTAGAACCTTACACACTTTGGGTGAAGAAGAGGGCTATGGAGCTTAAGATGCCTTATCCTATTGAGAAACCCATGACTACAGTGACCCCTACGCCACTCCCTGTTTCTTCTGATGATGTGAAGACACTTCAAGACGCTTTGGCTAAGATGAAGGAAGAGAAAGAGATGTGGGAAAGTAACTTTCAAGCTTATGACAAAGAGAAGATGGAATTGCAAAAACAGATGAAGGAGAAAGATGACTTGATAGAGTTACTTCAGCGGCGCGCTGTGAAGAGGCATGCAGAGGATTTATTTTCCTATACTACCCCATCATCACATCCTCCTACTTCTGGTGCTTGGAAGGGTATTGTGGATCAGCTTGTGCTAGAGAAGATCACCATGAAGCACAACTATGAGAAAGAGATTAAGAGACTCCGAAGGAAGTATCAGCTTGGATCGTCATCAGATGTTCCTTAGGACCTAGCTTTTTCTTATTTTGATATTATTGTATTTTGTACTTCCAAGTGTAACTCTTTCCAATATTTAATGAAATGAGATGTTTATCAGTATTTCAAAAAGTGTTTTTTTTCTTTATGATGTTTGTAATTGCTTTATATCTTAAAAATCCTTGAAAACCGGTTGAAACACCTGCATTTTGCATTTGCATTTTGCATTTGCATTTTGCATTTGCATTTTGCATTTGCATTCGCATCATCATGTATTGTGTGTTGCCTTTTCCAGATGTCTTATTTGTTTCTTTTGGCCTTCCTTCAGTCAACCTGTCGCATCACTACAACACTCGGGCTAACTCTAAGAAAAAGATGGATCAGTTGCAACAAGAGAACCGCGAGCTCCGTGAAGAGGTATCAACTCTGAAAGATGGTTTGGAGAGACTGACTGCCGCAATGGAAGCTCTGGTGGCTGCTCAGAATCAGCCACCACTACCTCCTCCTTCTCCTGTCCAAGGAACTGTGATTTCTGAAATCGGATCAACGCCCATTTCTGTGGCCCTGATTAATACTTCTCAATATCAAATGCCTGTTGGTTTCCCTTGGGGCATGCCTAACAATTATGTGCCAGAGGGATATCGACCTCCTGTTCCCGAAGGTTCTAGACTCCCTGCTGTCATGGCTGTACCACCTCCTGTGGTTAATGTTGTTCCTAATGCTGAAGTTCCGGTTGTTCCTATTGTCATACTTGTGCCACCGCCTGTAACTCACGCTATGACTTATACTGAAGAACAAATCTTCCACACTGCTCCGAGCGAGAGTTTAGATGTTATGGATCGAATAGATGACTTTCAAGATCAGTTTGCTGAAATGCAAAGGGAAATCAGGGCTTTAAGGGGAAAGGAGTTATTTGGAAAGAATGCTCATGAGCTTTGCCTTGTTCCGAATGTGAAGATTCCCGACAAGTTTAAAGTTCCGGATTTTGAAAAATACAAAGGGAACACTTGTCCGCAAAGTCATTTGATCATGTATGCTAGAAAGATGTCTACCTATACTGACAACCATCAGTTGTTGATCCACTATTTTCAAGATAGTCTTACTGGTGCTGCGTTGAAGTGGTATATGGGACTCGATAGTACACAAATCAAGACATTCAACGATCTTTGTGAAGCTTTTGTTCGTCAATATAAGTATAATCTCGATATGGCGCCAGACCGTGATCAGCTCCGCGCAATGTCTCAAAAAGAGAAAGAAACTTTTAAAGAATATGCGCAAAGATGGCGTGAGATTGCAGCTCAGATAAGCCCTCCGCTTGAAGAGAAAGAAATGACCAAGATTTTTCTGAAGACTCTGAGTTCATTTTACTATGAAGGGATGGTTACGAGCGCTCCTAGTGATTTCACGGAAATGGTTAATATGGGGATGAGATTAGAGGAAGCTGTCCGTGAGGGACGTCTGATAAAAGAAGGAAATTCTGGAAGTACGAAAAAGCCTGGTGTTGGGTTCCCTAAGAAAAAAGAGGGAGAAACTAATGCTATATCTCAGGAAAGGTCTAGAAGACACAGAGTTGTGAACAACAATGGTAGTCGTCGTCAACAACAAGTAGCATCTGTTATGCCTGTTATCAGTAACACCCCTACCGCTCAAGCTACTGCAAGTTATCAACCACGTTTCCAAGAGAAGACAACTCAACAAGGTCGTACACAGAGGAAAACACAATTTGATCCCATTCCAATGACGTATACTGAGTTATTTCCGGCTTTAATAAAGAAGAATTTGGTTCAACCTCGTGATCCGCCGGCTGTTCCAACTGAAATTCCATGGTGGTATAAGCCAGATGCTCATTGCGCATTCCATCAAGGTGCCCCTGGACACGATATCGAAAATTGCTATCCTCTGAAGCATGAAGTTGCAAAGCTCATAAAAAGCGGTATTCTGTCTTTTGAAGATACCAAACCTAATGTGCAATCAAATCCGTTTCCTAAACATGGTAATGCAACTGTCAATATGGTATATGGTTGTCCTGGTACATACCGTATTTTTGATATTCGCTGGATTCGGAGATCGCTTGTTGAAATGCATGCTACTTTGAGTGAGTTCCATGATATTGAGCATGATTATGCCGCCTGTTGTATTTGTTCTGTGAACCCTCGAGGGTGTGTGATTGTAAAAAGGGACTTACAAAAGATGATGGACGAGAATTTGATTCAGGTTACTGCAAACAGAAATGAAGTGGAGAACGAGGTGAATGTCATAGTCCCACGTTTCAATATTCCTGAGCGAGTTGTAATTTCTTACAATAGTCAGAAATCTGCTGTGACGCCTTTGGTTATCCGTTTGCCTGGCTCGACGCCGTATGAATCCGATAAAGTTGTTCCCTACAAATACAATGCTACTATGTTGGAGGATGGAAAAGAGGTTCCCATTCTTTCTCTTCCCTCAGTTGTGACTATTGTTGATGTCGGACGTGTAACCAGAAGTGGTCGAGTTTTGATAATGTGCTTTCAAAGACAAGTGAAGATACTGTGGGTAAGCAAATTCAGTTGAAGACTTCTGTGGAGTCTGGTCAATCAAGTGATGTAAATCAGAAGTCAGATAATGATGAGGTATTGAAATTGATCAAGAAGAGTGAATATAATGTGGTGGATCAATTGTTACATACACCGTCAAAAATATCTGTTCTATCTCTGTTAATGAGCTCTGAGGCTCATCGTGAATCATTGCAGAAAGTATTGGAACAAGCTTATGTAGATCATGATGTGACTGTTAACCAGTTTGATAGCATTGTTGCCAATATCACTGCGTGTAATAATCTGAGTTTTTGTGATGAAGAGTTGACCGAACATGGAAGAAATCATAATTTGGCTCTCCATATTTCCATGAATTGCCAGGAAGACGCTCTATCCAATGTGCTGGTTGATACTGGGTCATAGTTGAATGTGATGCCAAAATCTACTTTGTCCAGATTATCTTATCAAGGTACTCCTATGAGGTTCAGTGGGGTCATTGTGAAAGCTTTTGATGGATCGAGGAAAACCGTGATTGGAGAGGTTGATCTCCCTATCAAGATTGGTCCGTGTTTTTTCCAGATCACTTTTCAAGTCATGGATATTCGTCCTGCTTACAGTTGTCTTCTAGGACGCCCATGGATCCATGAAGCTGGAGCTGTTACTTCGACACTGCATCAAAGTTAAAATTCGTGCAGAATGGTAAACTTGTCGTTGTTGGTGGAGAACAAGCTATGTTGGTAAGCAGTTTGTCGTCTTTTTCTTATATCGATGCGGAAGAGGATATTGGAACTCCGTTTCAGGCTCTTTCTATGGTTGATAAAGCTGTCAAGAAAGATGGGGTGTCCATGTCTTCTCTAAAAGATGCACAACATGTAGTGGATAATGGCCAAGCTCATGGATGGGGCCGAATCATTGAAGTTGCTGATAAAAAAGATAGAGCTGGTTTGGGTTTTACATCTGGTTCAACCCGAAATGAGCTGAAGAGTATTCATGAAGTCTTTCGAAGTGCTGGGTTCATCCATTGCAAAGATCATTCTACAGCTACAATTCTTGAAGATGACCAAGAGGAAGAAATGCCCAACTTTGTGACACGTGGATTGATATGCCAGAATTGGATTGCTGTTGATGTTCCTACTGTTGTTCATGTTTCAAAATTGATTGTTAAACCCATTGGAAACAATGACCATATGCCCTCTCCCAACTTTGAGTTCCCTGTGTTTGAAGCGGAAGAGGAGGATATTGAAGAAATTCCTGATGAGATTTCTCGATTGCTTGAGCACGAGGAAAAGGCTATTCAGCCTCATGAAGAGCCGATGGAATTGGTTAATCTGGGTTCCGATGATGACAAGAAAGAAGTCAAGATTGGGGCACTGCTTCAGTCAGATGTTAAGAAGAGGATGGTAGAGCTTCTTAGAGAATATGTTGACGTGTTTGCTTGGTCCTATCAAGACATGCCTGGTCTTGATACTGGTATTGTGGAACACCATTTGCCATTAAAGCCTGAATGTTCACCCGTGAAGCAGAAATTGAGAAGAACTCATCCTGACATGGCAGTGAAGATTAAAGAAGAGGTTCAAAAGCAGATTGATGCTGGTTTTCTTGTGACCGTAGAATATCCTTAATGGGTGGCCAATATCGTGCCTGTTCCAAAGAAAGACGGAAAAGTCCGAATGTGTGTTGACTATAGAGATTTGAATAAAGCAAGTCCAAAAGATGATTTTCCACTACCACACATTGATTTGTTGGTAGATAATACTGCTAAGTTCAATATCTTTTCATTTATGGATGGATTTTCCGGTTATAATAAAATAAAGATGGCACCTGAGGATATGGAAAAAACAACATTCATTACACCCTGGGGAACATTCTGTTATAGAGTGATGCCCTTCGGTCTAAAAAATGCTGGTGCAACGTACCAGAGAGCTATGACCACTATGTTCCATGATATGATGCATAAAGAAATTGAGGTCTATGTGGATGATATGATTTGTAAGTCGAAGACTGAAGAAGATCATATTAAAAATTTATTGAAGTTGTTTCAACGTTTGAGAAAGTTCAAGCTCCGTCTGAATCTTAATAAATGCACTTTTGGTGTTCGTTCTGGAAAATTGTTAGGCTTTATTGTCAGTCAAAAAGGCATTGAAGTTGATCCTGGTAAAGTTAAAGCTATCCAGGAGATGCCTGCACCCAGAACAGAAAAACAAGTAAGAGGATTCTTGGGACGTTTGAACTATATCTCTCAATTTATATCCAATATGACTGCCACATGTGCACCGATTTTCAAACTTCTCCGCAAAGATCAAGGTTGTGTCTGGACAGAAGATTGTCAGAAAGCTTTCAAAAGAATTAAAGAGTATCTGCTTGAACCTCCTATTTTGTCTCCTCCCGTAGAAGGAAGACCTTTGATCATGTATTTGACCGTGCTAGAAGAGTCCATGGGTTGTGTTCTGGGTCAACAAGATGAATCCGGGAGAAAAGAATTTGCCATTTATTATTTAAGCAAGAAGTTCACTGATTGTGAGTCTCGATACACGATGCTTGAAAAGACATGTTGTGCTCTAGCTTGGGCTGCCAAGCGCCTCCGTCAGTATATGTTGAATTGTACAACTTGGTTGATATCTAAAATGGATCCAATCAAGTATATCTTTGAAAAGCCTGCTTTAACTGGGAGGATTGCTCGTTGGCAAATGTTGTTATCAGAATATGATATCGAGTACCGAACTCAAAAGGCGATAAAAGGAAGTGTTTGGCTGATCATTTAGCACACCAGCCGATTGATGATTATCAACCTATTCAGTTTGAATTTCTTGATGAGGATGTGTTGTATCTAAAGGTTAAAGATTGTGAGGAACCATTACATGAAGAAGGACCTGAGCCTGGATCCCGTTGGGGTTTGATTTTTGATGGGGCTGTTAATGAATATGGCAGAGGTATTGGTGCAATTATTGTTACTCCTCATGGTTCTCATATTCCTTTCACTGCAAGGTTGGTTTTCAATTGCACAAATAATGCGGCTGAGTATGAAGCGTGTATTATGGGCTTGGAAGAAGCTATTGATTTAAGAATCAAGATTCTGGATGTGTATGGAGATTCAGCTTTAGTGATTAATCAGATTAAAGGGAAGTGGGAGACACGTCAACCTGATTTGATTCTTTATCGTGATTATGCAAGAAGGTTGTCAACTTTCTTCAATAAAGTTGAGTTTCACCATATACCAAGAGAAGAGAATCGAATGGCAGATGCTTTAGCGACTTTATCCTCCATGATTGTGGTAAATCATTGGAATGATGTGCCAAAGAACAGTGTGATGCGTCTTGATAGACCAGCTCATGTGTTTGTAGTTGAAGAGGTTGTTGATGATAAACCATGGTATTATGATATTAAATGCTTTCTTCAGAATCAAGAGTACCCACTTGGGGCATCCAAGAAGGATAAGAAAACTTTGAGAAGATTGGCTGGTAGTTTCTTCTTGAATGATGATGTGATGTATAAGAGAAATTATGACATGATCTTGCTCAGATGCGTGGATAGACATGAAGCAGATATGTTGATGAAAGAAATCCATGAAGGATCCTTTGGCACCCATGCCAATGGACAGCGATGGCTAAGAAGATGTTAAGGGCAGGTTACTATTGGCTGACAATGGAATCTGACTGTTGTAAATATGTGAAAAAGTGCCATAAATGCCAGGTTTATGCTGACAAAATTCATGTGCCTCCAACTCCTCTCAATGTTATCTCTTCTCCATGGCCTTTTTCAATGTGGGGCATTAATATGATTGGAATGATTGAGCCTAAAGCGTCGAACGGACACCGTTTCATATTGGTGGCTATTGACTATTTTACCAAATGGGTTGAAGCGGCATCATATGCAAATGTGACTAAGCAAGTAGTGGTCCGGTTTATCAAGAATCAAATCATTTGTCGGTATGGTGTTCCGAGCAAGATCATCACTGATAATGGGTCGAATTTAAATAACAAGATGATGAAGGAATTATGCGATGAGTTTAAGATTGAGCAACATAATTCTTCTCCTTATAGACCCAAGATGAATGGGGCTGTTGAAGCTGCTAATAAGAACATTAAGAAGATTATTCAAAAGATGGTTGTTACATACAAGGATTGGCATGATATGCTTCCTTTCGCTCTGCATGGGTATCGTACATCCGTTCGCACTTCAACAGGGGCAACCCCTTTTTCTCTTGTTTATGGCATGGAAGCAGTGCTCCCGATAGAGGTTGAAATCCCTTCTATGAGAGTTTTGATGGAAACTGAATTGTCCGAGGCTGAATGGTGTCAAAGTAGATACGACCAGTTGAATCTGATTGAAGAGAAAAGAATGACGGCTTTGTGTCATGGCCAATTATATCAACAAAGAATGAAGAAAGCATTTGATAAGAAGGTTCGACCCCGTGTGTTCAGAGAAGGTGACCTCGTGCTCAAAAAGATCTCGACTTTTACTACTGATTCTAGGGGCAAGTGGACTCCTAATTATGAAGGCCCATATGTTATTAAGAGAGCCTTCTCTGGCGGTGCATTAATTCTTACAACTTTGGATGGAGAAGAGTTCACTCGTCCTGTGAATGCCGATGCAGTCAAGAAATACTTCGCCTAAAAAATAAAAGAACAGCTCGCTAAGTTGAAAACCTGAAAGGGCGGCTTAGGCAAAAATGAGCGTCTCGGTGGATTGAAAACCCGAAAGGGCGGTCCAGGCAAAAATTAGAGACAAAACAGAAATAATCATCCCGGTAGATTGAAAACCCGAGAGGGCAATCTAAGCAAAAGTTAGGGACATGGCAAGTAACTGCATCTGGCCAGTCTTGATCGTTTGAAGCAACATTTCCTATCAAAGGTTTTACTTCAGATATTCTCCGCTGAAGTCTCAAGCACAGTTGGAATTCAAAGTTGTTAGGGAGAATAATGGTCATTGTATTTCAATGTAGAACTTTCCATTGTACTTACCATTTTTCAAACTTTGTAATGATCCATGGAGTTACGCCATTTGCGGACTACCATTCTATCAATAGAATTTGGGCCTTTGTCCCTTTGTTTGCAATTCTTATTTTGTTTCTGTTTAGAGAATTTCATTTTATTTTTGATGATGATTTTTGAAACAAATGTGAATAATTGATTTAAATTTTGAAAATTATAAAAACATTTTTCTTTGATTTGTGAAAATAAAAGAAAGAATGTCAACAGTAACCCCAAGAATGGTAGAATTTTGAAGCGAAAAGTGTAAGTGTTCTCTTCAGCAGGGTTCTTTCTTGCCTCTCTGATAGAATTTATTGGCAGCTCCCCAGTAGAGTTGTGTTGATGTTTCCCCATTTGAGCTATATTGAGGTCTCTTCAGTAGAGTTTGCTGATATTCCCTTAGCAGAGTTTTGTTTCTTTGGATAAACCAGACGAGTGTAGAACGATTTTCCACAGCAAAGTCTTGATTCAAATGATCGGACAATTGAGAAATTTGAAGACCACTTCTCCTTGATGTTTTTGCCCAGGCGGATATTTGTCTTTGATGATTCCTCGCAGAGGTTATGCATATTTACTTTGGATTATTCCCCAAGTAGAGAACAATGTTGTTTACTTCTAAGAAGTTTTGACATAGCAGTCACCTGTCGGGTTTTCTCTCACCTTGTGATTGGGTGTTGATTTAAAATCCCCCACAGTTTGACTTTTTGCTATGATGCTAACTTCTTATTCCCCTGGCAGGGTTGGAAGATTTTGTTGTTATGTTTTCTCCAACAGTTCTTTTTTCTCAAAGCGGAGTTCATATTGTTGTTCCTTTTTGATGGAATTATTGATGGTTGAGGATTGATCTTTGGGGTTTCCTCCCCAAGCGGTATCTCCATTTCCTCAGTGAGGTTTGAGCCTTGTAGTAGGATTTATTTTCCTTTGATGGCTCTTGTGTATCTCTTGCAGGGTTTCTGTTGCTGATCCCCAGCACGATCTCCAATGATATCTCTAATTTGCTGAGATAAGCTGAGTATTTCAGTGGTGTTGTGATGTTTTGTTCACCCTCTGTTTGCCTTTTTTGTCTGTTTTGTCAGCATATTCATACTCATATGCATTTCATGCACATTCATTTTTGTTGAGCATAGCATGCTTTTTGTTGCATTGTGCATCTTGCATTTTTTGGTGTTTCCCTTTCGCCGGTGTTGTTATCCCCGCGGAGTGCGTGTGTCCTCTCTCCATTAGAGTGTCGACCCCTAAGCATAAAATACCTATCATTTTTAATTCCCCACTGAGTTTATGCCTCGTGGAAGATGTTTTGTTTAGCTTTCCTCCCCAGTTTTTTATCTGGATGGAATTGTTCCCCAGTTGAGTTATTTCCTCATTGGGTCGAGTCTTGTTTGATCATTTCTTTCCAGTTTGTTCCTAGCTTGAACTTTGGTCTCTTACAACAGTTACTTTGGTTTTCCCTGGGATGTGAAACCTGGATGACGAGAAGGTATTTTTGAGGATTTATTTTCCTCAGCAGGAATCTGTTATTGATCCCCATCAGAAGGTGAAGATTTGATTTTCCCATTAGTGTTTTGATAACACTCTCTTGGTAATTACTTATGCAACTTCATGTGGAAGCCTCTTTATTTGAGCAGCTTGTGTAATCTCCAGAAATTTTACCTTCTCAATAAATAACATTTCTCTGGCTCATCCTCAATAGAGAAGTTTTTATCTGACCAGCTTTTCTGTTAATTGGAATTTCTGTGGAATAGCTCCCGATGAGAATTCTATTGCATGGTTCAACCTGCTCGTATCTCTTTTAAAGATCCCCGACAGAGTTGTTAATATCTTTTTCCAACAAATGGTTGTCTCTTTATTTGAGAAGTTTGTTGTGTTTGGAGCTGCTCAGTAACAAGTAGCTGATGATATATCTCTTTCTCCTACCCAGTGACAGGTAGTCGAGTATGTTTGTCCTACCCAGTGTCAGGTAGTTGACCTTTATCTCTTTCTCCTACCCAGTGACAGGTAGTCGAGTCCGTCCTGCCCAGTAACAGGTAGTTGACATATTGTTTACCCTATCCAGTAACCAATAGCTGGTAACCCCTTTCATTCAAGTTTATTATTCTAGCTAAACTACTCAGTAACCAGTAGTTGGCGTTGCTTCTTTTCCTACCCAGTAACAGGTAGTTGATTATATCTCAATGAGTGGATTACTTTTTACCCAGTAACTGGTAATAAGTAATATATCTCTGTTTTCTACCCAGTAACAGGTAGTTGATTATATTTCAACGAGTGGATTACTTTTTACCCAGTAACTGGTAATAAGTAATACATTTCTTTGTTTTCTACTCAGTAACTGGTAGATAACAATCCTCTTATGTTTTTTGCACTTATTTTCTACTCAGTAACCAGTAGAAAGTATTTTACCTATTCTCTTCGGTTCGAATATCTTCGCCCAGTAACTGGCAGTTGGTATCTCTTTCCCCGTTGAGTCGTTTCCTTTCTTTTATCGAAATAGGGTCTTGTTTTTTTTGTTTTCTCCTGTGGAGTCTCTTTCCTTCTTTTTCTCCAGTGTTTGTTTTACTCCTATGGCATTTTCTCCCCACGGTGGTCTTGTGTTTGCATACCATATCATTAGCATAATCATATCATTTGGTGGCCTCTTAGGGCCAAAAATTGGGTTTATTGTTATATTTAAGTCCCTTCTATCTGGTCGAGACAAAGATGTCAATCTTCATATCTTCGGATAGAAGAATCTTAAATAGGGGCAGCTGTAATACCCTAATTTTTACCCCTAAGATCCCACATTTCATTTGCATATCATTCCACAAACAAGATCATACTTTTTGATTCTCTTAGGGCCCTTGTTGTTTGTTACTTGCTTTATGTTTGTTTCTGTTTACTAACCTCTAACCAAAATACCAAAAATATTTTGCAATTTTTGCTCGTTTCCTCTTCTTTGTGTGTTTAGGGTTTTGCAAGGAGATTGATGGAAAAGACATTCATTCAAGTAAATCAGATGGACGTTTGACCTCATCTTGGTCAAACTATCAAGAGTTTGCTTCAACTATAAGTTACCCGTGGTGGTGGGCTATTTTCTCAGACAATGTGTTTGTTCAAGGTCAAGTTGTCATGTATCAGAATTCATCAAGCTTTCAAGCAGTGTTCTATGAGAAGTTTGGTCAGGATTATCATGATCAGGGTTCATCAGTCTAGAGTTTCATCTTATGTGTCAGGTTCCTGCTGCTGAAGTGAATGCTTTGATGAGAACTTTTAAAATGAAACCACTCTTATTCCCGCTAGCTGGATCAGTAATCGCTCTATTCAATTGTCAAGGCCCGCTAGAGTCTCCAGTATTTGTAGGCACTGGAATGGTTTCTAGGAAATTCTCTAATTCACATATTGACAACCCTGCATCTGTAGCATCAGAAGCACTTGCTGCGAGTAAGGAAGCCGGTGCTCTGGCAGCATTTGACCGCATTCCTTTTTCATATGTATCTGCCAATTTCACTTTCAACACTGATAACTGTGTTGCCGATTTATATGGAATCAGGGCATGTCTTATAGATGGTGGTGAAATTCGAGGGGCTGGGAATGCATGGATATGCCCAGAGGATGAGGTGGACGAGACAGCAATAGATGTGAACTTATCCGGAAGTTTGGCCTTTGATAACATTGTGCTTCGTTATATGCCAAGTTATTATCATCAGATGCCACTCAAATTAGGGGTGTTAAATGGTGAAACAAAACTGTCCGGAGCTCTCTTAAAACCTCGGTTTGATATAAAATGGACTGCACCTACCGCAGAAGGGTCTTTCGGCGATGCTCGAGGAGATATCATAATCTCACATGATTTTATTTCATTGAATTCCTCTTCAGCTGCATTTGATCTATGTACGAGGGTCCAAACATCTTATCTTGATGATTTGTCTGTTAAAGAAGGAGATCCTTATGCACCAAGAGCCATTCCATTTACTATTGATGGGGTAGAGATGGACTTGCGTATGCGTGGGTTTGAATTCTTCAATTTGGTTTCTGCATATACTAAGGATTCTCCAAGGCCTTTGCATTTGAAAGCAACTGGAAGGATCAAGTTTCAGGGGAAGGTTTTAAAACCTAGTGGAGGTATTAGTGAACAAAATTCTGAGATAAATAGGCAGCATGTGCAAACGATGGAGAAAGGAAGCTCGGATAGTCTTGTTGGTGAAGTTTCAATCTCTGGTCTTAAACTGAATCAATTGATGCTTGCACCTCAATTATCTGGGTTGTTGAGAGTTTCTCCGGTCGCGGCTTTAGGTCAAGTGAAGGATACTGAGCGTCGCGATCTCAATTGTGCTGTCAAGGAATATTTGCTTATAGTTGGTTATCGACTCACTGCAATGACATTTTATGAAGAGGTTACAGACCAGAACTTGGATGTTTGGCAGAACTCAAATGCGTTAATACCGGATGCCTTACGGCATTATTATTATCATTATCTTTCTTAGAATTCAGAGGTTGCTGAGGAAAATATTGGCCTAGTTCAAGAAAATGAAGCATTTATGAAGGAAAATCAGAGGCTGGATGAAGAAAAGGAGAGTTTGTTGAAGGGCAAAGATTTGGCAGATGGTCAAATAAGGGCATTAACTAAATCCTTGGGCGCACTTCAAGAAGATCTTAAGCAGAAAGAGAACATGGTTCAAGTTTTAAAGCAGTCTTTGGAGAATCAAAGAAAGGAGCTCCATGACAGTAGAGTTGAGATCAATAATTTGAAAATGCATATTAAAGGATTTGGTTCTGGAAATAATGTGGCTATTAATGATGTTGATAATGCTCTGCCCGACCTTTTAGATAAGTCGAGGAAGAACATCTTCAAAAAAAAAAAGCCAGATCAGCTCTTGTCTAAAGCTAAACAAGAAAAAGAGTCTTCAGCTAAAGAGGCTCGTTTTGAGCAAATATGGAAGAGCAGGAAAGTAAATAAGAGGACATTATACCGAACGCGACGCCACGCTTCCAATTACCCTCCTCAAATCCAACTTCAACAAAATCAACAACACCAGGCAAATGAAGATTCCAAGGGAACGTTGCTTTCTCTCCTTTCAATTCGAGGTATGACTCAACTCAAAGAGAAATGGACTGAGTATAATGAACCAAAGAGACTTAGGAAATTAGTGTCGCTGTTTGTTTCACCTACGGCCAAGTACGTTGCTGTTGTTGCTGGAAATTGAATTATGATTCTGAGTAAAGAGGATGATTATCAGCAATCGTATGCAATTTTCACCGGTTCTGATTTTGGTACATTTACTGTGGGAGCTTGGTCTGAAGATGATGAAATTCTTGGCATTGCTGATGACTATGATACTCAGTATTTTATCAATTTTAATGGTGAAGTTGTGGCAGAAATTACAAAGAAGCATTTGAAAATCTCTTCACCTATTGTTGATTTATTTTCTGACAATGACTCTGATATGCATGAGTCTTACTTGTTCACTGCCATTACGTCAGATGGTTCACTTCAACAAATTGAGATCAGTTATGGACAAGGCATTTCTACCTTTCCTAAGGACGCCCAACAAGGAATTCAACAGGCTTGTGATAGTCTCAGTGATGGCCTGGGTAAATCTGCTTCGGTGTTAGTTCAGAACCCCTTTGAAAAAGTTCCAGCGCGGTTCAGGTGCAGGACCTGCCTTGGCTTCTGCTGTTCGAGCAGTTCCTGCAGCTGCCATACTATGCTCTTCTTGGATTTAGAAATAGCTTTGATTCCGAATGCAAATAGAAGCTTCATTGCTCTCCTCCATTCCTAATGCTAGTGGCAGAGAGGCTGCAGCCATGGCAGCAGCAGTGCGTGCAGTTGGAGGTGATTCCGTTTTAGATGATTCTTTTGCTCGAGAGAGGGTCTCAAGCATTGCACGTAGAATACGTGCCTCACAATTAGAACGTCGTGCACTTAAGACAGAAGTTACAGGTGCTATATGTCTCATTGATGACGAGCCAACTGCATGTGGCAGGCATTGTGGTCCAATTGATTCTAGTCTATGTCAAAGTCAAAAAGTCAGCTTCTCCATTGCATTGATCATTCAACCTGAGTCTGGTCCTGTCTGTCTTTTGGGTATTGAGTTTCAGAAGAAGATTTTCTGGGAGATTCTTGTTGCTGGTGCTAAACAAGGCATTGAGGCTGGACAAGTTGGGCTTCGATTGATCACTAAAGGTGATAGATAAACTACTGTTGTAAAGGAGTGAAGTATTAGTGCAACTAGTATTGCAGATGAAAGGTGGCATATTGTAACGATGACAATTGATGCTGATTTAGGGGAAGCAACATGTTATTTAGATGGTGGATTTGATGGCTACCAGAATGGATTACCATTGTGTGTGGGTAGCATCATTTGGGATCATGGGACCGAAGTTTGGGTTGGAGTTAGACCACCAACAGATATTGACGCATTTAACACATCAAAACAGGGTCTCGTCAAGTTTGGGAGGACTTTCCTGTGAGTACATTCCGTCCTCGAGCTCGACAGCTCTTCCAATATCGTTGTTACAGTGAGCAACAACCTTTGCGATTGAACCCTGCTGAGTTATGTGAAGTCATCGCTGTGGTTTGCTCAGAGATTTCTACACCAAATACCAATTTCTCAACAATGTCAACTAGTTTAACCAATAACAGTGGAAAACCATCAATGGATGTTGCTGTGAGCGTTCTTATAAAACTAATTATTGACATGTATGTTCTGGATTCTCGGATAGCTACTCCGCTCACTCTTTCTTTGCTCGAGGAGATGCTTAGTTCTTCCAAAACCGCATGCAGGGCTCGAGCATTTGATTTAATTTTAAATCTTGGGGTTCATGATCATCTCCTAGAACCAATGATAGCTGATGACACTTCCACAATTGAAGAAGAATATTCTCAGGAATCCTTATTTGACATTCAACTTATGGCCCAAGGGAGTAGAAAAGGAAACATTTCTAGCAAATTGGACAATTTCTCTGCAATGGATAAATTAGAATCTTGGATCTTAAATATTTTGTATGAGATACTACTTCTTCTTGTGCAGATTGAAGAAAAGGAGGAATCTATCTGGGCATCCGCACTTAGTTGTTTGCTTTATTTTGTCTGTGATAGAGGAAAGATCCAAAGAAAACGATTGAAAGTTCTTGACATCAGGGTTATCAAAGCACTAATACAAACCAGCAGGAAGAATTCTTGGGTAGAATTGGTTCATTGCAAGTTGATTTCCATTTTAGCAAACATGTTTTATGAAGTTTCTGATGAAGCCATAAGAGCCGATCCACGTCACGTACTTGAAAACAGAGCGAAAACGGCTCGAAATTGAGGTTGAGCTGAAGAAACAATTCATCACTTATCCAAGCCATATTGCAAGCCATGTGAATATAATCTCAGTCATGTTACACTCCAAGCTGACCCCACAAGCTTTCCACGTCACTTAAGTGAGCTGAAAGAAGAAAAAGTCCAAAACGACATGAAAAAGTTTCAGTAACAGTTCACGCACAACCCACATCAAATAACCAAAACGCAAAAAAAATCTCACAAACGGCAAATCATTTTCACTCATTCTCATCTATAAATAGAACACCTACCTCACTCTATTCTTCAAGCTTTTCAAGCCAATTAATCCCTGCAGAATTTTCATCATAACTCCTCAATTTTCCTTCAAATTTCACTTTCAAAAATCACCCTCAACCGTTCTTCAAATTTCATCAGATTCAACTCTCTTTTCATTCACAACCTTTCCACATAAAAACTCACCATACTTCAATTTCTTCAACACAACAATCAGAATTTCGCAGTCCAGAAGAAGAAGAAAGAAGAAGAGAGTTTCGATTTCATCATTCACCTGAGTTTGAAGGTAGATTGAGCTTCACCGTCAGTTTCGATCCGCTACTTTTTGTTGTGTTTCTTTGAATTGTTGGTACCATTGTGAAGAGCTCTTGATTTCGATTGCAACCGCGTATTTTTCGCGTCCCGCCGTTGTGATTTAAGCAAGCATCCATGGCCGTGAAGTGTTTCGCGTGAGAAGAAGATATTTCTGTTTATCCTTTTCAAGTATTATGTCATTTATGTTCTTTTTTTTTATTTTTATATATTTCTCTTTTTAAGAAAATTGGCCGTGTGGCCCTTTTTTTATGTTATTAGTTTATTTTTAAAAAATAATAATAATAATAATAATAATAATAATAATATTTTTTTGAAAAAAAAAGCATTTAAAAAATTATTTGAAAACATTTTAATTTGGATCAATTGTTGGTTGTTTTGGATCTTGAATTTTGATAGGATTTCATCAATATCAATGGACTTTGGGTGTTGATTTTTATCCACCAAGAGAGGTGATTGATATTGATGATAATTTAATCGATTTAAGATTCAAATTGTGATTTCTTTTCATTTTTATTTTCTTTCTTCTTCTTTTTATTTTTGATCGATGAAATCTATGGATCATAGATTCTTGATTATCAAGGTTGTTTAATCTTCATTATTTCAAATCTATGGATGAATAATCATTGAGATAATTCTCCGTACTTTGGAATAGTGATAGATTACCTTTGATTAATTGATTAAAAATCTTGATTATGATGAGATCACTACCTCTTTTCTTTTTGTGTGGCATGTTTTAGGAGAGTGATTTACATATCACTTCTCTAACATGTGTTAACACTAACATTATTATTGACTGGCCTCAGATAGTCGTGGTTTCTACATAAACCCGATTACGATTGCTTAACATAGCGCTAAAGTGTCCCTTAATCGGAAAATGATCATTCGTGGCTCAAACTTACGTTTAAAAGTCCAAGTATGTTTAGTTGCTTGTCTTAAGTCCAATACCTATGAAAATCATTGTTAGGAGGCTTTGATTCTATCAATCCTCTAATGAGTTTTCATTAACCTTGGTCTAAAGTGCAAGAATTAATCATCATTGATCATATGTTCTAACCACTAACCACTAATTCACTAACATTATCTTTGTTTAATTTTGTTTATATTCTCTTCTTACTCCTTATTCCTTACTTTTATGTTTCCATATTATCATTTCATATCATATCTTTGTTTATGTTTATGTCATTTCTCTTTTGTCCACTTGGACCATATCTTGTTCAAAACACTAATAAAGGATAAAAAATCTCTAAAAAAAATTGGTGTTGTTAACTTTGTGGTTATGTTCTTGGACTATTCTTAGACCTTGGACTTCATGGACCTTTGGACTTAGAATTAGGGCTCTTATTCCTATGCTTGGAGTATTGTGGATCTTAGCCTTTATTTGGCTCGCTCATTAGCTTATGCTTTAAATCGGATGGAATTCTTTTTGCTTGCTATGGAGTGTGCTACAAGTCGGTTAGATCTTTCTTACCTCTAGCTCTTATTTTGGTTTCTAAGATAGTCACTTCATCTCCTCCCCTTCTTAAATTTTCAAAACTTTCTCCCTCTTTCAAAACCTTCTTGGTTTCAAACTTCAAAACCGCTTTCGCAATAAAACCTTGACTTTCGTCAAGTGATTTTTAAACTTTGTTTCTTTCTTAATAAAAGTCAATCAATGTTAATCATGCTTTGACCAATTTCAAAAGACATAAAAAATACAAAAAACTCATCAACTCTTTTTGTGCCTTTATGCATTTTTTTTTCACTTTAAAACTTTTCATAAAGTTTAGACATGATTCATTTCTATAGTTGAGGTGTAAATCTCCTATTCCCCATATTATTAAGACTTTGATATTTTCCACGTTGATGTCGAGTGATAGTCTTGTTGATAATCCAAGCAAATCCTCCATCTTTATGTGACGCAGATGTTGTCTTAATACTCGTGGGTAGATAGTCGCAGTTTTCTCCTTGAAATGATGACTTGTCTTTACATCTAAAATCAATCAAAACCAACAAGTTTTTGTCATTTGTACCACGAACTACGGGGTTTTGATTCCATATTGCACTTTATGGGTACGTAGGCATGAGACGATAAGTCTCTCCAAACAAAAAAATCTAAAAAATAATTCTCTTCTCATCTCCCCAATCTCTTTTCAAACAAACCATTTTTAAACCAAAAAGCGTAAATATTTCAAAGGGCTCCTATAGAGTACTATAGACGTTTTGGGTGCTAACACCTTCCCATTGCGTAACCAACCCCCTTACCCCGATCTCTGTCTCGTGTTCTTATTTTAGAAATCTTTGGTTTTGTTCGCTCTTTTTCCTTTCCTTTATTTGGATAAAATAAAAGTGCGGTGGCGACTCTTGTTTTCTTTGAGTTAAGCTAATCAATAGCTTACGCTCACGATTTTTACCGCTACAGGTACGTCGACAACATCTTTGTCGGACTTCATCAGTAAGTCAATAAGGAGTCACCGGTTACTCGGTAACTGGTGAATGATGGATGATTATGCCGTCGGGCATTTTGCGCCACTGCAGAAGAATTCCTTATCATCACCTATGGACTCATCGTGTCGCTAGGCACGTCGACAACATCTTTGTCGGACTTCATCAGTAAGTCAATAAGGGACCACCGGTTATTCGGTAACTGGTGAATGATGGCTGATTATGCCGTCGGGCATTCTGCACCACTGCAGAAGAGTTCCTTATCGTCACCTATGGACTCATCTTGTCGCTAGGTACGTCGACAACATCTTTGTAGGACCTCATCAGTAAGTCAATAAGGGGTCACCGGTTACTCGGTAACTGGTGAATGATGGATGATTATGTCGTCGGGCATTCTGCGCCACTGCAGAAGAATTCCTTATCGTGACCTATGGACTCATCGTGTCGCTAGGCACGTCGATAACATCTTTGTCAGACTTCATCAGTAAATCAATAAGGGATCACCGGTTATTCGGTAACTGGTGAATGATGGCTGATTATGCCGTCAGGCATTATGCGCCACTGTAGAAGAATTTCTTATCGTCATCTATGGACTCATCGTGACGCTAGGCACGTCGACAACATCTTTGTAGGACTTCATTAGTAAGTCAATAAGGGGTCACCGATTATTCGGTAACTGGTGAATGATGGCTGATTATGCCGTCGGGCATTCTGCGCCACTGCAGAAGAATTCCTTATCGTCACCTATGGACTCATCGTGTCGCTAGGCACGTCGACAACATCTTTGTCGGACTTCATCAGTAAGTCAATAAGGGATCACCGATTATTCGGTAACTGGTGAAGGGCTACTCTCAAATCTCCGTCGGGATGATTATCAGATTTCGCTGCAGCTTCTTCCTCAAGTCATCAAGGGATCACTAGTCACTCGGTAACCGGTTATACATGGCTGGTATTACCATCAGGCATTCTGCGGCATTGCAGCAGAAGAATTCCTCGGGACTCATCAGGTCATTCGGAACTTTTTTAACAATCAAGTTAATCATGCCGTCGGGCATCCAAAGAAATTTTTGGGCGTCAGCCGGACTTCGTCATTAAGTCGGGAATAGAATTCTCGGTCAATCATGAACCAAATAGGGATATCCAAATTTCTACCATCAGGCACTCCACATCAGCTGAGAGAACTGCTTCGACATCACAGTTGGACTTCGTCACTAAGTCTTGAAATGGGATCCTTAATCATTCACAGATCAATAAGGATACACAATCTTTTACCGTCAGGCACTCTGCGTCAGCTAGGCAAACTGCTTCGACATCGCAGCTAGACTTCATCAGTAAGTCTTCAAATGGAATCCTTAATCAATAACGGACTAATAAGGATATACATTCTTTTCCCGTCAGGCACTCTGCGTCAGCTGGGGGAACTGCTTTGACATCGCAGTTAGACTTCATCAGTAAGTCAGGGGTTTTGGCACTGCTGCCGGACTTCAATTTCATCAAGTCTTCAAAGAAATTTCAACTTCTCTGTTCAAAAACCTATTGGGGATGACACATCTCCGCAGGGGATTCTGGAGAACTATCAAGTAACTCTGCTTCGGGGATTCAGGAATCATCCTGAATAAACTCTGCTGAGGACTTCAAGAATCATCTTGGACAAATAACTCTGTCGGGGACTTCAAGAATCACCCTGAACCAATAACTCTGCTGGAGATTTCAGGAATCATCTTGAGCAAAAACTCTTCCGGTGACTCTAAGCATCAACTTGAGCAACCAACTCTGGCGACTCCACTGGGGATTTTAAGAATCCTCTTAAGTAAACGATTCGCTGGGGAATTCAAGAATCATCTTGAGCAAACCATTCTGCGTAGGAACACCTGCAAAACAAGAACGGTAACGACCTAGCTCATGTTTCGTATGCATATGTTTGACAATGGCGCAATGCTCCACACGGTGGAAATGCTACGCATTTTTAGGGTAAATGCTATGCAATCATGCAAAAATTCTATGACCCCATCAACAAAATAAATGCTGAAGGGAGAATCCTCCTGTCAAGGAGAAAGAACCACTCTGGTGGAGGAAGGAATCATCCTGCCGAGGAGAAGAAGTCACACCAATCTCAACTGGACTCCGCCTGGGGAAACGAACTCCAGTCGACTGTTGTTGGGGAACAAAGTTCTACAAGAACCTGAACCCGCTCAACTAGGTGTACGAACCACAAACTGCTGAGGGAAATGATGTCAATCGCAGAAATAAACTGCACGACCTTCGCGACAAAACTTCCTGGAGACACTGACTCCGATGGGGAAGTAGCATCAGCTATTCAGCACTCTACTAGGGAAAGCCAATTATGGCATGAACGGCTTCCAAGGACTTGGTTCTCTTGGGGAACTGCCAACTCGGCTGGGGAAAAAGAAATCATCCTGCTTGCCGGGGAGAATACAACTCTGTGGGGAATTTCAATTCTCCTAGAGACTTCAGTCTGGACTATCAAAAGCTGCACACTTACGAATAGTCTTTCATAAGAAAACTGCACATTGACTCAGTGCTGGGGATGAACATACGCTTCAGCGCAGGACTCAGCTGGGAAAATGATGATCCTGCCTAGGATACATTTGGTTTGAGAGAATCTACTATGCTTGGGGTGACATATCAATGCTCTTGGTCCCATGTTCAGACTCCATGGGGAGACGCTTCTGAACTCGCTGGGGAAGAAGGAATCATCCTGATTGGAAAACATGCCGCGAACTCGAGATGGCTTGCTGTTGCACCCCAAAATTTGCCCAATATTTCTTTACCTAACTTATGTTTCATTTCATTCACATTAGCATTATCATTTGCATTTCATTGACATGTATGCAGGAGATCAAGAAGTATGATTACTAATTACGAGCTATACAAGACTATGAAGCTAGCTAAGAAGGTTATTCAAGTGTTCAAGGGTTGATATCCTTGTCAGAGAAGTTAAAAGATCCTCAAAGAGAGTGGTTGAAACCAAGAGTGTTTGTCTCCTAACTTGAGAGTTATGGGGAACACCATCAGATGATTCTGAAGCCATGAAGTTATACTTGAGGTCTTGAGAGAGCTCATGAGAAGTTTTCAAGATCACTTTGAAGCCTAGACAGGTCATTGTGCAAGATTGAGAAGCCTCAGCCATGATTGGTGCAGCTAGGGTTTGACTGGGTCAACCCTAAGTCAACTGATGACTTGAAGAAGGTTGAGACCTAATCCAAGAGCCATGTGATCATGGATTGATACATTGAGATGTTATAAGGATGATTCCAAGGTCAACTCATCATGATTGAAGAGTTTGAGAAGTTTCAAGCTAGGGTTTCTAAGGCTTGACAGTGTAAAATCCCCTAGTTTGACCCCTATCTTCAAGGAAATTTAGCTCAAGATGTGATTGTCATCTCATCTTTCCCCCAACATGAATGTTGTAGAGCATGATCTTAGATTTAATTTGAGTGCTAGAAGTCCTTGATAGGATTTGTATAACTCAAGTTATGACTTTGACAAGTTACAGGTCATCTGAGGTTTGTGAATTTGGAGCTTGAAAGTTGTCCAACTTGCATGAAACGTTTGCCCTAGAAGGATGATTCCTATAAACTTTTGGTTAACATGAATGTTGTTCCTTATCCTCTTAGCTTTCTAGAGAGTACTAGAAGTCCTTGATAGGATTTGTAAAACTCAAGTTATGGCTTTGACAAGTCAAGGGTATTTTGGTCATTTGGAGATTATAGGTCATTTCAATCATAAGGCCATAACTCCTATTTGCAAGCTTCAAATGAGAAAATGTTCAACATCAAACTTGTTCAAAATGATGTTTTAAGGCTAGCCAAGCGGTCATGAGAGCTTGTAATAGCTTGCTTCACAAAATCACAAAAATGACCTAAAATAAAGGTGAATTTCAAATGAACCAAAGATGGAAATTGGGATTTTTGATCTACATGTCTAAACCAAGGCATGTATTATGTCATTTTGATTGTAAAACATATTTTAAGAACATTGACATTGCCACAATTTTGACTTGAGGTTTAATTTGGGGACTTGCTTTGAAAAGTAGTTACTTACATCTTAAGTAACAATTGCCAAACCAAAATTCAAGGCATAACCAAGGTTCCTTTCAATCCAAACCCATCCAAAATACCATTAGGAGAGAAATTGGAAGGGAATGAGGGTGAATACAAGCTGCCAACATGAGCTGTTATGAACACACCATGAGATTGAACTTTCCATGACATGAGAAATTGAATTTCTCATTAGAGGGATCCAGAACTTTCTAGATCATCCATACATGTTCTATATATGATTTAGAAGGGGTTCAGAGTGAAGGTTGGTGAGAATTGAGAGTGGAGAGTGAGATTGCATTTTGAGTTTTGCACCTTGAAAATCAAAATCGGTTACAAGGTTTGAAGCCATTTCAATCCAAGATTTTGATCTCAGAAGCTTGCTTTAGCATTGGTGGAGGATTCCAGATGGAGAATTGAGAAAGATTGATGGAGAATCGTGTGATAGCCATTGAGATTTTTCATCTGCAACTCAGAATTGGTTTCAAGAATCCAGAGTATTTCAACTCTTTTCATTGCATACAAAAGTTTGGTTAGAGGCTAGTGAAGGATTCTGCAAGCTCTTGAAGGTTGAGTTGAAGAATCAACCCCTCTGTTTGCTCAATTTTACCAGGTATGCAGTTCTTGTTCTATGGCTTCAATTAGGTAGAATTAAGAGGAATTATTGTGTTAAATGCATAGTAGAATGGTGTAGGAAGGTTTTTGGATCATCAATTTGAGAGTTAGTGACCAATTAGGGTTGTTACCATTTTCGGTTGAGATTTTGTTCTTGCAAATCTTGAACTTTTAGGGTGATTAAGTGGTATAGGAAGATTCCTTGTGAGATTTGGGACAAGTTTCGTGTAGAGACCATTTGCAATGGAGGATCCTAGAGAGAGTTAGGGTTGGGGGTGATGACCGGAGAACCACCGGCGACGGCCACGGCTGCGCGCGTGTTTCAGGAATTCAAATGGAGAAGATGACTTGATAGCCATCAGATCTTGGTTGGACTTTGACTGAAGGCATGATCCAACGGCCACGAGTGGTCCTCATTTTGTGAAGGATTCTGAACTATTATTATACATTGCGTTTCATTAAGTTGGTGGCAATGGGCTTAAGTGAGAACTGATAACCGCACCCCCTTTTTGGGCCCAATCCTAAAATGAACTGAATTGCTTTGCTTCCTACACCGCGTGTTTGTTATTTTATTTTGATTTTCATTTTATTTATCATTTTATTCATGGTTATTGATTAATTCATAAAAAATTGGAAAATGACTCAATTAATTCCATTCTTTTTGCCATGGATTCATGATTGGATCTAGTACTTTTTAGAAAAAAATATTAATATTCCATGCATTTTCTGATTTTATGGCCATTTTTACATTTTAATTGACATTAAAATAATCATGTTTGATGCTTGATTTTGTTGAATTTGGTTTGATCATGTGATGATGATTTTGGCCTTGATTTTTTGTGAGTAGCTAGCATAGATATGCATGTTCCCCATAGATTTTTCTCACATTTTTGTGATGAATTTAAGTGGTAGTTTTAGGTTGAAACCTTAAGAGCTCCATTTTTAGGGTTTATGGTTGATACCTTGTGGTTTAGATTTTATTTTTAGAACTTGGTGGATGATTCAACCTCTGATTTTTGTATGGTAGATTCATGATTGAATTAGGGTCCCTTAGGAATTTTTGTAGGAATTTTCAATGTGGTTTACTATTTTTGTTTGATTTTAGTTTAGGTGCTAACTTTGGATGATTCTAAGGCACTAATTCAACTAGAATGACTTCTTTAGTTCCCTTAGATTAGGGTTTTCTCTCTTTTGCTCTTGGATGATGTTGAATACAAGTTGAAGATGAAATGGATTGCTTGAAGAAGCTTGGATGTGAAGATCTTCCCTCCTTTTGGTGTAGTGTTGATTAGGTGTTAAGATTAGGGTTTTATAGGCAGAGATTCTAGAAAGAGTCTCTTCCTTCATAAACATGGAAGATGTTGATCACTTCCATTCTTCCCTATGATGTAAGGTCCCCTTGTAAAGGCCTCATCCCTCCTTTGGTAGGATGTGTGGCTCTTTGCAAGTTGGTAGAACCTTTGAGGGTTCCTTTCTCTGATGATGGGATGCTTAGTGGTGACCTTTGGTCTTCACTCTGCTACCAATCATCCAAACCCTGCTCTGGTTAGATGAGCCTTTCTCCCTTGCTAGAGGATGGAGTTCCTTGTTAGAAGATTGAAGATGCTAGGAGTTGGTACTTCCCTGTATTTGAAGGCTGCCCTTGGAAGCTGAAGCTTGTAGACCAGAAAGAGCAAGTTGATACTTGTAAGGAGGTGGAAGCTGAAGCTTGTAGACTAGGAAGAGCAAGTTGATACTTGTAAGGAGGAGGGAGCTGAAGCTTGAAGAACAAGTTGAAACTTGTGAAGAAGACCAAATTGAGATTGACTGAAGAGCTAAGGCTTGAAGAAGAAAGAATGAGTTGACACTTATGTTGATACATTGAGAGCCTAAAGGAGCCAAGTTGATACTAGATATGAGGAGTGAAGCCTGAAGGTGGAATTCACTGAAGAGCTGAGGCTTGAGGAAGAGAGAATAAGTTGATACTTATGCCTGATGTATGGAAAGATTGAGGAGGCAAGTTGATACTTGCTATTGAAGAGGATAGTCTTGAAAAGCTGTTGAAGACTGAGGACTGAACTGATGTCAGAAGGTTGCTTTGCTGTGAAGTTTGGGAGGCTGTTGATCTGCTTTCTTTCATGTCTGTTTTCTTTCTGTGCAACTGTTGCTGTGACTTGTTTGATTTTCTTGATGCATTAGAATAAGTTCATGTTTAGATTGTGTTAAACTAGGAGCATGATTGCACTAGAGGTTGAGTTGCCCCCTCTGCTTGTATTGTTACTGTGTGGCTTTGCTTGCTGGTATTTGGTAGAGCCCAGCTCCCTTGCCTATGTGGTTTGTGTTTGCTTGATAGCATGTCATTTACTCTGTATGATTGCAGTCACTCATATTTTGCTTGATGGCATTCTATTTTCTTCTGTATGATTGCAGTTATTCATATTTGGCTTGAGGTTGAGATGAGCTTGTGGAGGCTGATGTCCCACACACATTTCCTCCCTCACTTGCATTGCATGCATTTTACAGTCATATATCTGTTTACTGTTTCAGCTGATGCTTTATCTGTTTCTGTTTATCATTGACATGATCCCTTAGGAATCTCACTTCCTTTGATAAGGAAGTGATGATTAGATCTTTAGGTTGAAACCTATGCATGATAACTCCTAGAAGATCCTTGTTTCAAAATTCAACCATAAGATGAATCCTTGGCATGACAACATTAGGACTTGATAGTCTCCCCGTAGTTGAGCCTGTTCTCTCTTCTCATCTCGAATCAAATCAAAATACAGTAATAAAGGTTAACTGACGTCGTACGTTATGAGCCTTAAGCTATCTGAGAAAGGATTGTTGGAGAGTTTCTTTTCAACAGTCTGGATGTTTAGTATGGCACCCTTTGGGTGACATGCGACGCATTCACTCTCAGGCCATAGTCTCTAGTGCGATATTGGTTGCGAACATCCATAAAAAACAGTTCTTCCGTAAAAGAGAGAAAACAAACTTCAAACCTTTTTGCCCCGTGGGCCCATAATTCAAAGGAAGCTTTTCTGAAGAAAAGAGTGTTGTTAACTCTCAGTTCTACCGCAAACGGTAACACCTAAGTCTCCAAGGGTCGAGCTGCGTACATCCAACTGCTGGAACTGTTTGTTAACCCTACTCGATAAAACAGATGAATCTGAATCCCCGTAGCCCGTATTATCCCGAACTACGTAAGCTCTGATCTCTCATATCTGTTGAGAGTATGTAGGCACAATACTGATGTATTGGCGAGCCACCTTCCCCATAACCCGTAGTTAGCCGAATTACGTTGACTCTGATTTCTCATTCTCTAATGAGAATACGTAGGCATAAAGCGCGATGCTTTGCCGAGTCATTTTCTTTTCTTTTCAGACCAACCTTGATAGGTAGATAGTAAATAAACCCGTCAGATAAACACAACAAGCGTGGATCCCATCGAGTACGATGGACGTGAGGGGTGCTAATACCTTCCCCTTGCGTAACCGACTTCTGAACCCAGACAATGGTTGCGATGACCTTGTCTTATACCTCTTCGTCAGGTTTTTCTGATCGTTTCCTTTCCCGTTCTGAGGGATAAATAACTAAAGGTGGCGACTCTTCTGTTTTTCCGGCACCTTATTTTCGCGGTAGCGACAATTGGCGACTCTGCTGGGGACTTGATAGTTTCCTGGGATCCAACATCCCTTATGCGAGTCAGTTTGGGGATTCAATATCCCCTGCGAGAGTCAATCCTAGAACTTGTATGATTACTTTTTGGGTTGTGTTTATTTATTGCATTTTATTTCCCGCATTTTATTTTCAGTATGATATGATTATCTGTGCTGTTAGGGGAGGGGCATTCTGATGAGTGAGAAGCCAGACCCAGGCTTGAGTGTACCTAGCATTAGTCGTGGAAATTAGTGGGCGCGTGCTTGCTTTGCAGGCACTAGTGTCTCATGAAATCCACGCTCATACGAGGTTCACCCGGTTGACTTCTTTTTCAACCCTTTGGGTTGAGGGGGTTGTTGGTTTGGAGGATTGTCGACTCTGGGGACCGATCATTTGGAATTTAGATGAGTGAGGCCGCTTCAGGAGACGGTGATGCCACACCTTCTGGGTATCGTATCACCCCTCTTGAATGTCTGTGACGCTGATGACCGCATAGGATGCCGAACTTGTGTCAGTATAGGTCCATACCTGTGAGCAGGGTTGGGTTTGTTGCAGGAAGCCTTAACCTTCAGACTACCTGGTTTTCTTGATAGTGAATCAGTTTTGTTGGTATCAGAGGTTCTCATCATCAAATGTTTGTTCTTGACAGAGCAGATTTATGGTCTTGTATCAGAGGTCCTTATTATCAGATATGTGTGTTCTTGACAGAGCAGATTTATGGTCATGTATCAGAGGTCCTTACTATCAGATATGTGTGTTCTTGACATAGCAGATTTGTGGTCCGATACCGGGGTTTTCTTCTCATCAGAGATAGTGGTTGTTCTTGACAGAGTAGTATTGTGGTTTTGTTGATGCAGAATCTTCACCTTCATCACCTCAACAGCACAATCATCTTGATCTCCTGCTGCATGATTGCATTTTACATTGCTTTGCATACTCATTTGCATTTCATTAACGTGTGTCTGTGTTGCAGGTACCGTTTCCCCCGATTCAGGTTTTCTTGCCTTCTATTGTGCTATCATGGGTTCTCTGAGGAAGACTGTGGCTTACAAACTCCCCACTCCTGATGTTGTTCAGCTGACTGGTTTGATTGCTTTGGCAGATGATTCTGTGAGGGATGAATTCAGAAAGTCTTACGGTAAACTGCTCAGTTTGGTTCGTAAACCCTCTGTGTTTGAGTTGAATGGGTTGCATGCCCTGCTGCAGTTCTATGATCCTCCGTTGAGATGCTTTACTTTCCAGGATTTTATTCTCGCACCCACACTAGAGGAGTATGTTGATTTGTTAGGTGTGCCTATCAAGAGTCAGATGCCCTTTGTTCATATGGATGCTGAGCCTAATCTGGCTAGTCTGGCTCCTTCACTTCATCTGGATGCCTCCGAATTGATCTTGTCTAGTTGGAATAGGGTTCCCGATTTCTCCTTGCAGTTCTTAGTGGGAAAGGCTCAGCAGTGCGCCAAAGACGGATGTTGGGTCGTGTTCAACGCCATCCTTGCTTTGTGCATATATGGCATCATTCTATTCCCCAATATGCCTGACTTTGTAGACTTCGACGCCTTTCACATCTTTGCATCAGGGAATCCAGTCCCTACCTTGATAGGAGATTCCGTCCACTACAAAAACGAGAACAGAAGGGGCAAGAATGTCTCGTGCTGTGTGCCCCTGCTCTATAGATGGCTTGATAGTCATCTACCCAAGAAGGGTCCCCTTGCTTCGTCTGCAGCCACAGCTGAGTGGCCCGAGCATTTGATGAGTCTATCAGTGGAGGATATTGCCTGGTTTGATAGAGATAGATTGGGCACTGAGATCATCTTCAGCTGCAGCGGGTTTCCGAATATGCCTTTGATAGGCAGGAAGGGCTGTATAAACTATAATCCATCCCTACTGGTCCGACAGTGTGCTTATGCTTTGAGAGCTCCGCCGAAGGATGAAGAGGTGCAGGAATCTTTGTACCTCATCGGTCTTCTAGAGGGGGATATGTTATCTAAGTTTCAGCACACTTGGAATGGCATTAGTAAGCGGGGAAAACCATTGCTGGGAAAGAGTAATAGCCAGGCCTACGCTCCATATGTGACTTGGATCAGAGCCAGAGCGGATGCTATAGGGATGCCGTTTCCTCCTGCCAAGCCAGAGAGCCCTCCAGTGGTTGAAGAGCCTACCACCGTGCCTATCCAACAGCATAATCAGGTGTTAGCAGAGAGAGATGAGCTGAAGAAGGCAAATGAAGAACTGGAGAAAGAATTGGCTCAACTCAGAAGCGAGAGAAGCGAAGCCGTTCATTCCTTCAAGAGGCAGACAGAGCTGGTGAACCAGCTAGGGACGAATTTGACTAAGCAGATGGCTGAGCGTGAGCGCTTGGGTCGGGACTTCAAAGCTGTCAATGACGTACTGGCCACTAAGAAGCAGCACTTGGATGAAGCTTACCGGAGAATATCCAAGTTTAACCAGCACTGCAAGGCTACCCTAGCCAACGGGAAAGAACGGGAGGATAAGCTGAAGCAACAGATCTCCAAGCTGAAAGCCCAGGTGAAGGCTAGTGAGAAGAGGTTTGATGAAGAAACCGCTCGCAGATATGCCGCTGAAGGCCAGCTCAACAAGGCTCTTGCTAACCTGAAGGAGCGCAAACTAACGTTTGAATCCAAGAAGCAGAAGTTAGAAGATTGTTTCGGCGAAGGAGCATGGGAAGACTCAGTTGAAGGTCTTCAATACACCATTAGGCAAAGGGAGTTACTCGTCGAAGGGTTGCTCACTCGACCTGATCATCCAGAAACGAAGGGGTTGTTAGAAGAGTTTTGCGCCCGTGGTCGTGCTTGACTATTTGTATTCCTTTTGTTTTGATCATTGTTGTATGCTGACCACCACCAGGCTTGTTGGTCGAGGTCATGCTATTGATTCAACTTGTATTCAGTGACGTTATGTACCGCCTTGATGGGCTTTCTTTATATATATGAGATGTTATTTCCATTGCTGGACTCGGACTTCTTATTATCAACACTGACACTCAGGCACTAGGATCGGGGGGAAATCTCCCCAACGCACAGATACACGTTTGCATTTGCATGAAGCATTTGCATAACGAGCACTTTGTTGTTTTTTTTCTAACCCTTTTGTGTATACAGGTTGTTTCAGGTTGTTCCAGGATTGATCAGAGACCTATCCACCGCTATCCGACCAGAGCAAATCAAGCCAGAGTTATGGAGCAAATGCAAACTGACGTTCAAGAACTCCGAGAAAGGATGGACCGCTTCATGGAGCTCATGCAAGCGGTCGCCAACGGACAGGACCAGCTCAGAATCTTGGTTCAGCCTCTGATTTCAAGGGTCGACAGCAATGGTGTACTCCATGGTGGGACTGTGTCAACCCCTCCACCTGTTGAAACTCCTCAGAATGGCGTCCCCGTGACCGGGGGGAATGGCAGTGCCAACGGCAATGTGATAGCTAACATGGGACTCAACGGTAATACGACTGGCGTCGGTAATGGAAATTTTGAAGCTAACGTCAATGTTGGACTGGGCAACGGCAATGCGGGTGTTGGAAATCTGTTTGGGCCTTAGCCGTGGTTAGAAGACCGTCAAGACGATGTGTTCTCACAGAGGGGTGCTGAAGGGGAGCTGACTGCTGAAGCACGGCTAAGGTTTAAGGCACTCGAGGACAAGATGAGGAATTTTGAGAACCAGAACACCATGGGTGTTGACATGTCCAAGCTGGGACTGATTGCTGATTTCAAGGTGCTTCCCAAGTTCAAGGTACCTGACTTTGAAAAGTACAAGGGCACCACTTGCCCTCGTGTCCATTTAAGATCATATTACCAGAAAATGTCGGCTCACTCTGAGGACGAGAAGTTGCTGATGCACTTCTTTCAGGACAGTCTGTCCGGGCCATCCCTGGAGTGGTACATGAGTCTGGAACCTACCAGTGTGCGCACGTGGAAGGAACTTGCTGAAGCATTTGTGCACCACTACCAATATAACAGTGACTTGGCTCCGAACCGGGTCCAACTGCAGAATCTGTCACAGAGGAACAATGAAGGGTTCAAGGAATACGCCGAGCGGTGGCGGGAGTTAGCAGCTAGGGTTCAGCCGCCGATGGTTGAACGGGAGCTTGCTGAAATGTTCTTACCACCCTCCCCGGGGTTTATTACGAGAAATTGGTCAGCAGTATGTCTGGAAGCTTCTCAGATCTTATTATCACGGGTGAGCACGTTGAAAATGGGATCAAACTGGGGAAAATTCAAGGTGATCTGTCTTCAGCTGGAGGAGGAAAGAAACCTTATGGTGGCAAAAGGAGGGAAGGAGAGACGAGTGTCGTGTCCAACGCTCGAAGGAAAGGCAAAGGCCAGCACCAGCAGGTGGCCAGTATAACTATCCCCGCTGTCCAACAACCCCAGCCACAGCAGCAGCCGAACCAACAAGGGTACAGAAAGTATCAGAACAGGGCACCTCTGTCGAGCCGTCACCTCGAGACTCCGCCCATGTCGTATGCTCAACTGTTACAGACTCTGCTCCAGTTACAGCTGATCCAGAAGAGGACCTTGGCTCCCTTGACAGGGGCACCTCCGCCAGGTTATGACGCGAATGCAACTTGTGAATTTCACTCAGGGGCACCAGGCCACACAATAGAAAACTGCAAAGCCTTCAAGCACAAGGTGCAGGATATGGTGGACGCTAAGATCATCAACTTCTCAGATAATGTGCCAAACGTCACGAAGAACCCTATGCCGAATCATAGGGGAGGTGGAGTAAATGCCATTATCGAAGACGAGAATTTGGATTTGTTGACTGATGTCAAGGATCTGAAAACACCGCTTAGCTTCGTTAAAGCCAAGCTGATGAAAAAAGGTTACTTCCCGGGCTGTGAAGAGCTGTGTATGGGTTGTGCGAGTCGTCCTGATGGATGTGAACAGTTGATAGAGGGGATTCAAAGTCTGATGACCGAAGGAATCCTGCAGTTTAGCCGAAGGGCCGAAAGCGGATCGAGAGAGGTAATGCTGAAGCAAGATGATGAGATTGCCACCATCACCATCCCTCGTCGGACGATAACTATTTCTGCACCCAGGCCGCCCATGATTACCATCACCAAAGCTGGGCCGATACCTTTTGAAAGCACCAATGTTGTCCCATGGCATTATGGGGCAGACGTCTACTGCAACGGACAAAAGTTGGAACTGGAACCATCTGGGTCGTATGTGGATAACCTATTGGGCATTGGTGGAATCACTCGCAGCGGAAGGGTGTTCGCTCCACCTGAGGTTGTGGCAGACAAAGCAGACAAAGTTGATGTAACTGATAAAGGTAAGAGTAAATTCGTTGAAGAAACCCCTCGTGGGGTAGAGAAGGACTTACTTGTTAAAGACGCTGAAGAGTTTATGATATTGATTAAGAAGAGTGACTACAAGATCGTGGATCATCTCCATCAAACGCCTTCGAAAATTTCCATCCTGAATCTATTGTTGTATTCTGAGGCACATCGCAACGCGCTGCTGAAGGTGTTGAATGCCACGTATGTACCGCAGGAAATATCGGTCAACCAGTTGGAAGGGGTCGTAGCCCACGTGAATGCTGGAAATGGGTTAGGGTTCACTGACCTGGAGCTGACGTCGAAGGGAAGGAACCACAGCAGCGCCCTGCACATCTCGATATAGTGTAGGGGAACGATTATGTCTCATGTGTTGGTGGACACAGGGTCATCGCTCAATGTTCTTCCGAAGAAAGCATTGATGAAGTTGGATACTCGCGGATTGATTTGCACACCCAGTGATCTGGTTGTGAAAGCGTTCGATGGAACCAAACGGCATGTTTTCGGGGAAGTAACCTTACCAATCCAAGTGGGGCCGGAAACATTCGACGCGGTCTTCTACATTATGGATATCATGCCCGCCTACAGCTGTCTACTAGGCTGACCATGGATCCATTCGGCTGGCGCCATGACCTCCACCTTGCACCAGAAGCTCAAGTACGCTGTCGGGGGCAGCATCGTAACTATTTGTGGCGAGGAAGACATAATGGTGAGCCATTTGTCGTCCTTCAAATATGTTGAGATGGATGGGGAAATCCACGAAACCCTATGTCAGGCGTTTGAAGCTGTTAAAGTCAAGGACGTGGCTCCAGTAATGATCGAGAAACCAGAGATGACTCTGTCTTCCTTCAAGGAAGCCCGGGCCGTTGTTCAAGCAGGATCTACCCCAGGCTGGGGGCAGGTTCTAGAAATACCCAACAAACAGGACAAGTTTGGGTTAGGATACTCTCCTGCGGCTGAAGCCTCCTCTTCTCACAGTGCGTCGCGAGGTAAAGGGCCGATCCAGTTTACCAGTGGCGGGGTGATATTTGAAAGTGTCAACGCAGTGTCTGAAGACGGCGAAGACAGCGATTGCGACCTAGACTCTTGGATCCAGCCAAGCAAACCAGGCCAGAGCCTCACCAACTGGTCCATCAGGGATACCATCCAAGAGACAGGCAAAGAGTAATGATTTACTTTCTCCAATCATTGTACAACCCCATGTCCTACCCGGGGCATAGTGGTTTTATTGTCAGGGCTTTGTTTGATTATGTACATACATTTTACCAATAAATCAAAAGGCGTTTTTCTTCGTATCCAAATGTTGTGATCTATGTTATTCCTGTTTTATATTTGTTTTGAAAAACAATAAAATGGCAATGGGGTTTGTGCTAACCTGCATATCCTTGTTTTAAGCTTAACCCTTGTTTTTGCAGGATCCACATAGCAGATGACATCGACTCTGGACCTTCTACGACTCACTTTGCCTTCGATTGCCCGATCTATCAAGCCGAAGAGGAGATTGATGAAGACGAAGACCTTCCTGAAGAGTTGGCCCGCTTGTTGAAACAAGAAGAGAAAGTTATTCTGCCTCACGAGGAGGAGATTGAGATCGTGAATCTGGGTTCTGAAGAACTAGTCAGGAATGTCAGGATAGGGGATGCATTGCAGAGTGATGTCAAGCAGAGATTGGTCGAGATGCTGAGAGAGTATAGTGACGTCTTTGCTTGGTCATACGAAGATATGCCCGGACTTGATACTGACATCGTGGTCCACCACTTGCCGCTGCGAGAAGATTGTCCTCCCGTTAAGCAGAAGCTTAGGAGGACACGACCAGATATGGTCGTTAAGATCAAAGAGGAAGTGCAAAAGCAGCTTGATGATGGCTTCTTAGCGGTCACTACTTACCCTCCGTGGGTCGCCAACATAGTGCCTGTACCGAAGAAGGACGGTAAGGTACAAATGTGCATCGATTATCGGGATTTGAATAGGGTGAGCCCTAAAGATGATTTCCCGCTGCCTCATATTGATGTGTTGGTCGACAATACAACTCAGTTCTCCGTATTTTCGTTCATGGATGGCTTCTCCGGTTACAATCAGATCAAGATGGCGCCGGAGGACATGGAGAAAACTACGTTTATCACTCCCTGGGGAACATTTTGCTACAAGGTAATGCCTTTCGGTCTGAAGAACGCAGGGGCCACTTACCAACGAGCAATGGTTACTTTGTTTCATGACATGATTCATCATGAGATTGAGGTCTATGTTGATGACATGATTGCGAAGTCCCAAACAGAGGAGGGGCATCTGGTCAATTTGCTGAAGCTTTTTGAGAGGCTTAGGAAGTTCAGGTTGAGGCTGAATCCTAACAAGTGTACTTTCGGAGTACGGTCCGGAAAACTACTGGGGTTTATCGTGAGTGAAAGAGGCATTGAGGTTTATCCTGCGAAGATAAAAGCGATACAAGAGATGCCAGCGCCAAAAACAGAAAAAGAAGTTTGTGGTTTCCTGGGCAGAATAAACTACATTGCAAGGTTTATTTCTCAGCTCACGGCCGCGTGTGAACCGATGTTCAAACTGTTAAAGAAAGATCAGGCGATTATCTGGAACGAGGATTGCCAGAAGGCATTTGATAAGATAAAACAGTATCTGCAGGAACCTCCAATCTTGATACCCCCAGTGGCCGGAAGACCTTTAATCATGTACTTGACAGTTCTTGAGAATAGTATGGGGTGTGTTCCCGGTCAGCACGACGAGACGGGCAGAAAGGAGCATGTCATTTACTATTTGAGTAAAAAGTTCACAGACTGTGAATCTCGTTACTCGATGCTGGAGAAGACGTGTTGTGCACTAGCCTGGGCTGCCAAACGTTTACGACAGTACATGCTCAATCACACCACCATGCTAATTTCGAAGATGGATCCGATAAAGTACGTCTTCGAGAAGCAAGCGCTTTCGGGCAGGATTGCCAGATGGCAAATGGTGTTGACGGAATATGACATTCAGTACGTTTCCCAGAAGGCCATCAAGGGAAGCGTATTGTCTGAGTACCTTGGTGAACAGCCGATCGAGGATTACCAGCTGATGAAATTTGAATTCCCTGATGAGGATATCATGTTTCTTAAAGCAAAATATTGCGATGAACCGTTGCTCGACGAGGGGCCAGATAGGAAATCCCAGTGGAAATTGATATTTGACGGGGCGGTTAATTCTTATGGAAGTGGCATTGGAGCGATCATCACGACTCCCCACGGATCCCATATCCCGTTCACTGCGAGACTGACGTTTCCGGTCACCAATAACGAGGCGGAGTACGAAGCATGCATCATGGGTCTAGAAGAAGCAATTGATTTGAGAATCAAGAACCTAGATGTATATGGTGACTCGGCGCTTGTGATCAACCAGATTAAAGGGGAGTGGGAGACTCGTCAATCAAATTTGGTGTCGTACATGAACTATGCCAGAAGGCTGCTTCCGTTCTTTGATCGAGTGGAACTCCATCATGTGCCCAGGGCCAAGAATCAAATGGCTGATGCCTTAGCCACGTTGGCTTCGATGTATAAAGTCAATTTTTGGAATGAAGCTCCAAGAATTGTCCTTTCTCGTCTTGATAGACCTGCATTCGCCTTTGCGATCGAGGAAGCCTCCGACGGCAAGCCATGGTTCCATGACATCCAGACTTTCCTTACGACTAAGGAGTATCCTGCGGGAGCGTCAACCCAGGATAAGAAGACTCTGAGGAGGCTGCCTGGAAATTTTTACCTCAATCCTGATGGAGTTTTGTATAAAAGAAATCACGATCTCGTGCTACTTAGATGTGTAGATGAGAAAGAAGCGAGTATGCTCATGGAAGAAGTCCATGAAGGCACATTTGGTACGCACGCCGGCGGGCATGCTATGACAAGAAAGATCCTGAGAGCAGGATATTACTGGCTGACGATGGAGTCGGATTGCTTCAAATTCGCGAAGAGATGTCATAAATGCCAGATTTATGCTGACATGATTCATGTACCACCGTGCCCGTTGAATGTCATGTCCTCCCCGTGGCCGTTCTCCATGTGGGGCATCGACATGATAGGCAAGATCGAGCCCACTGCGTCTAACGGTCATCGCTTCATTCTGGTAGCTATCGACTACTTCACCAAGTGGGTGGAGGCAGCCTCATATGCTAATGTGACCAAGCAGGTGGTGGCTAAATTCATAAAGAGGGACATCATCTGTCGTTACGGAATTCCCGAGCGGATCATTACTGATAATGGTTCGAATCTGAATAACAAGATGATGAAGGAGCTGTGCCAGAGTTTCAAGATTGAACACCACAACTCATCTCCTTACCGGCCGAAGATGAATGGCGCCGTTGAAGCGGCTAACAAGAACATCAAGAAGATTGTACAGAAGATGGTTGTGACCTATAAAGATTGGCATGAGATGTTACCATTTGCACTGCACGGTTATCGTACAACGGTACGTACATCAACCGGGGAAACTCCTTTCTCACTGGTGTACGGTATGGAAGTTGTCCTACCGTTAGAAGTGGAGATCCCTTCTTTGCGAGTTTTGGTTGACGTGAAACTCGATGAGGCAGAATGGATTAAGAACCGACTAAACCAACTCAGCCTGATGGACGAGAAGAGATTAGCATCGATTGCATATGGTCGTCTGTACCAAAGCCGAATGAAGAAAGCTTATGATAAGAAGGTGCGTCCTAGAAGCTTTCAGACGGGTGATCTCATCCTGAAGAAGATTCTTCCTCCACACTCCGATCACCGGGACAAGTGGACTCCCAATTATGAAGGTCCGTACGTTGTCAGCAAGGTCTTCTCGGGAGGAGCCTTGTTGTTGTCCACGATGGATGGTGAAGATTTTGCATCCCTGGTGAACGCGGACGCAGTTAAAAAATACTTTGCTTAAAAATGACCCGCTGGAAAGAAAAAGAATATCCAGGCAAAAATGGGGCATCCCGGCGAACCATAAAAAAGGAAAAAGGTTCGGGCAAAAATTAAGGATATAAAGAAAAGAATGTACACCCGTGTTGCGGTGGAAATAGGATCACAAACTATTAATGAGTTTGAATCGCAATTCAATTCACAACCGCTCTTTGATTTATCCGAAGGAAAAGGTCAAAAAGGGAAAACCTATTTTGCATCGTAAACACAATGCGGGGAAAGATCTAGGGTTCGGGGGTTGGTTAAATTTAGGAAAGTATTAGCACCCTAAACTTCTGTAGTACTCTACAGGAACCTTTTGTTCAGATGTTTACTATTTGCTTTATTTATTTGCTTAAGGTATATGTACAAAGGATTAAAAGTGAAAAAAGAGACCTAAGGGGTTAGTTCTAAGTTTACTCGGCAAGACATCGCATCTTGTGCCTACGTATCCTTACGGGAGTGGAATCAGAGTAATCGTAGTTCCCCTCAAAAGGGAGGTCAGAGACTTCTTGACTGTGGTCTAGGTCTCAAGGGGAATAAACATGTCTTAAGGACACGCTTACGCGGAGTATAGAAACTCCAAATCTCTATGTTGAATTGTTAAGTTGCAATTAGGGTTAAATTAGGTTAGGGATTCCACGGCGGGAAACCCTAAACTGAGCGCGGCGGCTCTTTGACCTAATGCTAGGGGTAAAATTATAATCTTGCCTGCGGCGAGGCATTTGTGAAATTTAGGGTTTGTGAGGTTGTAAGGGTTTGAAGTTGAGGACTATTGACACGACGGTCAAACGCTAGACCTAATTCCTTCGGAGTTGCGTGCAATGTGACAGAAATATTGCAATACATCAGCAGAAATTTAAACCATACATTAGCGGAAATTTAAATGCGAAAAGTAAACGCGATTATTAGGTTCGCGAGGTTACAACTGAGAAGCAGATACAAATATAAACGAAACTTGAATCGAGAAATAAATAACGGTAAACATGACAAGCTGCAAAACCAATGAGCAATGTTAGTAGGCAAAGTCAACCGGCTATCAGATGAATGACGAGGCAATGAAGAAAATGAGATACAAACTTGAGATAGTTTTATTTAATATTTAATAATTTAACTTACAAAAGAATTTTTTAAAAAAAGTTTTATTTTTGCATTTTTAAAAAAGGAGTTTTTCATTATTTTATATTTACAAAAAATAAAAAGTTTATAAAAAGATTTCAATTTATTTTTAATATTTATTTTTTTTAAAAAAAAAGTTTTTCTTTTATAATTACAAAACTAGAATATTATATTATTTTTTTAAGATTTTTTTTTTTTACATTATGAAAATTAAAATATTAATGTAGTTTTTTTTTAAAGCATAAACAAATTAAATAAAAAAAAAAAGAAAAGAAGAAAAATAAAAAGGGGGAGGGGTTGGGCCGGTCACCACATCCGGACCCAACCCGGTTAGTAACTTAATTGAAAAAAAATTAGGGTTCTGGGAACCCTAATGCTTCTTCAGCGCCGTTCGCACCTTCCTCTTCTCTCATCTCTTTCTCCTCTCTTCTTCCTCGCGCCGTGACCTTCTCTGTTCCTGAAACAAAATACGAACCACGAAAGTATGTGAGATAACACATTTACATTTGATTTGGCCGATGATGCTGAAGCTGAGGCCGTGGAGTTGATTGCCCGTCGTTCTTCGTGAACGATGAAGGTGATCTCTCGGGGTGTTGTGGATTCGCGTTCAGTGATGGTGATCTCTCTGAGCGATGATGACGATCGCTTCGTCTGAGCTCACGCCGTTTAGGGTTTTCTGCGTGCGATTTCTTCGCTAGGGTTTCTCCTCCTCCGGCGCATCAGGTTGTATTCCCCTATTTATAATTTCTTTTATCTCTCTTTTTGGGCCTTAAACTAGCGTTATTCTGAGATTTGATTTTGTGGTGATATTATTTGATTTTGATTTTCCAGATTGAGTTCTAATGCGATGCTTTCTGATACGATTGGGATCTCAATTCCTTTTTCTGGTATGAATTTGATACTAGTTCGTTGATTGATCCAAAATACATTCCAATGGGATACGATTTGGTTCTTGCTGATACATGATTGAATCCTATTTCTCCTTTTAGGATTTGATTGGTCTCTGATTTCCAGCTGATTCTTCTGACCCTGTTCGATTTAATAACCTGAACTGATTTGTTTTGATCTGCTTTAGGATTGACATCAAATCTAAATCTCTATTATTTTCTGATATGATTTGCCTTCAGATTGGATTGATTGGCATTAATTCACGGGGTTTCTTGATGGATTCATTTTGACTTGTTTTGATTTTTCCCAGATTGAGTTCCAATGGGATATGATTTGGACCTGACTCGAAACTTTCCATTTGCGAGTTGGATTGCTTTTGGGGAATTTAGATACTGATTTGATTCCTGATGCGATTTTGCTTTGATTCAATCCTGATCACTAGCACTTACTTTTCTTTTTCTTCTTTCAGGATGGACACCTTGCCTTGGTCTTTGCCGTCGAGACGGGTTCATGGTAGTGAAGACTTTTGTCTGAACCATTTGGAACAGGATACTACATCCTGGCTTCTGATCATATTGCTGCTTGAATTGGTGGCGATGACCTGGGCTATGATGTTTAATTAACTGAGCCCCGTGTTTGATGATTTGTTTATTTTATGAACTGTGCATGATTTGATAGCTTGTTTATCTCATGAACTGACATGTTTATATGGGATCATTCTTGCTGGTACAAACCGTGCCATGATTTAATACTGCCTGCAATTCTGAACTGACATGAATTTCAACTCTTCTGTGTAGTTTTGGCGGGTTGATTCAATGGGCTATGATGTTAAGCTGAGCCCAGTGCCTCCAATTGTAACATCTATGACAGTTTTTATGGACTAAGTCCCTTGTAATCGAGCTGGTTCTGATAATCTTTCTGAGTTACATCTTGCCTCCGTTTCTCATTCTTGTTGAGGCGCTTTAAGCATCATATTTGGATGTGCAGTCCGTTTATTCACTTCTGATTTTTATGAGGTGAACTCTCTTGTTTGGTTCAGAGCTGTGGCGCTTCTTTGGATTCTGCTGAGTGTTATGACAGATTGGTAGGACCTTTGCACATGAACTTGCATCGTTTGATGGTTTATTTTCTTTTTGTGCAACTTGATGCCATAGTTTGGCTTCTCTTGTTCTATTTCGAACTTGATTTTCATTCTGCTGGACCATGGGTCTTCATTCTGTTTGGTACAGATTTGTTTCCTTTGGTGGCTATTCATACCTGTATTGGCGCGAGCCCCTTCCTGGTTTTGTTTATGCTGATGATGCTTGTGGCTTTTCAGGTGTTGGAAGTTTTGAAACCAAGGTGACTCAGACCTGCCGGCATCCGGGTTTGAGTCAAAACTTGCCTATGTTGCCTTATTCTCGTATCAGTTTGGAAATCCAATCGCGGCAAAATGAATCAGCCCCACTTCTTTTATTTTTTCTATCTCTCGGATGTCCCGTATCGATAAGAACAAGCATTACCTGATCTGACGCCCACGGCGCGGATCGGTAACGGGGGTAGGACGCAGCTTCGGTTGTGCCACTCCCGGCACTCGATGATGACATTGTTCTGAGAGTGTCAAGAAACTTCTAACATTTTTTTCTACACTGTTTGTTTTCTTTTTGATGTGCAGGTTAGCCGAGGATTCGTGGAGAAGCTTAAAGACAGCATGAAGACCCTTAGGAACTTTTAGGATTTAGGATAGATGCTTATTGACTTAATGTAATTCCTTGTGAAACAATTCAAATTCACTTATCAATTTGTAAATTATAAATATTTATGAAATGAAATTCAACAAATATTCATATTTACTTTCTCACTTGTAAATTCAAAGTATCCATGAATACTAAATTCCTTCTTGAGTTGTAGCTTATAAGTACTTATGAACACAAAGTTCAAACTTACTTCTCTTTTGCCTTTTATAAATGATATCCCGCCATATAGTTATATCCAAACAAATTCAAATTAAAATCTCGCTGATCACATCACTTCTCAAAATAACCATAACAGTGCCCACTTCTTTTTCAAACCAACTTCATCTTATTAAGAGGAAACAAAACTGCTTTAGAAATGTTTCAACATCAAACAAGACGCGGCCCCGAGTCCAATCATATTTATGACAAAACATACCGGCACCTTGACCCAATTGGCAAATAAATGCCTCAGAACGTAATAACAGCCCGTTTTCAAAGAATTGGTAGAATTTGTGTAAAATGACCAAAATACCCCTGAGACCCAATCTGCAAAACAAAAACCTTCATAACTTGTTAGTGGTTAGCAAATGTACATATGAGATGATATGCGAAATGACTGACTAAATATAAGGGTAAAATTTGGGGTATTACAGTTGCCCCTATTTAAATAGCTACACTGGACGATTTGAGTGACAGAGACTCGAGGAATCGTGGTGGAGAGATTTAAATATAGATAACCGAAAATTTTGCTCTTATATGCGACGATATGCAATGCTATGGACAAAACTGGAACGACTTAATGCAGATGATGCCATGACTATGATATGACGCGTATGCTGGAATAATGAATGCGAAAATGCTGCCGAACATGACGACACCGGGACAGACGCCAACGAGAAGAACTCACTGGGGAAAAAGACACGCTGAGATACAGTACAACACTGGGGAAATCTAAAAATGATAGTCAACTGGTGCGAATGACCAATTGTCACTTTTAGAAAAGGAATGAGATCCTCGAATGGAGATGGTACCTATGAGACGGCCTCCACTGGGGAATCTAAAAATAAAACTGGATCACGTACGATTGCAAAATCAATCACAGAATGCATGGAGCATTGAGCAAAGAATAACATCCAAGCTTCTGTAAACTATCTCTCGTGACACGATCAAACGGACTTTTCGGAACTCCGTAGCAAATATACAGGGTAAAGACCGACTGTATGCCATAATAAATGGACTTTGATGGGAATTGCCCTGATAAGCTTCTCGGGCGAGGACTGTCACTTATCGTTGGAAGGGACTTATGTGCAAAAAATGGATAAGCGCTCAAATAAAGAGGCTGCTGCTTATCTGATGAATAAATCTTCTCGCATTTTAAGGTCGGCGCCTGGAATACGATTTTGATTCTTCTCTTACCGAAGGATAAATAAACTTCTTCATGCTTCAAGATCGTGCTCTCCTGAACATGAAAAGGGTAAACTGAACTTCCTCATACTTCAGAATCGTGCTCTCCTGAATATGATTTGGCTCTTTCTTGTAAATGAAATTTTTCATAATTCAGAATCGTGCTCTCCTGAATATGAAAAGAGCTAATTGAACTTCCTCATAACTCAGAATCGTGCTCTCCTGAATATGATTCGGATAAAGGGTAAATGACAATCTCCATATTTCAGAATCGTGCTCTCCTGAATATGAAAAGGGCTGACTGAACTTTCTCATACTTCAGAATCGTGCTCTCCTGAATATGAAACTGGATGACTGAATATACTCATACTTCAGAATCGTGCTCTCCTGAATATGATTTGGTTGTAAATGAATTTTTCCATACTTCAGAATCGTGCTCTCCTGAATATGAAACTGGGTAATCGAACTTCCTCATAACTCAGAATCGTGCTCTCCTGAATATGATTCCGCTCCTTCTTTTACTAAAGGATAAATGAACTTCTTCATAACTCAGAATCGTGCTCTCCTGAATATGATTTCGCTCAAACCTTCCCGTAACTCAAGATCGTGCTCTCCTGAATACGATTTGGTTCGTACCTCAAGACGGCAGATAAATGGAAGCCCAACTGCTCCATGGAGATGGCCATTTGCTGCGAGTCGTAACGAGGATAGGATCGACTTCTTGGGTGAGAAATGTCGTATGTTGATGCTGTAAAATGTAAAGTGTAAAGGGTTGTAACACGTAGGATTGTAAAGTGTTGTACTGATATATTTTCCAGGCGTGAACTAGCGTGTATCTGTAAAGGATTGCAGTTGATTTTCTTGAAAGATAGTGCAAAATAAATGCACGTCCGGGTACAGTGATAAACTTCTCAAGCGAGATAGTCGCGTATCTGTCATGGTATGGTGGAAACCTTCAGAAGGTGCAAAATAAATGCACGTCCGGTTGGGCTTGACTACCGACATGACTGAGATTAAATCTAGGATCGAGATAGAAAGAAGACTGGTAATCAAGACTCCATCGAGGGAAACGATCTCGAAGGGTAAATATCTTATCCTGGTAAGGAAAGATAGCTGAAGTAACCGTCATCCACGAGGATCGAGCTCCGTGGGGAAACTGGAAACACATATGTATTTTATGCTTAGGGCTGACAATCTATTTGGAGAGAATGGACAAACCCCAGTTACTCGGCGGTAACGACCAATGATGGAGACACAATGAACCTGTGCATGTTAACGCGTATGTTAATGAATATGTTAATATGAATGTATGTTAATGTCTATGTAGTTAAATATGCAAGATGTTATGAAATGAGTATGTAATGAGTATGTGAAATGAATATATGACATAGGCATGTGATGCTTATGCCCCTGCGTATGCTGACGAAACTGACTAGAGACGGGACGAGAGATGAAATAAACATCTCGACGGAGATACCCTGCGTTCTCTGCAACCAATACGTCAATCATGGGTAAGAACGATCAATGGTAGAACCAAATCTAGTTTTAAAATTTTGAATTCTCTGGGGAGAAGGTAATCTGCTTGGGTGTACAGTATCACGTCTTCACACGGGGAGAAGAAAACCTGAGGGACACTTTCGAGTTACCCAAGAAAAAGTTGTCAGCTTATAGTCTCTCTGGGGACTATCACTGGGCAATGGTTTGAAAGTGTTTCTGCAATAATGATATTTCCGGGGAATGAAGAGATCCTGTCGGAATTTCCACTAGTCAAAGTAATTTATTACATTTCAAATTTGTTTTGTTTTTTTGAAAAACAGTTTTGAAAAATCTACAATGCACCTTTCATTTTCAAATTTTAGGAATAAACGCATTTTGCATAACAATAGAAAATAAAGAGCAATGCACCAAGGAATGTAAGTAACGAGATGGTATCTTTTATTAAAGGGCGGTTGCTTGCTGAAGGCATAGCTCCACAGATGATTATGTTTTTAAAATTGGCAACATGGGAAAGGTTACATCGAATCCAATGACACCTACTGACGCTAACAACTAAGACTAATCCAGAATCCTGCTTTGGGCAATGATGAAAGAACTGAAACATGGCTCTCATGCGGAAAGTGTGTTTGAGATAATCAGTGTCTTCTGATGCAATGAAATGCCTTTGTCCCTAACTTTTGCCTGGACCGCCCTTTCGGGTTTTCAATCCACCGGGACGCTCTTTTTTGCCTAAGCCGCCCTTTCGGGTTTTCACCTTAGCGAGCTTTTGTTATTATATTTTTTTTTCAACCCTTACTTTTGCCTAAGTCGCCTTTTGCAGGTTTTCGACTTAGCGGGTTTTTAGGCATAATATTTTCGGACTGCATCAGAATTCACGGGATGTGCTAGTTCTTCACCGTCCATTGTCGTAAGTATTAGAGACCCTCCGGAGAAGGCAATCTTTACAACGAATGGGCCTTCATAATTGGGCATCCACTTTCCACGCATATCTTTATGTACTGGTAAGATCGTTTTGAGTACGAGCTCTCCTTGACGGAACTCACGGATACGAATCTTCTTATGAAACGCTCTTTTCATCCGTTTCTGATATAATTGCCCATGGCACATGGCTGTCAAACGCTTCTCGTCAATGAGATTCAACTGATCCAATCTGTCTTGAACCTACTCAGCTTCCTCAAGTTCAGCCTCCATTAACACTCTTAGCGAAGGTATCTCTACTTCGATGGGGAGCACAGCGTCCATTCCATACACCAATGAGAAAGGTGTTGCCCCTGTCGAAGTTCTCACTGAGGTTCTGTATCCATGCAAAGCAAACGGTAACATCTCATGCCAATCTTTGTAAGTCACAACCATCTTTTGCAGGATCTTCTTGATATTCTTATTCGCAGCTTCAACGGCCCCATTCATCTTAGGACGGTACGGAGAAGAGTTATGGTGAGTGATCCTGAAGCTATCACACAACTCTTTCATAGTCTTATTATTCAGATTGGTGCCATTGTCAGTTATTATCCGGCTTGGGACTCCGTAGCGGCAGATGATCTCTTTCTTGATGAATCGGGCAACCACTTGCTTGGTCACGTTGGCGTAGGAGGCAGCCTCTACCCACTTGGTGAAATAATCTATAGCAACGAGGATAAAACGATGTCCATTAGAAGCTTTCGGCTCAATTGCCCCAATCATGTCAATGCCCCACATAGAGAACGGCCATGGTGAAGACAAAACATTCAACGGTGACGGAGGTACGTGCATTTTATCAGCATAGATTTGGCACTTATGGCATTTCCTAGCGTATTGGATGCAGTCGGCTTCCATGGTTAACCAGTAATACCCAGCCTTTAACATCTTCTTGGACATAGCATAACCATTGGCATGGGTTCCGAAGGTCCCCTCATGAATTTCCTGTAGTAACATGTCCGCTTCCCGTTTATCAACACATCTGAGCAGGACCATGTCGTGATTTCTCTTGTACAACACACCATTACTGATAAAGAATTTGGACGCCAATCTTCTCAATGTCTTTTTGTCCAGACCAGTAGCACCATCGGGATACTCCTGCTTGACGAGGTAGTTCTTGATATCATGAAACCAAGGCTTTTCATCCTCCTCAACTTCTTCGACCATCTGACAATAAGCGGGCTCAACCTTGCGCTCAATATGGATAAGAGGTGCTTCATTAACGAACTTAACTTTCCACATGGATGCTAACATGGCTAATGCATCAGCTACGTGATTCTCGGATCTAGGAACATGCTCGAACTCTATCTCGTCGAAATACTTGATCAGCTCAATAATATAGTCTTTATAAGGGATTAACTTCTCATTCTTCGTTTCCCATTTTCCTTGTACTTGGTAAATAACCAATGCTGAGTCACCACTTACTTTAAGAAGTTTGATTCGGAGGTGAATCGCTGCCTCGAGGCCGAGGATACACGCTTCATACTCTGCGACGTTATTAGTACACTCAAAGTCCAACCTTGCGGTAAATGGGGTAAATCCACCCTTTGGGTTCATCAAAACGGCGCCTATACCATGCCCATTGAAATTTGAGGAACCATCAAACATCATCTTCCACCAAAGACCTGGTTCTGGACCTTCGCTCGGATCTGGCTCTTCACAATCTCTTTTAATCAACAAAATATCCTCATCAGGAAAATCGAGCTTAAGAGGTTCATAATCTTCAACTGGCTGGTCTGCAAGATAATCAGATAAAATACTACCCTTAATCGCCTTCTGGGGTACATACTGGATGTCATATTCGGATAACAACATGTGCCAACGGGCTAGCCTCCCGGTTTGAGCAGGTTTTTCAAAAATATACTTGATCGGGTCCATTTTAGAAATCAATAACGTGGTATGACAGACCATATACTGCCGAAGGCGCTTAGCGGCCCATGCCAACGCACAACAAGTTTTCTCTAATGGTGAGTATCTGTTTTCGCAATCGGTAAACTTCTTGCTCAGGTAATAAATTGCATGTTCCTTTTTCCCAGTCTCATCATGTTGTCCAAGCACACAACCCATAGACTTCTCGAGAACAGTAAGGTACATAAACAACGGTCTTCCAGGTACGGGCGGGATCAGAATAGGGGGATCTTGCAAATAACCCTTAATCTTCTCAAACGCTTTCTGACAATCAGGGTTCCACTCAACTGTCTGCCCCTTGCAAAGCAACTTGAATATCGGCTCACAAGTAGCGGTCATATTAAAGATAAACCTGGAAATGTAATTCAGACGTCCCAGAAAACCCCTAACTTGCGTCTCGGTTCGCGGAGCCGGCATATCTTGAATGGCTCGGACTTTGTCAGGATCCACCTCAATCCCTCGCTGGCTAACAATGAAACCAAGCAATTTTCCGGATCTGACACCGAAGGTACATTTTGCAGGATTCAATTTCAACTGGTATTTCCTGAGTCGTTCAAACAGCTTCACCAAATGGTCTAAATGCTCCTCTTCACTCTGAGATTTGGCTATCATATCGTCCACATACACCTCAATTTCTTTGTGCATCATATCATGAAAGAGAGTGGTCATAGCACGTTGGTAAGTTGCCCCTGCGTTCTTTAAACCAAAGGGCATGACTTTGTAGCAGAAGGTCCCCCAAGGAGTAATGAAAGTAGTCTTCTCTCGATCGTCGGGATCCATCTTGATCTGATTATAGCCAGAGAAACCATCCATAAATGAAAACAACGCAAAACTGGCTGTATTGTCTACAAGTGTATCGATATGTGGCAGAGGGAAGTCGTCTTTCGGACTTGCTTTGTTCAGGTCCCTGTAATCCACACACATCCTAACCTTACCGTCCTTCTTGGGCACTGGCACAATGTTGGCAACCCAATCTGGATATTTCGCGACTGCCAAGAAACCTGCATCCAACTGCTTTTTAACCTCATCTCGAATCTTCAAAGACATGTCGGGTCTCGTTCTTCGGAGTTTCTGCTTGATAGGTGGACAATCTGGCTTAAGTGGCAACTTGTGAACAACAATATCTGTGTTCAGGCCCGACATATCTTGATACGACCATGCAAACACATCAATATATTCTTTTAACAACTCAATCAACCTCGGCCTAATCTCTGTCCCAAGCATTGCACCAATCTTGACTTCTTTCTTGCTCTCATCCGTACCGAGATTAATTAGGTCCACCTGCTCTTTATGCGGTTGAAGCTCTGTGTACTCGTACTCCATCAATCTTGTCAGTTCCGCGGGTACTTCAAAATCTTCTTCACCCTCGTCCTCAGCTTGATTGATGGGTGCATCCCAGTCAGGAGTGTCAACAAAGTCATTGGATCCAACAAGGTTTACGATATCTCTGCATGATGGAAGGCTTACTTAATTAAAATGCTCGAAGATATGTAAGAATGAAATGCTGTTTTTTTTTATTATTATTTGGAAGAAAAGGTTGCCAATTTCATTTTTAAAGGTGAAAACGAAAAACGCAAATGAACCAAAGTGGAATGGAACAAAATGCTTTTATTAATATCTTTTTAGAAATGAAAGGTGGCCCGACAAAACGACCCTATAGCCTTGGGCAGAGCTACAGATTTTTATTTGAAAATGTAAATGAAACTTTAAAAAACAATTACTTTGACAGGGGAAAGATAACAGGGATCTATACGGCCTCCCAGTTGTTCAAAACTGCATCACCCTTAAACACCAGGTTGCTCAGCTCTTCATTTTTCTCACATTCACTGATGGCATTGATTTGGAAACCTCCGCTGACAAATACCTCTTGGATAACCTTCGGACGCCCTTCGACAGTCGTGGCAGCTCCATTCTGAGTTGGTTTGTAACCCAACCCAGAGCGATCAGTCTTGGTCTTGACATCAATTACCTCTCCCCAACCTTCAGGAATGCCCCTGTCAATTGTTGATTTGGTACTTTTCAGAGATGCAAAAGATGGATTGCCCTGACCCACTGTCTCTTCGACTTCTAGCAGAACAACATTGGCGATCTCAAGTGCTTGAAAGGAGATTTCTAAAGCATTCTCATCGGCCTCGATGTAACGGAAAGAAGACAGGTTACTGACCATCAGATCTTCCTCACCGTGTATAATAACCAACTTTCCATCGATCACGAACTTCATCTTCTGATGTAAAGTTGAGGTTACCGCCCCAGCGGCATGAATCCACGGCCTTCCGAGTAAACAACTGTAGTTGGGATTAATGTCCATGACTTGAAACGTGATATTAAAAATTTGCGGACCAATCAGGATAGGAAGCTCAACCTCCCCCATTACCGACCGACGAGAGCCATCGAAAGCCTTGACGACCAAAGGAGTGGGTTTCAACACCGTCTCTTTACAAGCCAACTTATCAAGAACCCTCTTGGGTAGAACGTTCAGAGAAGACCCGGTGTCCACTAGCACTCTCGCTAAATTGTCCTCCTGACATTTCACCGATATATGTAAAGCACGATTATGGTTCGGACCCTCCTTCGGTAACTCTTCATTGCTGAAACTGAGAGTGTTACAGGCGGTCAAATTGGCAATCACACTATCAAACCGACTGGTGCTGATATCCTGATCCACATGTGCTTGAGTCAAAACCTTCTGCAAGGCCATCCTATGAGCGGGTGAATTCATCAACAGAGATAAAATCGAAATCTTGGAAGGAGTCTGATGAAGTTGGTCAATAACTTTATAGTCACTTTTCTTGATGATCCTCAAAAATTCGGCATCTTCATCATTCGTGACGGCTCCTTTACCTTTGTCTTTGGCAGGCATCGGGGCACTAGTCGTTTCCTTAGGTGGGACCTCATTGGAATTGGGAGTATACACACGGCCACTGCGAGTCATCCTGCTTACCTCTGCGATATTGGTCACCGTGCCCTTAACCTCTTCATTTGGAATAACCTTCCCGGACTCTTTGTCAATCATCGTCACGTCATATTTCCAAGGCACAGCTTTAGGATCACTGAAAGGAAACGGACTCGGTCTTCGAATAACTATAGGCTTAGGCTGATTCACTTCAGGGATATACGACCTTGGTATATCGAACACGAGGTTGGCGGAGCCTGCCCCTGATAAATTAAACACTGGTACCTTACCTTTTGATTCAGGCTGATGGAAGACAGGCTCAACCACAGCGACTACATCCTTCTTGGCTTGGCTTGTCACTTGTAAAACACCCTCATTAATTAACCTCTGAACATCATTCTGAACCAACATGCAACCCTTAATACTGGCTTCACAACTTACGCATGCAACGTGGGAAGTATCTACTAAACCAGCTTCAAACAGTTTCGAATGGAATATTTTAAGAGGAGTCTTAATCTGTTCAACATCAAGGGCATAACCTTCCTCCGAATCAGCACTAATGGCATTGACACTCTCATGGTTAGGAAAAGGGTTCTTCTTAACATTTGGTTGAGGATCTTCAAATGACAAAATCTTCTTTTCCAATAAATCCCTGACAATATTTTTGAGAGCATAACAATTCTCCAGATCATGACCAGGTGCACCCTCATGAAATAAACAATGAGCGGCGGCGTTGTAATTGGCAGGTAGAGGATTAGGAGGCGGACCCAAAGCTCGAGTAGTGATCAGACCTTGCTTGACCAAAGAGGGATACAACTCGGTGAAAGTCATCGGAATCGGCGGACAAGGCTTATACGTTCTTCTATTCGGAACATTCCGGCGAGGAGCCGGACTCTCTGGCTGTTGAGGAGCAGGAGCGTTGGGTGCCTGTAGGTAGTTGACAGGAGGCGGATAAACAGGAGGTTGTTGCATAGGTTGATACATGGGAACCTGTTGATTGAAAGAAGGTGTAATAGCTGCCACATAGGGTTGTTGAGCATATTGGACTGGGTACCCTTGAGGTTGAGCATAACCTTGCAGATGCCGATAAAAGCGTTCCCTTGGTCTACCAGAGGATATAGCATTAGTCTCACTCTCCTTCTTTTTTTGGGAGCTATACGGAGGTTTCTTCGGCTGATCCTTAGAAGTACCATGATTATTTGTCATTTTACCACTTTTCATACCCAATTCAATCTTGACACCCACAGCAACGATGTCGGAGAAATTTGAAGTCACACTACCCACCATTCTTTCGTAAAATTCTGGACGAACCGTGTCGACAAACCAATCAGCTAATTCTTTCTCGGACAAAGGAGGTTCCACCTGCGAAGCAGTCTCTCTCCACCTTTGAGCATACTCTTTGAATGACTCAGAATTCTTTTGCGACATACTCAACAACTGTCTTCTGTCAGGAGCCAGATCCATATTGTACTTGTAGTGTTTGATGAAAGCGTCAGATAAATCCTGGAAACTCTTAATGCGAGCCTGGTCTAAAGTTAAATACCACTTGGAGGAAGCACCCTTCAAGCTATCTTGGAAGCAATGAATCATCAGTTTATCATTCTCAACATGGGCAGCCATTTTGCGATAATACATGATCAAATGACTCTTAGGACAGGTGGCACCTTCATAACGATCGAAGTTCGGAGTTTTGAACTTCGGGGGAATAACCAAACCTGAGACCAAACAAACATCCCTTGCAGCAGTCCCAAAAATTTGATCACCCTCTACCTTTTTCAATCTCTGGACGATAGTGTTTACTTCCTCACGAAGCTTATCATGTTTCTCATAACCCTCAACAGTCTCATCAAGATTATCAAAAACTGTCTCATTGAAGTACGGTTGCGCACGAGTGTGTACAACAGGTGGCGCAAAGATAGGAGCCCCCCTAGAAACTTCAGAAAACAAGGGCACGGCCTGGTGAACAGGTTGATTAATCGGAACAGTGGCTTGAGGAGGCACAAAACCGGGAGCAAGACCATAAGGTGGGTCCCTTGCTACGGTCACACTTGGTGGAGGGTCCACAGTAACGCCGGTAATCTCAGAAACAACTGTGGGCTGGGCATCCATTTTAGCATTCATGACATGTAACAATTCCATCATACGCCCCATACCCCCTCGAAGGTCTTCAAGTTCATTGCTAAGGCGATCAATCTCTTTTGCCTGATCCTCCATTCTTTTCCGAGTTTGGGCTCTGGTGTTGTATTGGTGCCGAGAACTCAGGGTGACGAAACTGGAAGGTGAGAGAACCGAGTGTGAGAAATCGGGAGACACATGCAATGCAAAAAAAGTAAATGATGCTAAAATGCGGATGAAGATTTCATGAAGTTCAAAGGCAAGTACCCTCCCCTGAAGTTAGATGGTTCATCCTGTCCTACAAAAGTAACCAGGTTCTAAGGGATCTCAATATCATTGATCCTTCACAAGGGTGGTTGTTCAGAAGGCAACTTACTTGCCAACCAAAACCCTCCAAGTTTAAGATCTCAATGAGCGTAGTATCGAGTGTCAACCAACTTCAGTCTGCACCAAAGCCGGTTACCTCACTACTTTCTAAAGGCCGAGATGAGTTAACTAGGGTTCTAAAAGTCAGTTAGTGCATTGACAACATATGGCAGCCTCAATATTATCCTCAACTTGACTTAAGGAATATAAGCACCAACCAAGAAGTCGCACTAACTATGGCCACCAGATCAACCGTATCGATATACGTCGTACAGTTTCCTTGGTCTATTGCCATTTACCTAAGGTACACTAGATCCGGGTGTAGGACTCATCTCACAGCACAAGGAACAGTCCCACAATCAAAGCACAAATATATACATGCAAATGAATAATAACACAGATAGTAATAAATATGAACAAGTTAGGGATAACCCTCAAAAGTTTAGAAGATTCCCCAGTGAAGTCGCCATTTTCTGTTGCGGTGGAAATAGGATCACAAACTATTAATGAGTTTGAATCGCAATTCAATTCACAACCGCTCTTTGATTTATCCGAAGGAAAAGGTCAAAAAGGGAAAACCTATTTTGCATCGTAAACACAATGCGGGGAAAGATCTAGGGTTCGAGGGTTGGTTAAATTTAGGGAAGGTATTAGCACCCTAAACTTCTGTAGTACTCTACAGGAACCTTTTGTTCAGATGTTTACTATTTGCTTTATTTATTTGCTTAAGGTATATGTACAAAGGATTAAAAGTGAAAAAAGAGACCTAAGGGGTTAGTTCTAAGTTTACTCGGCAAGACATCGCATCTTGTGCCTACGTATCCTTACGGGAGTGGAATCAGAGTAATCGTAGTTCCCCTCAAAAGGGAGGTTAGAGACTTCTTGACTGTGGTCTAGGTCTCAAGGGGAATAAACATGTCTTAAGGACACGCTTACGCGGAGTATAGAAACTCCAAATCTCTATGTTGAATTGTTAAGTTGCAATTAGGGTTAAATTAGGTTAGGGATTCCACGGCGGGAAACCCTAAACTGAGCGCGGCGGCTCTTTGACCTAATGCTAGGGGTAAAATTATAATCTTGCCTGCGGCGAGGCATTTGTGAAATTTAGGGTTTGTGAGGTTGTAAGGGTTTGAAGTTGAGGACTATTGACACGGCGGTCAAACGCTAGACCTAATTCCTTCGGAGTTGCGTGCAATGTGACAGAAATATTGCAATACATCAGCAGAAATTTAAACCATACATTAGCGGAAATTTAAATGCGAAAAGTAAACGCGATTATTAGGTTCGCGAGGTTACAACTGAGAAGCAGATACAAATATAAACGAAACTTGAATCGAGAAATAAATAACGGTAAACATGACAAGCTGCAAAACCAATGAGCAATGTTAGTAGGCAAAGTCAACCGGCTATCAGATGAATGACGAGGCAATGAAGAAAATGAGATACAAACTTGAGATAGTTTTATTTAATATTTAATAATTTAACTTACAAAAGAATTTTTTAAAAAAAGTTTTATTTTTGCATTTTTAAAAAAGGAGTTTTTCATTATTTTATATTTACAAAAAATAAAAAGTTTATAAAAAGATTTCAATTTATTTTTAATATTTATTTTTTTTAAAAAAAAAGTTTTTCTTTTATAATTACAAAACTAGAATATTATATTATTTTTTTAAGATTGTTTTTTTTTTACATTATGAAAATTAAAATATTAATGTAGTTTTTTTTTAAAGCATAAACAAATTAAATAAAAAAAAAAAGAAAAGAAGAAAAATAAAAAGGGGGAGGGGTTGGGCCGGTCACCACATCCGGACCCAACCCGGTTAGTAACTTAATTGAAAAAAAATTAGGGTTCTGGGAATCCTAATGCTTCTTCAGCGCCGTTCGCACCTTCCTCTTCTCTCATCTCTTTCTCCTCTCTTCTTCCTCGCGCCGTGACCTTCTCTGTTCCTGAAACAAAATACGAACCACGAAAGTATGTGAGATAACACATTTACATTTGATTTGGCCGATGATGCTGAAGCTGAGGCCGTGGAGTTGATTGCCCGTCGTTCTTCGTGAACGATGAAGGTGATCTCTCGGGGTGTTGTGGATTCGCGTTCAGTGATGGTGATCTCTCTGAGCGATGATGACGATCGCTTCGTCTGAGCTCACGCCGTTTAGGGTTTTCTGCGTGCGATTTCTTCGCTAGGGTTTCTCCTCCTCCGGCGCATCAGGTTGTATTCCCCTATTTATAATTTCTTTTATCTCTCTTTTTGGGCCTTAAACTAGCGTTATTCTGAGATTTGATTTTGTGGTGATATTATTTGATTTTGATTTTCCAGATTGAGTTCTAATGCGATGCTTTCTGATACGATTGGGATCTCAATTCCTTTTTCTGGTATGAATTTGATACTAGTTCGTTGATTGATCCAAAATACATTCCAATGGGATACGATTTGGTTCTTGCTGATACATGATTGAATCCTATTTCTCCTTTTAGGATTTGATTGGTCTCTGATTTCCAGCTGATTCTTCTGACCCTGTTCGATTTAATAACCTGAACTGATTTGTTTTGATCTGCTTTAGGATTGACATCAAATCTAAATCTCTATTATTTTCTGATATGATTTGCCTTCAGATTGGATTGATTGGCATTAATTCACGGGGTTTCTTGATGGATTCATTTTGACTTGTTTTGATTTTTCCCAGATTGAGTTCCAATGGGATATGATTTGGACCTGACTCGAAACTTTCCATTTGCGAGTTGGATTGCTTTTGGGGAATTTAGATACTGATTTGATTCCTGATGCGATTTTGCTTTGATTCAATCCTGATCACTAGCACTTACTTTTCTTTTTCTTCTTTCAGGATGGACACCTTGCCTTGGTCTTTGCCGTCGAGACGGGTTCATGGTAGTGAAGACTTTTGTCTGAACCATTTGGAACAAGATACTACATCCTGGCTTCTGATCATATTGCTGCTTGAATTGGTGGCGATGACCTGGGCTATGATGTTTAATTAACTGAGCCCCGTGTTTGATGATTTGTTTATTTTATGAACTGTGCATGATTTGATAGCTTGTTTATCTCATGAACTGACATGTTTATATGGGATCATTCTTGCTGGTACAAACCGTGCCATGATTTAATACTGCCTGCAATTCTGAACTGACATGAATTTCAACTCTTCTGTGTAGTTTTGGCAGGTTGATTCAATGGGCTATGATGTTAAGCTGAGCCCAGTGCCTCCAATTGTAACATCTATGACAGTTTTTATGGACTAAGTCCCTTGTAATCGAGCTGGTTCTGATAATCTTTCTGAGTTACATCTTGCCTCCGTTTCTCATTCTTGTTGAGGCGCTTTAAGCATCATATTTGGATGTGCAGTCCGTTTATTCACTTCTGATTTTTATGAGGTGAACTCTCTTGTTTGGTTCAGAGCTGTGGCGCTTCTTTGGATTCTGCTGAGTGTTATGACAGATTGGTAGGACCTTTGCACATGAACTTGCATCGTTTGATGGTTTATTTTCTTTTTGTGCAACTTGATGCCATAGTTTGGCTTCTCTTGTTCTATTTCGAACTTGATTTTCATTCTGCTGGACCATGGGTCTTCATTCTGTTTGGTACAGATTTGTTTCCTTTGGTGGCTATTCATACCTGTATTGGCGCGAGCCCCTTCCTGGTTTTGTTTATGCTGATGATGCTTGTGGCTTTTCAGGTGTTGGAAGTTTTGAAACCAAGGTGACTCAGACCTGCCGGCATCCGGGTTTGAGTCAAAACTTGCCTATGTTGCCTTATTCTCGTATCAGTTTGGAAATCCAATCGCGGCAAAACGAATCAGCCCCACTTCTTTTATTTTTTCTATCTCTCGGATGTCCCGTATCGATAAGAACAAGCATTACCTGATCTGACGCCCACGGCGCGGATCGGTAACGGGGGTAGGACGCAGCTTCGGTTGTGCCACTCCCGGCACTCGATGATGACATTGTTCTGAGAGTGTCAAGAAACTTCTAACATTTTTTTCTACACTGTTTGTTTTCTTTTTGATGTGCAGGTTAGCCGAGGATTCGTGGAGAAGCTTAAAGACAGCATGAAGACCCTTAGGAACTTTTAGGATTTAGGATAGATGCTTATTGACTTAATGTAATTCCTTGTGAAACAATTCAAATTCACTTATCAATTTGTAAATTATAAATATTTATGAAATGAAATTCAACAAATATTCATATTTACTTTCTCACTTGTAAATTCAAAGTATCCATGAATACTAAATTCCTTCTTGAGTTGTAGCTTATAAGTACTTATGAACACAAAGTTCAAACTTACTTCTCTTTTGCCTTTTATAAATGATATCCCGCCATATAGTTATATCCAAACAAATTCAAATTAAAATCTCGCTGATCACATCACTTCTCAAAATAACCATAACAGTGCCCACTTCTTTTTCAAACCAACTTCATCTTATTAAGAGGAAACAAAACTGCTTTAGAAATGTTTCAACATCAAACAAGACGCGGCCCCGAGTCCAATCATATTTCTGACAAAACATACCGGCACCTTGACCCAATTGGCAAATAAATGCCTCAGAACGTAATAACAGCCCGTTTTCAAAGAATTGGTAGAATTTGTGTAAAATGACCAAAATACCCCTGAGACCCAATCTGCAAAACAAAAACCTTCATAACTTGTTAGTGGTTAGCAAATGTACATATGAGATGATATGCGAAATGACTGACTAAATATAAGGGTAAAATTTGGGGTATTACAACCCGCAAAGTCGAAAACCCGGAAGGGCGACTTTGGCAAAAAAAGGGTATCCCGGTGAATCAAAAACCCGAAAGGGCGATTCAGGCAAAAGTTAGGGATTTGAAAAAGCAAATGACTACGTTCCGCGTGTGGACTTTTATTGTTTAGTGGTTTGAGACCTGAGGGCCGTTTATCTGAATCAATCTCTTCTGAAGCTGTAGCGTTGGAGAAGTATCAAAGTCGAGTGGGTCATAGAGGGATCAACTCATGGTGTTCATCTACGCCTCATTGTCGACATGTGTATATACTGATGTATCTTTATGTTTTTATATTTGCGCAGCTTCCTCATTCCAGGAGCTTGCATCTGTTGTAAAACATTTTCACCCATTCAGGGGTTCGTTATCAATAAAATGTATACTATTCAGCCATTCTGTGTGCTTGTTTTAGCTTTTATCTGTTTTGTTTGCGAAAAAGAACGTCGATGTTTTTGATAAAATGCGCATACATAAACTTACTGGCCTAGGCCACTGATTGTTGAAACAATGAATTACTTGAACGTTGTCACCAGGTGATAACCTTGATAGGTCCCTTTGAGAAGGGTATCTTGTCTGTTTGTTTGTGTTGTTGCAGGTGTAGCATATACTAGGCAATACGCCGTATGCGTCCCCAAGCAGGATGATTCCTTCCTCTTCGGCGAGTTCAGCAGCATCTCCCCATGGAGTATGAACATGAGATCGTAGGCATTGATATGTCTCCCCTAGCAGAGAAGATTCTCTCTCCAACCAGATGTACCCTGAAGGATCGTCGTCTCCCCAGTTGAGTCACATACTGAAGTGTGCAGCTTTCGACAGTTCAGACTGAAGTCTCCCGCAAAATTGAAATTCCCCACAGTGTTGTATTCTCCCCCGGCAAGCAGGATGATTCCTTCTTCCCCCAGCCGAGTTTGCAGTTCCCCAAGAGAGCCGAGTCCTTGGAAGCGTTTAGACCATGATTGGTTTTCCCCAGTAGAGTGTTGAATAGCTGATGCTGTATTGCCCCACCGGAGTCGTTATCTCCAGGGAAGTTTTGCTGCGAATGCCGTGCAGTTTACTTCCGCGATTGACATCGTTTTCCTCAGTAGCTAGTGGTTTGAATACCCAGAGGAGCAGGTTCAGGTTCTCGTGGAGCTTTATTCCCCTGCAGCAGTCGACTGAAGTTCGTTTCCCCAGGCGGAGTCCAATTGAGATTGGTGTGATTTCCTCTCCTCGGCAGGATGATTCCTTCCTAGCGGTTCTTTCTCCTTGACAGGAGGATTCTCCCTTCAGCATTTATTTTGCTGATGGGGTCGTAGCATTTCGCATGATTGCATAGCATTTACCCTAAATGCGTAGCATTTCTACCGTGTGGAGCATTGCGCCATTGTCGATCATATGCATATGAAACATGAGCTAGGTTGTTACCGTTTTGGTTTTGCAGGTGTTCCCCGGCATGGTGTTGGCTCAGGATGATTCCTGAAATCTCGGAAGAGTTAAGTGGCTCAAGATGATTCTTGAATTCCCCAGCAAAGTCGGTTGTCCAAGATGATTCTTGAATTCCCCAGCGAAGTGGTTTGCTTGAGATGATTCTTAAAATCCCCAGTGAAGTCACCAGAGAGGGCTGCTCAAGTTGATGCTTAAAGTCCCCGACAAAGTGTTTGCTCAGGACGATTCCTGAAACCTCCAGCAGAGTTATTGGTTCGGGATGATTCTTGAAGTCTCGGGCGGAGTTATTTGTCCAAGATGATTCTTGAAGTCCTCAGCAGAGTTGATTCACCCAGAATGATTTCTGAAGCCCCAAAGCAGAGTTACTTGATAGTTCTCCAGAACCCCCAGCGGAGATGCATCATCCCCAGCAGGTTTATGAACAGCGAAGTTGAAACTTCCCTTGAAGACTTGGCGATTGAAGTCTGGCAGTAGTGCCAAAACCCCTAACTTACTGATGAAGTCCAAGGTCAAAGCAATCCTCCCCGCTGACGCGGAATGCCTGACGGCAATGGCTTAGACATCCCCAATTGGTTCATGATTGACCAAGGATTCCATTCCCGACTTACTAACGAAGCCCGGCTGACGCCCGAGATGTTCTGTGAATGCCTGACGGCATAACCGACCATCCATTACCAGTTACCGCGTAACTGGTGACCCCTTGATGACTTGAGGATGAAGATCTACAGCAAAATCAGATGATCATCCTGACGGAGATTTGAGATTAGACATTTCACCAGTTACCGTGTGACTAATTCTCCAGCTAGTTGTCGTGCAACTATTATTTCAGTTTCTGAAGAGTTGTCCCTATCAGAGTACCGTGTACTTGTGCAGTTGGCAAATTTCCGGGTTTGTTGGTATTCAACCGTCTTTTACCTTGATTGGTTGAGAGCCGTTCGCTTCTCACCCAGTCAGGTCCAAGCCGCTTGAATAGGGGCAGCTGTTGCACCCCAAAATTTGCCCAATATTTCTTTACCTAGCTTATGTTTCATTTCATTCACATTAGCATTATCATTTGCATTTCATTGACATGTATGCAGGAGATCAAGAGATATGATTACTAATTAAGAGCTATACAAGACTATGAAGTTAGCTAAGAAGGTTATTCAAGTGTTCAAGGGTTGATATCCTTGTCAGAGAAGTTAAAAGATCCTCAGAGAGAGTGGTTGAAACCAAGAGTGTCTGTCTCCTAACTTGAGAGTTATGAGGAAGACCATCAGATGATTCTGAAGCCATGAATTTAGACTTGAGGTCTTGAGAGAGCTCATGATAAGTGTTGAAGATCACTTTGAAGCCTAGACAGGTCATTGTGCAAGATTGAGAAGCCTCAGCCATGATTGGTGCAGCTAGGGTTTGACTGGGTCAACCCTAAGTCAACTGATGACTTGAAGAAGGTTGAGACCTAATCCAAGAGCCATGTGATCATGGATTGATACATTGAGATGTTATAAGGATGATTCCAAGGTCAACTCATCAAGATTGAAGAGTTTGAGAAGTTTCAAGCTAGGGTTTCTAAGGCTTGACAGTGTAAAATCCCCTAGTTTGACCCCTATCTTCAAGGCAATTTAGCTCAATATGTGATTGTCATCTCATCCTTCCCCCAACATGAATGTTGTAGAGCATGATCGTAGCTTTAATTTGAGTGCTAGAAGTCCTTGATAGGATTTGTAGAACTCAAGTTATGACTTTGACAAGTTACAGGTCATCTGAGGTATGTGAATTTGGAGCTTGAAAGTTGTCCAAAGATGGAAATTGGGATTTTTTGACCTACATGTCCAAACCAAGGCATGTAATATGTCATTTTGACTGTAAAACATATTTTAAGAACATTGACAATGCCACAATTTTGACTAGAGGTTTAATTTGTGGACTTGCCTTGAAAAGTAGTTACTTACATCTTAAGTAATAATTGCCAAACCAAACTTCAAGGCATAACCAAAGTTCCTTTCAATCCAAACCCATCCAAAATACCATTAGGAGAGAAATTGGAAGGGAATGAGGGTGAATACAAGCTGCCAACATGAGCTGTTATGAACACCCCATGAGATTGAACTTTCCATGACATGAGAAATTGAATTTCTCATTAGAGGGATCCAGAACTTTCTAGATCATCCATACATGTTCTATATATGATTTAGAAGGGGTTCAGAGTGAAGGTTGGTGAGAATTGAGAGTGGAGAGTGAGATTGCATTTTGAGTTTTGCACCTTGAAAGTCAAAATCGGTTATAAGGTTTGAAGCCATTTCAATCCAAGATTTTGATCTCAGAAGCTTGCTTTAGCATTGGTGGAGGATTCCAGATGGAGAATTGAGAAAGATTGGTGGAGAATCGTGTGATAGCCATTGAGATTTTTCATCTGCAACTCAGAATTGGTTTCAAGAATCCAGAGCATTTCAACTCTTTTCATTGCATACAGAAGTTTGGTTAGAGGCTAGTGAAGGATTTTGCAAGCTCTTGAAGGTTGAGTTGAAGAATCAACCCCTCTGTTTGCTCAATTTTACCAGGTATGCAGTTCTTGTTCTATGGCTTCAATTAGGTAGAATTAAGAGGAATTATTGTGTTAGATGCATAGTAGAATGGTGTAGGAAGGTTTTTGGATCATCAATTTGAGAGTTAGTGACCAATTAGGGTTGTTACCATTTTCGGTTGAGATTTTGTTCTTGCGAATCTTGAACTTTTAGGGTGATTAAATGGTATAGGAAGATTCCTTGTGAGATTTGGGACAAGTTTCGTGTAGAGACCATTTGCAATGGAGGATCCTAGAGAGAGTTAGGGTTGGGGGTGATGACCGGAGAACCACCGGCGATGGCCATGGCTGCGCGCGTGTTTCAGGAATTCAAATGGAGAAGATGACTTGATAGACATCAGATCTTGGTTGGACTTTGACAGAAGGCATGATCCAACGACCATGAGTGGTCCTCATTTTGTGAAGGATTCTGAACTATTATCATACGCTGTGTTTCATTAAGTTGGTGGCAATGGGCTTAAGTGAGAACTGATAACCGCACCCCCTTTTTGGGCCCAATCCTAAAATGAACTGAATTGCTTTGCTTCCTGCACCGCGTGTTTGTTATTTTATTTTGATTTTCATTTTATTTATAATTTTATTCATGGTTATTTATTAATTCATAAAAAATTGGAAAATGACTTAATTAATTCCATTCTTTTTGCCATGGATTCATGATTGGATCTAGTATGTTTTAGAAAAAAATATATTAATATTCCATGCATTTTCTGATTTTATGGGCATTTTTACATTTTAATTGACATTAAAATAATCATGTTTGATGCTTGATTTTGTTGAATTTGGTTTGATCATGTGATGATGATTTTGGCCTTGATTTTTTGTGAGTAGCTAGAATAGATATGCATGTTCCCCATAGATTTTTCTCACATTTTTGTGATGAATGTAAGTGGTAGTTTTAGGTTGAAACCTTAAGAGCTCCATTTTTAGGGTTTATGGTTGATACCTTGTGGTTTAGATTTTATTTTTAGAACTTGGTGGATGATTCAACCTCTGATTTTTGTATGGTAGATTCATGATTGAATTAGGGTCCCTTAGGAATTTTTATAGGAATTTTCAATGTGGTTTACTATTTTTGTTTGATTTTAGTTTAGGTGCTAACTTTGGATGATTCTAAGGCACTAATTCAACTAGAATGACTTCTTTAGTTCCCTTAGATTAGGGTTTTCTCTCTTTTGCTCTTGGATGATGTTCAAGATAAGTTGAAGATGCAATGGATTGTTTGAAGAAGCTTGGATGTGAAGATCTTCCCTCCTTTTGGTGTAGTGTTGATTAGGTGTTAAGATTAGGGTTTTGTAGGCAGAGATTCTAGAAAGAGTCTCTTCCTTCATAAACATGAAAGATGTTGATCACTTCCATTCTTCCCTATGATGCAAGGTCCCCTTGTAAAGGCATCATCCCTCCTTTGGTAGGATGTGTGGCTCTTTGCAAGTTGGTAGAACCTTTGAGGGTCCCTTTCTCTGATGATGGGATGCTTAGTGGTGACCTTTGGTCTTCACTCTGCTACCAATCATCCAAACCCTGCTCTTGTTAGATGAGTCTTTCTCCCTTTCTAGAGGATGGAGTTCCTTGTTAGAAGATTGAAGATGCTAGGAGTTGGTACTTCCCTGTATTTGAAGGCTGCCCTTGGAAGCTGAAGCTTGTAGACCAGAAAGAGCAAGTTTATACTTGTAAGGAGGTGGAAGCTGAAGCTTGTAGACCAGGAAGAGCAAGTTGATACTTGTAAGGAGGAGGGAGCTGAAGCTTGAAGAACAAGTTGACACTTGTGAAGAAGAACAAATTGAGATTGACTGAAGAGCTGAGGCTTGAAGAAGAAAGAATGAGTTGACACTTATGTTGATACATTGAGAGCCTGAAGGAGCCAAGTTGATACTCGATATGAGGAGTGAAGCCTGAAGGTGAAATTCACTGAAGAGCTGAGGCTTGAGGAAGAGAGAATAAGTTGATACCTATGCCTGATGTATGGAAAGATTGAGGAGGCAAGTTGATACATGCTATTGAAGAGGATAGTCTTGAAAAGCTGTTGAAGACTGAGGACTGAACTGATGTCAGAAGGTTGCTTTGCTGTGAAGTTGGGGAGGCTGTTGATCTGCTTTCTTTCCTGTCTGTTTTCTTTCTGTGCAACTGTTGCTGTGACTTGTTTGATTTGCTTGATGCATTAGAATAAGTTCATGTTTAGATTGTGTTAAACTAGGATCATGATTGCACTAGAGGTTAAGTTGCCCCCTCTGCTTGTATTGTTACTGTATGGCTTTGCTTGCTGGTATTTGGTAGAGCCCAGCTCCCTTGCCTATGTGGTTTGTGTTTGCTTGATAGCATGTCATTTCCTCTGTATGATTGCAGTCACTCATATTTTGCTTGATGGCATTCTATTTTCTTCTGTATGATTGCAGTTATTCATATTTGGCTTGAGGTTGAGATGAGCTTGTGGAGGATGATGTCCCACACACATTTCCTCCCTCACTTGCATTGCATGCATTTTACAGTCGTATATATGTTTACTGTTTCAGCTGATGCTTTATCTGTTTCTGTTTATCATTGACATGATCCCTTAGGAATCTCACTTCCTTTGATAAGGAAGTGATGATTAGATCTTTAGGTTAAAACCTATGCATGATAACTCCTAGGAGATCCCTGTTTCAAACTTCAACCATAGGATGAATCCTTGGCATGACAACATTAGGACTTGATAGTCTCCCCGTAGTTGAGCCTGTTCTCTCTTCTCATCTCGAAACAAATCAAAATACAGTAATAAAGGTTAACTGACGTCGTACGTTACGAACCTTAAGCTATCTGAGAAAGGATTGTTGGAGAGTTTCTTTTCAACAGTCTGGATGTTTAGTATGGCACCCTTTTGGTGACATGCGACGCATTCACTCTCAGGTCATAGTCTCTAGTGCGATATTGGTTGCGAACATCCATAAAAAACAGTTCTTCCGTAAAAGACAGAAAACAAACTTCAAACCTTTTTGCCCCGTGGGCCCATAATTCAAAGGAAGCTTTTTTGAAGAAAATAGTGTTGTTAACTCTCAGTTCTACCGCAAACGGTAACGCCTAAGTCTCCAAGGGTCGAGCTGCGTACATCCAACTGCTGGAACTGTTTGTTAACCCTCCTCGATAAAACAGATGAATCTGAATCCCCGTAGCCCGTATTATCCCGAACTACGTAAGCTCTGATCTCTCATATCTGTTCCCATCGAGTACGATGGACGTGAGGGGTGCTAATACCTTCCCCTTGCGTAACCGACTCCCGAACCCAGACAACAGTTGCGATGACCTTGTCTTATACCTCTTCGTCAGGTTTTTCCGATCGTTTCCTTTCCCGTTCTGAGGGATAAATAACGAAAGGTGGTGACTCTTCTGTTTTGCCGGCACCTTATTTTCACGGTAGCGACACTTGCCCCAGAATATTCCGACAACTTCTGACGGACCCTGACAGTCTATGCCAACACGGGGAGGAACGACTCCTTCGCTTTCAGCGTTTGTCCCAGCCTGGTGGGATCTATGTGGGGATGTTCCTCGAAAGGAAATCTGCAATCTCTGCACCCAGGTCTACTTCAGCATCTTGAACCTTGCAAAGGAGCTTCAAGTTAATAACCTTCAGGATAAAGGGGGCTTCGACGCTCTCGGGGTGACCTGCCCCAGTCTTGTCATGACTTTTCCCCTCATGGGCTGATCTGTGGGGAGTAGTACCCTTGGCTGCGAGAGATTCATCAAATCTCGACCTGATTGCCCCGGATTAACGATTTCTGGATGGATGACTCCCATACTGTGATCATTTGACATAGCTTGCCCCAATTCACCGGAATACTCAGGCGTTTTGCATTCTATCCTGATCAGACTTTCCATTATGGAAACTTTCCTGCTGTCCAGCGCTTACTCGCTAGTAAAACAAGTTGTTCTGCATAAAAGACATATCAAATGCAATGCATATGGCAGTTTTCAAAATCCATTCCTGTTCACTGAAAAAATTTTATGACATAAAATATATGAAATCATTCATTAACATGCCAACACTAAAACAACGTTGTATTAAGAATCCTATCTAGGAGTCAGTTCCGACGCGATCTTTACCGAAGTATGCTTTCAAAACAAACCTATTTCAATTAGGTCTTTTAAAGGTTTTAACATGGTCAGGCTCACAGTTTAAGAAAGAAAGGATAAAGGCTCAAAATTCATTTTAACCCACCCATTCTCCTTGATGTTCTCCCTCCTACGTTCAGCTAATTCGCCCTTAGCGTCCACCTTTCAAAGTTGAGTGACCATTCAGGAAATCACAAGTTTTCGGAGTGACAGTCACTCTCTTTCCGTCTTTGTTTGGGCACCGGTAGCCACACGATTTCGTTCTTTTCGAGGATTTTTCTTTCGTAATCATTTTCGTCTTTTCGTTTTTTTTGTTCCCTAACTTTTGCCTGGACTAACTCTTCTGAGTTTCTTCGTCTTTGAGGTCCAGCGGGATGCCCTAATTTTTGCCTAAGTTGCTTGCTTTCAAGATTCGACTTAGCGGGCTTTTTCTTTTCGATTTTTTTCGTTTTCTTTCTCTTTTTTTTATAGAACAAATCGTATGGCATCGGCTCATATGACTTGTTAAAGAGATTGTGACTGTTTCACTCCTGGTCGGCCAGGTTTAACCATCATGGGTTTTTAGGTACGACCTATAGTGGTGTGATTGATCCTCGAACGGACACTCCTTGTTGTAATTTGAACGCTTGGTCAAATCAACTGACACCTACCCTGCCCCGGGTTAATATTGAGGGTTTGTCTATGTTCAGAAAGAAACTCCTACAACTAGGCTCAAAGGGGTTAACAAAGGATTCTCTTCCTTATATCTCCGGTGTTTGGGAATTGAAACAATGCATGTACATCATCAACAGGTTTTTTCTCAAAATCATAGCATCGGAAGCTTACGCATCATTGGATTTCGTCATCCTCCCCGGATTCCACTTAAACAAGCGTTTGAAATAAAAGAAAGCAATAGAGTGAACACGAATGGATTAGTTCAAACATGTATATTTATTTCATTATCAATATCAATTGAAAAACATCGTGCTTTACAAACGAAATTTGCAATCCTACAGGAAAGAAACTACAAATGTAAAGAAATGACATGATAAAATACAGATTGCCAGCTTTCGGGGAACTGGGCTTTCACACTTATTTGCTGCTGAGAGGAGCTACCCTTGAAGTCTTCAGACTCAATCAGAAGAACGACTGCTGTGAGATTGACTCTGATTCGGGCTCTGATAGTTTCGCTGCAACGGAGCGAGAGGTTGCCGATTCTATATGGCAGAAACAATTCGGAGACGATGTTTGACCTAGTGAGGATCCTCTATGTTCAGGGGCTTTCATCCTGGAGCTCGACCCAGGAACATGAAAAAGTTGCGGGTCAGGCGATTTAGACCTCAAAGACCGTGGAATGTACTCCTGATCTTCCTCATCTTCAAATGAGATCATGGGATCACCCCTCTCTCTTGCACGATAAGAGATGAATTTTCCTGATGCTTTCGTGCCGCCCGGCACGACTTCAATTGTCTTTGACTCAATCATGTCTTGAACCTTATGCTTAAAAGCTTTACAGTTCAGTACATCGTGCCCCGGTGCTCCAGAGTGGAACTCACAACGGGCGTTCACGTCGTAGTCGGGTGGCAGCTGTCCAGTCATGGGAGCCAACGTTCGAAGTTAACCAACTGTAGTTGGAGCAGGAGTTGCAACAACTGGTCATAATCCATCGGGATTGGATCAAGGATTCTGTCAGATAGTCTCCTCTTTTGGCCCTGCCCTTTGGGGTTGTCTTGCGGAACCGGACGTGGCTGCTGACGGGAAGCGTTTTGAGCTTCATGTTGCGCAGAGGGTTTTCTAGGCTTATCATGCCTAGGTGCGGGTTCGTCAGATACCCGTGGAGCAAGTATGTCGGCTTCAGCCTCGGGATTTTGCTCACATTCTCTTCGGAGTATGTTCTTTAGTACCTCCGCCATCAGGCCCACCTGATTCCTCAGCTGGTCATTCTCCTCTTTGAGCGCCTGTTGGTCCCTCATAACCTGTCTCAGCTAGCCTCGGACCTCTCTCAGCTCTGCTCATACCCGTTCCATTGCTTGGATCAACCTGAGACAAACCTGAAACAACCTGTATCAACAAGGGGTTAGAAAAATGGCAGGGACCTGTCATGCAAATGATTCATGCAGATGCAAACATGTGTCTGTGCCTTAGGGAGATTTCTCCCCCGATTCTAGTGCCAGAGTGCCGGTGACGATAATAAGAAGTCTGGATCCAGTCATGGAAATGACGTCTCATATATATATATATATATATATATATATATATATATATATATATATATATATATATATATATATATATATATATATATATATATATATATATATATATATATATATATATATATATATATATATATATATATATATATATATATATATATATATATATATATATATATATATATATAAGAAGGCCCATCAAGGCAGCATACAATGTCACTGAGTACAGGCAGAATCAATAGCATGACCTCGACCAACAAGCCTGGTGATGGTCAGCATACAACAATGATCGAAAACAAAGGTTTTACAAATATAGTCAAGCACGGCCACGGGCGCAAAACTCTTCTAACAAAACCCTCGTTTCTAGATGATCAGGCCGAGTGAGCAACCCTTTGACGAGTAACTCCCTCTGCAAAATAGTGCATTGAAGACCTTCAACGGAGTCTTCCCATGCTCCTTCGCCGAAACAATCTTCCAACCTCCGCTTCTTGGATTCAAACCTCTGCTTGCGCTCCTTCAGGTTAGCGAGCGCCTTGTTTAGCAGGTCTTCAGCGGCATATCTGCGAGCAGTTTCTTCATCAAACCTCTTCTCGCTAGCCTTCACCTGAGCTTTCAATTTGGAGATCTGCTGTTTTAGTTTATCCTCGCGTCCCTTGCCGTTGGCTAGAGTGGCATTCCACTGCTGATTAAACTTGGATATTCTCCGGTACGCTTCATCCAAGTGCTGCTTCTTAGTGGCCAGTACGTCATTGACAGATTTGAAGTCCAGACCCAAGTGTTCACGCTCAGCTATCTGCTTAGTCAAATCCATACCCAACTTGTTCACCAATTCTGTTTGCCTCTTGAAGGAATGGACGACTTCATTTCTCTCGCTTCTGAGCTGAGCCAATTCTTTCTCCAACTCTTCGTTGGCCTTCTTCAACTCTTCATTCTCAGCCACTACCTGTTCATACTTCAGGATGTCCACAGTAGTTGTCTTCTCATTCATGAGGGGAGCTGGAGGAGCCACTGGAGGAAATGGCATCAAAGACTGTTGTGCTCTATTCCAAACCCAACTCACATAAGGCTCATAAGCCTGGCTGTTGCTCTTACCCAACAACGTATTTCCTCGTCTGTGGATGTTAGCCCAAGCATGCTCTAGCTTGGCCAGCATGTCACTTTCAAGCAACCCGTTGAGGTACAGAGATTCCTGCACCTCCTCATCTTTCGGCGGACCTCTCAAGGCATACCCGAACTGTCTGACCAGCAGTGAGGGATTGTAGTTGATGCATCCTTTTCTTCCAATCAATGGAACATTAGGAAAACCGCTACAGCTGTGGATGACTTCAGTACCCAGCATATCCCGGTCGAACCAAACGATACTCTCTGCAGATAAACCCATCAGGCGCTCAGACCACTCAGTTGTGGCTGCAGAAGAAACAAAGGGACCCTCTTGGGCATGTGGCTATCAAACCACCGGTACAACATAGGAGCGCAACAAGACACCATTTTCCCTCTCCTGTTTTCATTCTTGTAGTGGGTAGAATGATACAGGTCCCCAAGCAAGGTGGGAACTGGATTCCCTGAGGCGAGCAAGTAGAAAGCGTCAGCATCTACGAAGTCAGGAAGATTCGGGAACAACACAATCCCGTATATGCACACAGCCAGAACATCACTGAACACATCCCAACGATCTTTCTTAGCAAACTTTTGAGCTACCTCCACCATAAACGATATAGGGAAGCCAAACACTTTGTCTCTCCGAGTGAACCCTTTTCTCAATTTAGACTCATCCAAATGCAAGATAACTGTTAGGTCAACCAACTTAGGTTCAGTGTAAACATGATGAAAAGGCATTTGATCCTTAACAGGAATGCCTATCAAGTCAGCATACTCCTCCAGAGTAGGGGCCAAAACATATTCGGGAAACAGAAAGCATCTCAGCGGGGCCTCGTAAAACTGTAGAAACGTGTACAGACCACTGATCTCGTGGGCGGAGGGCTTGTAGACATACTTCAGCAATCTCCCATACGTCTGCCTGAATTTTGCCAGAACTGTCTCATCAGCCAGGGTCTTCAAACTCAGGATGACACTGACATCTGGTGTAGGGAATCTATAGGCAATGGTTCTTTTCAGAGTCTCCATGATGGCTGGGGAAGCTAGATCACTAGAATCAGGGATGAAGTATGCACCTGCAACACAGACACACGTTAGTGATATGCCAATGAAAATGCTAAAGTGCAAGATGCATGATGCAAGAATGCTAGGATGCTGTAGAAGATCAAGGTTTCTATCGAGGAGACCAAGCCCTGTTTCAGCATAACCACAACACTACTCTGACAACAAAACCTTGAAGAGGACCAAAAATCTGCTCTGTCAAGAACAAACACATCTCTGATGATAAGAACCCCCCATACCAACAAAACTGATTCACTGTCAAGAAGACCAGGTTGTCTGAAGGTTAAAGTTTCCTGCAATAACCCGACCCTGCTCACATGTATGGACCTAATCACGGACAAGGTTCAGCATCCTATGCGTTCATCAGCATCACAGACTTTCAAGAAACGATTGCACGATACCCAGAAGGTGTGGCATCATCATCTCTTGAAGCGACCTCTCTTAACTGAATCACAAATGATCGGTCCCCAGAGTCGACAACCCTCAGATCCAACCTCACGTCGAGCCCTAAGGGCCAGAAGAGAAGTCATCAAAGAGGATCTCGTCTGAGTGTGGATTTCATGGGGACTGGTGCATGCTAAGCATACAGGTCCGTCACTAATCTCCACTCTAATACTAGGTGCATGCTCTCAAGCCGGGGTTTTGGCTCATCACTCATCAGAATTCCCCTCCCCATAACAGCACAGATAATCATATCATACTGAAAAATAAAATGCGGGAAATAAAATGCGATAAATAAACACAACCCAAGAGGTAAACACGCAAGCGCTAGGATTGACTCGCACAGGGACGTTGGATCCCCATATTGACTCGCATCAGGGACGTTGGATCCCCAGGAAACTATCAAGTCCCCAGCAGAGTCGCCAGTTGTCGCTACCGCGAAAATAAGGTGCCTGAAAAACAGAAGAGTCGCCACCTTTCATTATTTATCCCTCAGAAAGGGAAAGGAACCGATCAGAAAAACCTGACGAAAAGGTATAAGACAAGGTCATCACAACCAATGTCTGGATTCGGGAATCGGTTACGCAAGGGGAAGGTATTAGCACCCCTCACGTCCATCGTACTCGATGGGATCCACGCTTGTTGTGTTTATCTAAGGGGTTAGTTTTATCTATCTACCTATCAAGGCCGGTCTGAAAAGAAAAGGAAATGACTCGGCAAAGTGTCGCACTTTATGCCTACGTATTCTCATCAGAGAATGAGAAATCAGAGTCAACGTAGTTCGACTAACTACGGGTTACAGGGAAGTTGGCTCGCCAATACATCAGTATTGTGCCTACGTACTCTCAACGGGTATGAGAGATCAGAGCTTACGTAGTTCGGGATAATACGGATTACGGGAATTCAGGTTCGTCTGTTTTTTCGAGTAGGGTTAACAAACAGTTCCAGCAGTTTGGTGTATGCAGCTTGCTCGTCAGAGACTCGTGCGTTACCGTTTGCGGTAGAACTGGGAGTTAACGACACTCTTTTCTTCAGAAAAGCTTCCTTTGAGTTATGGGCCCACGGGGCAAAAAGGTTTGAAGTTTGTTTTCTGTTTTTTACGGTTGCCTGTAACTAATATCGCACTAGAGACTATGATCTGAGAGTGAATGCGTCGCATGTCACCCTAAGGGTACCATACTAAACATCCAGACTGTTGAAGAGTGACCCTTCAACAACCCTTTCTCAAATAGCTTAAGGCTCGTAACGTACGACATCAGTTAACCTTTATTACTGTATTTTGATTTGTTTGAAGACAAGAAGAGAGAGGGACAACTATGGGGAGACTATCAAGTCCTAATGTTGTCATGCCAAGGATTCATCCTATGGTTGAGGTTTGAAACAGGGATCTCCTAGAAGTTATCATGCATAGGTTTCAACCTAAAGTTCTAATCATCACTTCCTTATCAAAGGAAGTGAGATTCCTAGGGGGTCATGCCAAAGGGTTACAGAAATAGATAAAGCATCAGCTTAAACAGTAAATAGTAAACAGCTGTAAATAAAATGCATGTATGCAACAACCAAGCAGAAGGATCCAAGCTCAACTTCTAAGCAAACAAGGCACAAAGGCCACAAACCACATAGGCAAGGGAGCTGAGCTCTACCAAATACCAACAAGCAAAGCCACACAGTAAAAATACAAGCAGACAGAGAAACTTAACATCTAATGAAATACAAGCAAAGGGAGAAGCTCAACCCTTAGGATGCTCTTAGGCTTATTTAACTACATGACCTAATCTAAATGCATCACACCAATCAAGTCACATCAATACAGTTGAAACAAGAAGAAAACAGACAAACAGGGAAAACAAGCCAGCAAACTCCACAGCAGAGCAATCTTCTGACAGCAATCCAATCCAAAGTTTGTAACTGTTCTTCAAGTCTACCATCTTCGAGAGAATGAAAGGGATACTCCAACTTCATGCTTTAACAATGCACTTCACCAAGGAAAAGAATCAACAAGATGAGTATTTGATGATGGGAAGCAGAAAAGGAAACCAAAGGAATCCCATCTGACACTCAACCAGTCATCAGAGAAAGGCATCCTCAAAAGTTCTACTCATTGTAAAATGTCACACATCCCTCCTAAGGAGAGATGAGACTTTTAACATGAGGACTTTGAATCATAGGATGAGAATGGAATGTGAATGAAACCAACCATTATTGGGAGAAAAAAAACTATTTCTAAAGCTCTCTCCTAAAGCCCTAATCTTATAAGCTACAAAAAGCTAACAAAAAGGAAATAAAAGGTCCAATCCAAGCTCCACCAGCCACTCCACAAAAGCTTCATCATGTCCATGATGTCCTCCAATAGGAACTAGAAGTCCACTATGCAAGAAAAGCCTACTTTGAGTCCATTCCAAACAATCACCAAAGTTGAAGCACCAAATGAACAATCAATTTGAATATTCTATCTAAAATATCAAAACACATCCTAAAAATCTAATTATTTTTCTATGGGAACATGCATTTGCTAATGATCTACTAAAGAGATACACTAAAAATCACTCCTAAACAACTATACTAAAAGCATATTTAAAATCATCTAAAAATCATGATAAAAATCACAAGGCAACATCAATATGTACACAAACAGCATACAAAAATCCAAGATCAAATTCATAACCATGAGTGAGAAAGAAAATGGACAAAATCACAACATCATTATTTCATCACTAAACACATATGAAACTAGAAAATATGCAATAAAATGAAAATGCATGAAAAATGAAAAATAAAATCATGACAACATTCTAAAAATTTTAAATTGTATCCACAATTTTTCTCAAGATTTAATATCAATTTTTACTATTTTTTGTGAATTAATTTCAACAAGTATGAAAACAAAAGTTAAAAGAAAAGGAAATAAAAGAAATAGATGGGAGGGGTTCAGTTAGCAGTGCTAACTAGCTTAGTTCGCTTGGGCCCAGAAGAAGGGGGTGTCACTAGCAACAAGGGCGCTAGGCCCATCTGAGTCTCAACTCAGCCAAGAAAAAAATCCCAAAGGAGGGTGCACTAAGTAAGGATTCTACGTTGTAAAATCACATTGGGCCTAAGGGTGGGGTGATGATAGCAATGGAGAATGAGGCCCAACGCCACATAACAATTCACTATGCTCACTTCAGTTCACAAATTAAAAGAAAAAGATGCACATGCGAGGATTCGAACTCGCTTCCTCTTGGTTCCTGCAGCGAAGAAACAAGGTTGGGTAATCCATTTATCAAAACGGTGCGCATTGGGGGGAGGGTACGTGGCTCATTCTGGGACCTAGGATGGAAGCCTGAGTCAAAGTCTTCTTCATGCACGAACGGATAAGATTTCATCTTCTTCGTTTTAAAAATCTGCAGGCCTTCAAAGCGCGCGCGAACCAGGCCGTCGCCGGTGGCTTTTCCCGCCGCCCCTGTTCAACCCTAACTCCATCTACAATCCACCATTCGCTATGATCTCTGAATGAAACTTGCTCTAAATTTCACCAGCAACTCAACTACACTATTTAATCGTGCTAAAAACGCAAGGATCGCAAGATATCAATCTCAATCGAAAATGACATCAACCCTAAATTGTCACTAATGTTCAAATTAAGCATCCAGAATCCATCTAGATCATAAGGGGAACCTAACCACATGCTTCTAATCCATTAAAAACACATAAACAGAGAGAAATTTCAAGAAGTTAAAACCTGGCTTTGATCTTCGATTGTAGTGGATTCAAGCCTCAATTCTCTTCCAAATCGTGCAGAAACCTTCAGTGGTTAATGGTGAATGATTCTTGATGATCAATTCCTGCTGAAAACCTCTGATTCTCAAAAACCAAATCTCACTTTCAAGCTTTTTTCTTCACTTTTCTCCAATGGCTTCTCCACGAATTTTGGCACTAAAAGCTTCCTAAACTGATCCAAATCTTATTTATATTCTGTTTCAACAAGTTGGAGGCCCAAACCAAGCCCAATTGTGGATTTTGGATTTTCACTCTCTTCCAAAAGTTCAATGTTGGTATGCACCTTCTAGCCTTGTTTTTTCTCCAAACTCAGTTCAAATGATTCACTTAACACTTGTGGAATGTAATGAAGTGGTTTATCTCCCTTGATTTCAATCCATGGGGTGTGTTGGATATGTTTCTTACTTGTGAAGCAATCTTCCAAATGGCCATGTTATGGACTTCAAATCAAAAAATTAATTATGCCAATCTATTTAGAACATCAATTCCATTCAAAATGTCCATAAATTTGACTTGAAAACATGTTATTTTCAATTATTTTGAATTTTTACCTTTTAATTCATTAAAATGGCCTTTATATGAACTTTCTTCAACCAATGCTTGATATAATCCATATCAATGGACCCTTGATACTTGTCTAAGCTAAAAAAATCATTTTGAGCAACTTTCATGTTGAACAAAAATCCATTTGAGGCTTGCAAGATGGTGAAATTGACTTATAGTTCAAAATGACCTATAATGCCCAAATACCCAAAATACTCTTGACTTGTCAAAGCCATAACTTGAGTTCTATAAATCCAATAATGGACTTCTAGTACTCTATGGAAAGCTAAGAGGATAAGGAACAACATTCATGTTGACCAAAAGTTCATAGGAATCATCATTCTAGGGAAAAAGTCTCATGCAAGTTGGGTAACTTTCAAGCTCCAAATTCACATACCTCAAATGACTTGTAACTTGTCTGGCTCATAACTTGAGTTCTATAAACCCTATCAAGGACTTCTAGTACTCAAATTAAAGCTAATATCATGCCCTACAACAATCATGTTAGGGTCAAGATGATATGAATATCATATCTTGATTTAAATGGCTTGGAAGTCAGGGGTCAAGCTAGGGGATTTTACACTGTCAAGTCTTAGAAACCCTAGTCTGAAACTTCTCAAACTCTTCAATCATGATGAGTTAACCTTGGAATAATCCTTATAACATATAAATTTATCCATCCATGATCACATGGCTCTTGGATTAGGTCTCAACCTTCTTCAGATCATCAGTTGACCTAGGGTTGACCTAGTCAAACCCTAGCTGCACCAATCATGGCTGAGGCTTCTTAGTCTTGCACAATGACCTGTCTAGGCCTCAAAGTGATCTTAAACACTTCTCATGAGCTTTATCAAGACCTCAAGTCCAACTTCATGGCCTCAGAATCATCTGATGGCTTTCCACAACTCTCAAGTTAGGAGACACACCCTCTTGGTTTCAACCACTTTCTCTGGGGTTCTTTTAGCTTCTCTGACAAGGATATCAACCCTTGAACACTTGAATAATCTTCTTAGCTGAATTCATAGTCTTATATAGCTCTTGATTCATACTCATACCTCTTGATCTCCTGCATACATGTAAATGAAATGCAAATGATAATGCTAATGTGAATGAAATGAAACATAAGCTAGGTAAAGAAAAGTTGGGCAAATTTTGGGGTGCAACAACTTACTACCTAACGCAGTAGCCTAAGCAAAGGTATCTGACCAAAAAGATGCAGTATATTACCTACTATCAAGCATATGATATCCTAATAAAAGATAATAACTTGAAACTAAGCTTCCATGATCAAAATTGATTCAACTTCTTCTTTAACTAAATGATCCATAAAAGATAACATAAACTTCCCCAACCTTCAAGGCTGTTGTATGCTATGAACATGTCTTAGTTTCTTCTTTAATCAAGTATTCCACTTCAAAAGGGTAAAATAAACCTCCCCTCGCTTCAAGGTTGTATGCCATTAACGGGTCTCAGTTTCTTCTTTAATCAAATATTCCACTTGAAAAGGGTAAAATAAACCTCCCCTCGCTTCAAGGTTGTATGTCGTGAATAGGTCTCAGTTTCTTCTTTAATCAAGTATTCCACTTGAATAGGGTAAAATAAACCTCCTCTCGCCTCAAATTTGTATGCCGTGAACGAGTATCAGTTTTTTCTTTAATCAAGTATTCCACTTCAAAAGGGTAAAATAGACCTCCCCTCGCTTCAAAGTTGTATGCCATTAACGGGTCTCAGTTCCTTCTTTAATCAAGTATTCCACTTGAAAAGGGTAAAATAAACCTCCCCTCGCTTCAAGGTTGTATGTCGTGAAAAGGTCTCAGTTTCTTCTTTAATCAAGTATTCCACTTGAAAAGGGTAAAGTAAACCTCCCCTCGCCTCAAGGTTGTATGCTGTGAACGAGTCTCAGTTCCTTATTTAATCAAGTATTCCACTTAAAAAGGGTAAAAATAAACCTACCCTCGTCTCAAAGTTGTATGCCAAGAACGAGTCTCAGTTCCTTCTTTCAGCAAGTATTCCACTTGAAAACGATAAAAATAAACTTCCCCTTGTCTCAAGGTTGTATGCCAAGAACGGGTCTCATTTCCTTCTTTGATCAAGTATTCCACTTGAAAATGGTGAAAATAAACCTCCCCGCGTCTCAAGGTTGTATGCTGTGAGCAGGTCTCAACTTCTTCTTTAATCAAATATTCCACTTGAAAAGAGTAAAATAAACCTCCCCTCGCTTCAAGGTTGTATACTGTGAACGAGTCTCAGTTTCTTCTTGGAAAAATGAATCCTTGTGGGAAAGTATCTTCAAAAGGGATTGGAACTTCACTAGAGATCTACGTCTTCAGCGGGAATCCATAACTTATTGGAGATTAAGAAGCATCATCGGGGATCTTCATAAGAGGTTTAATTGACGAGTATGCCACATACCTCTCTCAAGAGGAAAAGCTTCTACATCTTTCTCGATTATTTTATGGGTGTCGCATCGCTGCAAATTGGGGCCGATAATGACAGAAGAGTCGCCATCGTTCGTTATTTATCCCAAAGAGAGGGAAAGGAAACGATCGAAGAAAACCTAACGAAAAGGGGCAAATGAAAAGAAAACGATCGACGAGATCCACGCTTGTTGTCTATCTAAAAGGGTGTAAAACTATAAGGCTGGCCACAGGGACAAATGAAAAGAAAAGAGACTTGATAGAGCATCGCCGCTCTATGCCTACGTATTCCCTTGTAAAATGGGAAATTCGAAGTCAACGTAGTTCGGAAAACTAAGGGTGAAGGTGGGGGAAGTTTGCTCGCCAAGACATCGCCGTCTTGTGCCTACGTATCCTCGTATGGTACGAGAAATCAGAGCAAATGTAGTTCGGGCTAACATGACCACATATTGGTTCAAGTGTTTTAACTGAGTAGGGTTAAACAGTGGTTCCAGCAGTTAGGGACGATGCCTGTTTGCGGTAGAACCAAAGCTTAACACACTCTTTCTGAAAATGATTTTCATTAATCCTGAAGGATAAAAATATTTGATGTTTTTGTTTTGTATTTTTTTAAGACAAGAAGTGGATTGAGTTATGGTTTGAAACTCATGTTGCACTAAAGACTATGACTTGAGAGCGAATGCGTCGTATATCGCCCAAAGGGTATACGCTAAACACTCTAGACAGTTGAGTGGAGTCCACCCAACCATCATTCCTCAAGTACTTAAGACTCGTAGCAGACAACACGTGTTATCCTTTGTTAAGTGTTTTGAATTTTTTTAGGAGATAAGAAGAGAAAGACACAGACTAAGGGGAAACTAGACCCTAAAGTTTTCATACACAATGCTCCTAAAGTTGGGAGGAAAGGGAAGAACTATCCTAATGTTGTCATGCATAGGATTGAACACCTAATATCTCTCCTACTCCCATCCTAAACGGAGGGACTAGGAATTCTAGGGGGATCATGGAACAAGGCCAAGTAAACACTAAATAACTCAATCACAGATGAAATAAGAAAGAAAAGAAATTGACTCGAAAAAATCAACATGCAATGCAAACAGATGAGATGCAAACAAGAGATGCATACACAAAGAAAGGAGGGAGGAAAAAGTGTGGGGCTGCCACTGTAACACCCCACTTCCCAACTTAAATAAAATGCGAATAAATCAATTAAAATATCAGAGTTTCTCTTCCGAAAGTAGGATATTACTTTTCACAAAAATTTCCACAAAACATTTCATTAAAAGATTTTCAAAATAAGCAGCGAAAAAGAAATTTGTCATAATATATATACATATATGTACATCATCTCATACATCATGTTCGGCCATCTGCCCAAAATATACAAAACATCATCAATGAATCCATCAAAACGTGATACGACACGGAGTATAAACAAAATCATCAAACAGATAAATAACTCCCAAAAGCCCCATGTTACGTATCAGAGCATTCCTACGACTCGACTTGCCACAATCCAAGCTAGCTACGCACCTGGATTGTCTGTACTTCCGAAGAAGCACAGACCACAACAACAACAACAAGGGGTGAGAAATCACGGTCAAAATATAACGGTAATAATGTACATGAATAAAAGGCAGACAACACATAAACATCTTTCATCATACATCAATCCGGACCTACTGTCCCACGCTAACACAGCACACCAACAATGCAACATATGCAACTCGACACAATGATATGCGGTACCGACTCAAACTCAGGATAGATCACTTATGCTCCATTTGAGACATGATTTATCCCTACCACGCTCCTCCTGAGCCCATATAATCAATTTCAGGATATATCGCTTACAATCCATCCGAGACACGATCTATCCCTACTACACTCCTCCTGAGCCCATGTAATCAATTTCATGATAGATCGCTTACGCTCCATCCGAGACACGATCTATCCCTACTACGCTCCTCCTGAGCCCATATAATCAATTTCAGGATAGATCGCTTACGTTCCATCTGAGACACGATCTATCCCTACTACGCTCCCCATTTGGAGCACGAGTGAATCACTTACGCTCCATCCGAGACATGATTCAACCCGTCCACATGCTATGCAAGACACCAATGGACACAACAAATACAAGCACCCACGGTGCACACGATCCTACTGATCTATCATCATACACCACACACACACAGATATATATATATATATATATATATATATATATATATATATATATATATATATATATATATATTTATATGCATATATTCCACACATCACCACATACATGTATCATGTCATACACCAATCGAAATATCCAAATCAAACGATTAACATGGAAATTACATTCGAACACCACACATATACTCACCACAGCTCATCAACAATCTCGTAATTAAAACATGACCAACAAGGGTCCAACAGCACAAGAAAACCGAACAGAATAGCAACAAAAATGCAAACTGTTGTCGAGCTCGCTGGCACATTCTCCTGGCGAAGCCCCGCAGCGAATGCTCCCCCGGGGAAACCCTTGGGGAGGCCAGACAGTGGCTACTGGCAGCACTCGCTGCCAGTTTTCCTGGCGAAGCCTAGCGAAGCACTCACATGCAATTGACTGATAATCTCAGCAACAATCAGAAATTAAATAACATATCAAACATAATCATCGATTAACCATGGGATTGGGGAAAATACCTCTACCTAGCATTCATGCAATTTACCAAAATTCAACCGATTCTTCTCCCCCTTACCTCAAATGCAGCTTCGGTTGCCCAAGAGCTTCCAAAATCTGATAGCTTAGCTTCCTCTTGCTTGCTCTTGCTTCAGAATTTGTTCTCACTCTTGCTAGCTAAACCGTGTTCTTCTCCTTCACGCTCGTGTTCTTCTCTTTCCCCCGTTCTTCCAAAATGGCACTTATGCCCCTAATACCCCAAAATTCTCTTTTTAATTCCAATAATAATATTAATCCTCATTTTCTCCTTTTTAATCCAAAACAATTCCAATTAACAAAATCTTCATAATATTAATATTAATAATAATAATAATAATAATAATAATAATAATAATAATAATATCAACATTAATATTAATTATCCATTATTATCATTATCAATTATATAATATTAATATTATGTTCCTTATATCCTCAACAATTCCCACACAAGGCATGCCGATAATAAAATGACACGGGAAAAAACTTAAATAATTAAAATGGGCGTTACAACTCTCCCCCACTTTAATTATTTTCGTCCTCGAAAATACCTGATGGAAACAACTCTGGATAAGCTTCCTGCATTTTGCTTTCCAATTCCTAAGTCACACTGCCTCCTGCAGCACCTCCCCAAGCCACTCTCACCCAAGGTATCCCTTTCCCTCTTAGTCGCTTCATCTTGCGGTCCTCGATCCTCAACGGCATCGTCTCAACGGTTAGATTCTCTCTCACTTGAACTTCATCTCTCTGAATCACGTGAGACGAATCCGATACATACTTCCGAAGTTGCAACACATGAAACACGTCATGCAAGTTTGAAAGTTCCGGCGGCAACGCTACCCTGTAAGCCACAACACCAATCCTCTGCAAAATCTGATACGACCCGATAAACTTTGGATCCAGCTTCTTGGACTTTAATGCACGTCCTACACCGGTCACTGGGTTAACCCTAAAAAACACATGGTCACCTTCATTGAATTCCAACTCCTTCCTTCGGCTATCATGATAACTCTTCTGCCTACTCTGAGACGCTTTCATCTTCTCACGGATCATCTAAACTGTCTCAGTAGTCTGATGCACAATCTCTGGTCCCAAAAAAACACTCTCACCCGTCTCATACCAACACAGAGGAGTTCTGCACCTCCTACCATAAAGAGCCTCAAACGATGCCATTCCAATACTAGAATGGTAACTGTTATTGTACGTGAACTCTACCAACAGAAAAAGAGTATCCCACGCACCACCTTTTTCCAACACACAAGCTCTTAACAAGTCCTCCAACGACTGAATAGTCCTCTCTGACTGTCCATCCGTTTGAGGATGATATGCTGAACTCAGCTTCAACTCAGTGCCCAAAGCTTCCTGCAAACTCTTCCAAAATTCTGAAGTAAACCTCGGATCTCTATCAGACACAATACTCGATGGCACACCATGAAGCTTCACAATCACCCGAATAGCATCGAATCCTCTTGCCATGTTCGGCAATCCCGTAACAAAATCCATGGCTATACAATCCCACTTCCAAACCGGAATTTCCAATGGTTGCATCAAACCAGATGGTTTCTGATGTTCCACTTTTGATTTCTGACATATCAAACAAGCATAAACAAAACGAGCGATATCTCTTTTCATGCCAGCCCTCCAAAATAACTTTTTCAAATCATGATACATCTTCGTAGCTCCCGGATGGATACTCAGGCTACAACGATGTCCTTCGTCCAAAATTGACTTCTTCAGCTCATTATTATTCAGCACACAAATTCTGCCCCAAAATCTCAACACACCTGCACTATCCAACTTGAAATCACTATCGGAGTCACTTCTTGCTTCTCGCATCAAATCCACAAATTTCACATCCAACTTTTAATTTTCTCTAATCATATCCAAGAAATCATTCCTCACTTGCAACTTGCCCAACATCACACCATCTGTCGTAAATTCACACACCATGCTCAAATCTCTGAACTGCTCAATTAGCTCCATCTCTTTCACCATCAAAGCTGACATATGAGTTGTCTTCCTGCTCAAAGCATCTGCAACAACATTCGCCTTTCCGGGATGATAACTCAAGCTGAAATCATAATCCTTTAAGAATTCTAACCATCTTCTCTGTCGCATATTCATCTCTTTCTGATCAAACAAATACTTCAAGCTCTTATGATCACTGAACACCTCAAACCTCGAACCAAACAAATAATGTCTCCAAATCTTCAACACAAAAACAACCGCAGCCAACTCAAGGTCATGAGTAGGATAATTCCTTTCATGCACCCTCAATTGCCGTGAAGCATAAGCTACCACTTTACCATTCTACATAAGAACTCCGCCTAATCCCAACCTATACGCATCACAATACACCACAAAAGGCTCACTCGGAGTCGGCAATACCAACACTGGCGCTGAAGTCAACCTCTTTTTCATCTCCTCAAAACTTTCCTCATAGGCAGCATCCCACAAAAAAGCTTGATCCTTTCTTGTTAATTGAGTCAATGGCAACGCCAATCTAGAAAATCCTTCAATAAACCTTCGGTAATACCCTGCCAAACCCAGAAAGCTTCTAACTTCCGTTACCGTCTTCGATGGTTCCCACTGTAATACCGCACTCGCTTTTGACGGGTCTACTGCTACACCATCACTAGAAATCACATGCCCCAAGAAAATCACAGTCTTCATCCGAAACTCACACTTCGATAGCTTGGCAAACAACTTATTATCCTTCAACACTTGCAAAGCGATCCTCAAATGCTCCGCATGCTCTTCTTCCGACTTAGAATATATCAATATCATCAATGAACACAACAATAAACTGATCCAAATAAGAATGGAAGATCTGGTTCATATACTCCATGAACACTCCTGGCGCATTAGACACTCCGAAAGGCATCACCGTATACTCATAGTGTCCCTAACGAGTTCTAAACGCCGTCTTCTGAATATCACCATCCCTCACTCTGGTCTGATGGTAACCCGACCTCAAATCAATCTTACTGAAAACACGAGCTCCCACTAACTGATCCATCAAATCATCAATCCTTGGAAGAGGATAATTGTTCTTGATGGTCACTTTGTTCAACTGACGGTAATCGATGCACAAACGCATACTACCATCCTTCTTCTTTACCAACAACACTAGAGCTCCCCATGATGACACACTCGGTTTGATAAACTTTCTATCCAACAAATCTCCAATCTGAGACTTCAACTCGGCCAACATCCTGTACGGCGCCATAGAAATAGGCCTCGTACCAGGAACAAGATCAACGCTGAACTCAACTTCTCTCTTCGGAGGCAATTCCATAATATCATCAGGGAACACTTCCGGAAATTCATTCACCACTGCCAACTCTTCCAACAACGCCTTGTTGTCAACAGATAATGATGCAAATAAAGAAAACACCTTAGCTTCTTCTTCCAACAAAATCCTCAATTCCTTATTAGACAAGGATCCGCCAATGCATCCTCTTCTGGAGTAAGAAACAATAACACCTTCCGAAAACAATCGATGTAGACTCGGTTGAACTCCAACCAGTTCATACCCAGAATAACATCTAAACCTCCAAGTGGCAAACAAATCAGATCTACCCCAAAATCTCTACCGAAGATAGTCAGTGGACACTTCAAACACACCAAAGAAGTAGTCACTGAACCAATAGAGGGAGTTTCAATAGTCATCCTCCGCTCAAGAGTATACGACACCAAACCTAACCTCTTCACACAATCGACAGAAATGAACGAGTGGGTTGCACCCGTATTAATCATAGCAGTCAAAGGAACATTATTGATAAGACAAGTACCTTTGATAGCATGCTCCTTATCTGCTGATTGAGTTCACACCATAGCAAACACTTTACCGCTGACCTGAGACGTCTGAACCTTCTTCGGCTTCTCACAATGACTGCTAATATGACCTTTCTCACCACAGTTATAGCAAATAGGCACATTAGTCTTGCACTCCGCCATCACATGGCCCGGCTTCCCACACTTGAAGCACTTCTTCACCTCATTAGGAAAATCATTAGCACGATGCCCTGCGACACCGCACCGAAAACAAATCAAATCCACAAATGCCCTCCTCTCTCTAAACTTCTTATCAGCAACAGCCTTCTGCTTTCCCTTACCAGCCGGAACGCTGTAGGGAGTACCACCAAACCTCTGCTTACCCTTACGATCATTCACTGCCTTATAGTGTGCAATCCTTGCCCTGTTGTCATTATCATAAATCCTGCTTCTGCTCACCAGCTCAGGGTAGCTCCTGATCCTCTGACAAGAGATCCCCATCTTAATCTCCGGATGCAGCCCATTCTCAAACTTCAAACACTTGGAAGTCATTGCCTCATCAGTATTATAATGGGGACAGTATTATGCCAACTCTTTAAATCTAGCAGCATACTCTGCTACAGACAGGTTACCCTGCTTCAGTTCCAGAAATTCAATCTCCTTAGCACTTCTGATGTCTTCCGGAAAATACTTCTCCAGAAAAATCGTATGAACCACCTCCCAGGTAATGGCAGTTCCCGCAGCCTCCAATCTCTGGCGACTATTGTCCCACCAAGCCTCAGCTTCACCCTCCAACATATGAGTACCGAACCTCATCTTCTGCTCATCACTGCATCCCATGGTCCTGAAGATCTTCTCAATCGCCATCAGCCATTTCTGTGCAGCTTCAGGGTCCAAAATTCCTCCTTCAAACTTCGGTGGCTTATTATTCTGAAACTGCGTCAACTCTCTGAATTGCGCACCCGCAACCAGATTCTGATTGGCAACCACCTGCGTCATCGCTTGCATAGCAGCCGCCAAAGCAGCATCATTCCACCCTGCCATACTGCTCAACCAAAACAACACTGGGTCAAAAGACATACAACCTCTATCCTAAGGACAGACTCAAAACACTACACTGGCCGGACGAACCGACCTGCTCTGATACCAACTTGTAACACCCCACTTCCCAACTTAAATAAAATGCGAATAAATCAATTAAAATATCAGAGTTTCTCTTCCGAAAGTGGGATATTACTTTTCACAAAAATTTCCACAAAACATTTCATTAAAAGATTTTCAAAATAAGCAACGGAAACGAAATTTGTCATAACATATATATATATATATATATATATATATATATATATATATATATATATATATATATATATATATATATATATATATATATATATATATATATATATATATATATATATATATATATATACATATATATATATATATATATATATATATATATATATATATATATATATATATATATATATATATATATATATATATATATATATATATATATATATATATATATATATATATATATATATATATATATATATATATATATATATATATATATATATATATATATATATATATATATATATATATATATATATATATATATATATATATATATATATATATATATATATATATATGTGTACATTATCTCATACATCATGTTCGGCCATCTGCCCAAAATATACAAAACATCATCAATGAATCCATCAAAACGTGATACAACACAGAGAGTATAAACAAAATCATCAAACAGATAAATAACTCCCAAAAGCCCCGTGTTACGTATCAGAGCATTCCTACGACTCGACTCGCCATAATCCATGCTAGCTACACACCTGGATTGTCTGTACTTCTGAAGAAGCACAGACCACAACAACAACAAGGGGTGAGAAATCAAGGTCAAAATATAACTGTAATAATGTACATGAATAAAAGGCAGACAACACATAAACATCATTCATCATACATCAATCTGGACCTACTGTCCCATGCCAACACATCACACCAACAATGCAACATATGCAACTCAACACAATGATATGCGGTACCGACTCAAACTCAGGATAGATCACTTACGCTCCATCCGAGACATGATATATCCCTACCACGCTCCTCCTGAGCCCATATAATCAATTTCAGGATTGATCGCTTACGCTCCATCTGAGACACGATCTATCCCTACTACGCTCCTCCTGAGCCCATATAATCAATTTCAGGATAGATCGCTTACGCTCCTTCTGAGACACGATCTATCCCTACGACGCTCCTCCTGAGCCAATATAATCAATTTCGGGATAGATCGCTTACGCTCCATCCGAGACACGATCTATCCCTACTACACTCCCTATTTGGAGCACGAGTGAATCACTTACGCTCCATCCGAGACATGATTCAAGCTGTCTACATGCCATGCAAGACACCAATGCACACAAAAAATACAAGCACCACGGTGCACACGATCCTACTGATCCATCATCATACACCACACACACATACACACACACACACACACACACACACACACACACACACACACACACATATATATATATATATATATATATATATATATATATATATATATATATATATATATATATATATATATATATATATATATATTTATATGCATATCTTCCACACATCACCACATACATGTATCATGTCATACACCAATCAAAATATCCAAATCAAACGATTAACACGAAAATTACATTCCAACAACACACATATACTCACCACATCTCACCAACAATCTCGTAATTAAAACATGACCAACAAGGGTCCAATAGCACAAGAAAACCAAACAGAACAGCAGTAAAAATGCAAACTATTGTCGAGCTCGCCGGCACATTCGCCTGGCGAAGCCCCGCAGCGAATGCCCACTGTAGCTCACCCGGAGAAACCCTTGGCGAAGCCAGACAGTGGCTACTGGAAGCACTCGCTGCCCAGTTTTCCTGGCGAAGCCTAGCGAAGGCTTGCCCCCTCCTTTGCCCAGCGAATGCTGGCGAACGTCTGCGATTTCAGAAAAATTCCATTGATCAGGATCAGTAACTCTCTCCGAATTTGCCCGATTATGCGCAAACCAGCTTCTAACACAACTAACCAACATTCTAAAGCTCAACTACATAATCAGTTCTCGATTTCACCCGATAAAACCTCAGCTCATACCAATTCAACCAATTCCGGCTTAAACACGGTAAACTACCGAAAAACCCCAATTTAACCCAACATTCACATGCAATGGATTGATAATCTCAGCAACAATCATAAATTAAACAACATATCAAACATAACCATCGATTAACCATGGGATTGGGAAAATCCCTCAACCTAGCATTCATGCAATTTACCGAAATTCAACCGATTCTTCCCCCCCCCCCCCCCCCCCTCTTACCTCAAATGCAGCTTCGATTGCCCAAGAGCTTCCAAAATCTGATAGCTTAGCTTCCTCTTGCTTGCTCTTGCTTCAGACCTTGTTCTCACTCTTGATAGCTAAAGCGTATTCTTCTCCTTCACGCTCGTGTTCTTCTCTTTCCCCCTTTCTTCCAAAATGGCACTTAATCCCCTAATATCTCAAAATTCTCTTTTTAATTCCAATAATAATATTAATCCTCATTTTCTCCTTTTTAATCCAAAACAATTCCAATTAACAAAATCTTCATAATAATAATAATAATAATAATAATAATAATAATAATAATAATAATAATAATAATAATAATAATAATACTAATATCAACATTAATATTAATTATCCATTATTATCATTATCAATTATATAATATTAATATTATGTTCCTTATATCCTCAACAATTCCCACACAAGGCATGCCGATAATAAAATGACACGGGAAAAACTTAAATAATTAAAATGGGCGTTACAGCCACCACCACAAGCACATCTCAACCAACATTTCTTAAGATTCACACAATGCAATGAAAACAAAACAATGCAAATAAACACCAAAGTAGGCAAACAAACACCAAAGTTCATGACAAGTTCAAAGCATACACAAAGCACATTAATTTGTAAATTCAATTAAAAAGAATAAAAAGATTAAAAAACATGTTTTTGTGTTTTTTATGATAAGACAAAAATAAAAAGAATTAAAAATTATGTTTTTTTTTGTTTTTTATAATAAGACAAGACTAAAAAGAATTAAAAATCATGTTTTTGTGTTTTTTTTATTACAAGACAAGAATAAAAAGAATTAAAAATTATGTCTTTGTGTTTTTTAAAAAGAAAATATTAATAAATAAATTAAAAATAAAATTAATTAATAAAAATAAAAGTTTACATTAAATATCTAATTAAATCTAAATAAATTAAATTATTATTTAAATAAAAATGATTTAAAAACAAAAAAAAAATCTGGCAGAAAAGTGCTTGAAAAAATACAATGAACACACCAAAATAATCAGCGCGAATTAAACGACTCGGAATAATACACCGTTTTTTCAGATTTTGAAATAAATTTGACCCGCTAACAAGGTTTAAACTGACTAAAAACACTTCCAAAAGATGGTCGAAAAATTTAAATGAGCACGCCAGGTTAAACCACGTGAAACGTAGATTAATATCACCGACGTTTGCAGGTTCGATCTTGAAATTTTTCGTCCATTGATTATACACACAGTTGATTTTTATTTGATGAATTCGACTGCAATTTCAACAAGTTTATTCCAGCTGATAAATTGGATATTATGCATGATAAAATGTGTGATATGCTATACAGACGATGCAAAACGTAAAAACAGAATCTCATGGTCAAAACTACGATATGACATAACTTAACTCAGAATGCAAGAGTCGCCACTACACTTTTATTTTATCCAAAAGGAAAGGAAAAAGAGCGAACAAAACATAAACAAGTTCTAAAACAAGAACAAACAGAGAATGGGTAAGGGTGTTGGTTATGTGTTGGCTCTTATTTTCGACGCCAGCAAAATTAGAGTCATCTCAAGTCAAAGAATTATTTTTAAGCATAAGAAGGCTTCGACCCAGTTTTGGTGAAGCTTGAGTCGAAGAGAGGTTGTGAAAACCTCTGGGAAAATTGCCAAGTGTTGGAAGGTTCTTCGACCGTGAGAATGCTTGTTGTGTGGGTCACCAAAATAAGTGAGCCCACTTAATCTTATTATTATTATTATTAAAAGAAAAGAAGAAAAAAAAAAGGAATTAGCTTTGTGGGCCAAAGCCCATGAAATGGTTAAAAGGGTTTTAACCCTTATGTGTTAAATATAACAAGAGCAAGAGGGAAGAGAGCTGCAACATGAGCGACTCTACAGACAGAGAGAAGAATATCAAAGAGTGTCTCTTTATTGTTGTGTCGTAGAACCCGTTGATGGGTTAGTTGATTTGATATCCACCTTATACGGTGAAGATTATATTTGCTCTGTTGATCCCTGGTGGTTCCAGGAGGACTTGTGGTGTACCCATTATTTTTATTAGTGGAAGATTTACTGGCTTGGTCCCGTGGGTTGTTTTCCCTTTAAGGGTTTTTTCCCACGTTAATAATTCTGGTGTCTCCTTATTTTATTTGCTCTATTTTGTGCTTATTATTGTTGTCTGAGAAATTTTGTTTGGGGCTTATTTTTAACTGCACGCAGGGAAAAAGTTGATCCAGCAGCTTCCGCATTTTATTACTATCTTCTAGATTTGTTTTCTTTTCCCAATAGTGGTATCAGAGCTCCTTGGTTGGAGTTCTGTTCGGTGCTATTAAAATGGGTGAAGGTCATATGGCTGGTACTATGCTGAAATTGGATTCTTCCAATTATTCTATTTGGAAATCCCGTATGGAAGACTTGTTGTTCTGTAAGGACTTGTATGATCCCATTGACGGAGACGATACTAAGCCAGATGATAAATCTGTTGCAGAATGGACAAAGGCAAACAGAAAAACAATTGGCATGATCAGGCAATGGATAGATCAGAGCATTTATCATCATGTGTCTAGTGAGACTAGTGCCCACAATCCGTGGAAGAAATTGAAGGACATGTTTGAGTCCAAGAATGCACAGAACAAGGTATTTTTGTTTCGGAGACTGGTTAATCTGAAGTACAAGGATGGTTCTTCAGTGGCAGAGCATATGAGCAGTTTTCAGAATCTTGTGAATCAGCTGACTACTATTGAGATTAAACTTCCTGATGAGCTACTTGCTTTGTTGTTGCTTAGCTCATTGCCAGACAGTTGGGAAACATTGGTGGTATCTCTGAGCAATTCCACTAATGGCAATATGACTTTTGATACTGTGAAAGAAGCCCTATTGAATGAAGAAATCAGGAGGAAGGGAAACAATATGGCTAGTTCATCGACTCACACAGAAGCCTTGGTTATTGAGTCACGGGGGAGAAGCCAACATAGAACCTCTCATAAATCTAATGACAGAAGCAAGTCAAGAGGACAGTCAAGGCCCAGGAAAGACATCAGGTGCTATCATTGCAACAAAGCAGGTCATATGATAAGAGAATGCAGGTTGCTTAAGAGGGAGAAATCAAGGGAAATAGGCAATGATAATAAAGAAGATAAAGACACAACTGCAGTTGTATCTGATGGTGAAGTTGTTGTTGTTTACGAAGATGATTCAGTTAATCCCGCATGCCAAGATTATGAATGGGTTGTTGATTCTGCTGCCTCATATCATGTTACTCCTCATCGTGAGTATTTTTTATCCTATACTGCTGGAGATTTTGGGCAGGTAAAGATGGGTAATCAAGGGGTAAGCAAGGTTGATGGCATTGGAGATATCTGGGTAGAAACTAATGTTGGATGCAAGTTGCACTTGAAGAACGTTAGGCATATTCCTGATATGCGTCTCAGCTTGATTTCAGTACATGTACTTGATGATGATGGTTACCATAATTCCTTTGGTGATGGTAAATGGAAGTGCACCAAGGGCACTTTGGTGGTAGCAAAGGGAGTGAAGAAAAACACCCTTTACTGGACTTCTACAAAATTGTGTGCCCCTCAAGTGAATGCAATTGAGGATTGTTCTACAGAGCTATGGCATAAGCGGCTCGGTCACTTGAGTGAGAAGGGACTTGACACTCTTGCAAGGAAAAATACGCTTCCGGTAAAAGGTACACCTCTCAAAACTTGCTCTGATTGTATTGTTGGTAAACAACATAGAGTTTCTTTCCGCACTCACCCTCCTCACAGGAGGTCACATATCTTGGATTTAGTTCACACTGATGTTTGCTCTATGGATGTTAAATCCCTTAGTGGCTATTCTTATTTTGTGACATTTATTGACGATCACTCGAGAAAAGTGTGGGCTTTTGTTTTGAAATCCAAAGATCAGGTACTTGATATGTTCAAACACTTCCATGCAAGTGTGGAAAGAGAAATAGGTAAAATGTTGAAGTGTGTAACAGCCCAATTTTCAATAATTAATTAATTGTGTTAATTAATTGATTTATTTGGATTGTTCTAATTATTTGAATAATTAGATGTTTGTTTAATGGATTGATAGATGTTTTGAGAGAGTAAATATATTGGAAAGAAATAAAGAGAAAGGTATTATGGAGGAAATAGAATGGAAATAAATATAAAGAATAGAAATAGAAGAAAAGGAGATAAGAGTTGGTAAGAAAAAAAGAAAAGGGAAGAAAAAGAGAAAGAAGGAAAAGGAGGAGAAAAGAGAAGAAGAAGAAGAAGAAAAGTGTGGAAATCATCAAGGGCAACTCAAAGCTTTGATTAAACCAAGGTAAGGGTGAGAAATGTTTCTATTTGATCATTGCATGATGTTATGTATGTTGGGTTGGGGTTTTGGTAGAGTTTTCATCACTTTCCAATTAGGGCAAATGTTGGATTAACCGGTAGATTGATGATTTAATCGGTTGGAACTGAGTAATAACACCGTAGCATAGTCGGGTAACATGTATTGATGCTATTTGTACTGATTTGGATGTTCAAGGTTTGGTTGATGATGGATTGATGAAGGAGAGGCAGAATAGGGTTCTGTTCTGCGCAGGTTCGCTGGCTCTCGCCAGGCGAGCGAAGGCGAAGCTTCGCCAGGCGAAGCCTAGCGAATGCTGGCGAGTAATTATGATTAATCCCCAGTGGACTTCGCTGGCGAGTTCGCCAAGCGAAGGTGGATAGTGAAGGTTCGCCCAATGAAGGTGCTGGCGAATGGTGGCGAATGAAGTCAGTAGCTACTGACTTGGGCTCGCTGGGAAGTCTCGCCAGGCGAAGCCTAGCGAGTGTTCGCTGAGAGAGTTCGCCAGGCGAAGGTTCGCTGCGAGGGTTCGCCAGGCGAATGAAGGCGAATGTGACAGCATTTTTCTTTTACTGTGTTGTTCATGTGGAGATGGTTTGGTTGCTTCTCATAGGTTAATGCCTCTATGATATGATATAGATATGATCTATTGTGATGATGTATGCTGTGGGTAGCCTACGGGCGTGAATCCTAGTTGATGTGCGATACGTATTAATTGTGATAAATAGAAATACATGTGAATACAATGATGAATGTATGTGTATTGTCTAATGAACTTGCAAATGCTTGATGTGTATACAATTATGTGATGAGTATGCATGAGAACATGGTGGATATGTGTGCATAACTTATAATTGTATGATTGGTATTGTGATGTGTATACCTTGTATGAGATGGCATGAGATAAAGAATAAACATACTATGAAAAATGTGTTGTGGATGCATATTGTTTATATGCGATTGTATGTTAAAATACATGAAGAATGCATGAGAGCATAATGATGGATATGCGTGCATTGCTTGCTAAATATGATGTTGTATTGAATTGTGAATATATGTGGATAATGCATGAGAACATATCGTGGATATGTGTGCATTGTGTGTTAATGTGGTGATAGTGTTGAATTATGAATACATCGATGAATGATATGTGAATATGTTGTGTGTGCAATCATAATGTAATTCTTGAAGAGATGAATTATTTGAATGCATGAGATTAAGATGTCGGTCTTAAGTGCATTTGTTGTGGTTGATTGTACATGCATCATTTAGTCAAGAGGCAATGTCTGTTAGTTTCGTGGAAACTAGTGGCTTGTCCCAAACCTAGAAGTGTGGGTTTGAAGGCTTAGAGGACGGGCCTTTGTGGTTATCGGTCTAGAAGTGTGGACCCGGTTTAATGTAAAAACCGAAAAAAAGATAACGGGTTATCGGTCTAGAAGTGTGGACCCGGTTTAATGTAAAAACCGAAAAAAGATAACGAGAGTCGGTACCGCATTGCATGAGTTGCATTGAGTTGTTGAGTCACATTGATATATGACATATGCATGAAGAGATGCTTATGTGTGAGTGATGAGATTGTGGAAATTGTAAGTGTATGCATAATGTGGGAATGCTTTGTGAATATCCATGTTTGTCTATATATGTGTGGTAAATATATATGACTAAGAAATTGAATTGTGGTGAGAAATACGGAGAGGAACTTGTATTGATTACCTATATATATATATATATATATATATATATATATATATATATATATATATATATATATATATATATATATATATATATATATATATATATATATATATATATATATATATATATATATATATATATATATATATATATATATATATATATATATAATCTTATGCTATGTTTATTATGGTTATATTTCTCACCCGTCTGCTGTTTTATAATGCTCTATGAGGCATTGCAGATTAGGATGCTGGAGTCCTTTTGTGAAGTTAGTCTTCATTCTTTTGAGTCGGCTGCTCTGATATGTAACACCGGGTAGTTAGACTAGTATAGTCATTCTTTTGTGATACATTGCGATGTATCAGCTGATGTGGTTTTGTAATCTAACTGATATGATGTATTAATCTAGTGACTTATGTGCATTTGAATTAATATTTTGGAACTGATTAAATGATGTTATCTTCCGCTTAAATTAAATGTTGAAATGTGATTTCTAAAACTACGAAAATGTTACATATTTTATGGAGCAAAATGTTAAAGAGTTTTGTTGGTGAAATTGTGACATTCTTCCTTTATACCTTATCCTAAAAATTTTACTGTGATGAATTTGTATACGCTTAATTGTTTTATATGCATATATAAGTGGGGTATAGAAGGGGGTGTTACAATAGTGGTATCAGAGCAGGTCGGTCCGTCCGGCCATGTTGTTTAATGTTATTCGTTCACTTGTATGCGACATGTGTATGAAAACACTGTCGATACATGTTTGTTGTTTAATCTTTGTTTGCAAAAGTGGGAATGATTAAAGTGGGGGAGAAGCTTGTGATTCCTTAGAAGGCTGCAAGTGTGGAGTTGTAGCTTAGTGTGTAGTTAAACGCTATTATAGTTTGGTAAAGATGGTATATGCCCCATTATGGTTTCGGCTGTCTATTGACAAATTGAGGAACTGATCACCCTTAATCTCTTGTTGATAGTAGTTGGGATTGTGTTGGATGGGATAGATGTGTCTTGCAAGCTTAGATGGCGTGGTGCAGTGAATTGTCTTGAGTAAAGCCGAGCACTTGAGAATTGTTTTGATGAGTCGGTGCAGGACAGTGATGAGATGTTTGATTTCGATGGAAATATTGAGTATTGATGGAAGTGGAGGAGTTGTCGGTTTACCGTTTGATTGTGGTAGTCTGAGAATTATCCTGACAAGATAAGGGATAAACAGCCAAGACGTGAAGTTGAGTTGTGATCGACTTAGTTGCGGAGAATAATCAGATATTAGAAGCTCCATATTATACGTTTGTTTGAGTGGCCAAGGAATTAAGATTGATTAAGTTGTGTTGAGGCTTGTGTTTGGTGTGTATGCTACGACAGCAAAGTGTGAAGTCGAGTATAAGAATGTATAATGACTTTCAGTGATTATTAAGGAAAGTAAAATGTGGAGTACAATACGGGTATAATTAGACCTTTGGAATTTCAAGAGTTGAAATGCGTTGAGTGGCCTTCGTAGTGTGAAAATGTTGTTTTCGTCTTTTGACGCACCATTCGGAGTGTTGGACGTTATTTTAATGCTCTGTGTGATGGTGAAGTAGTGGCAGGGAAATTAATTAATTTATTGATGGAATGTGTTTGATAATTCGAAGAATATAGAGGATCATGTTGAGCATCGGGAACTTGTGTTATCAGTATTAGAGAAGAAGTAGTGATATGCCACTGTGAAGAAGTTCAGAGAGTTTTTGGAAAGTTGTCAATAGCTCGTGTGTTGGTCTTGCCGAATCCGACGGAACTATTTGTTGTGTTGTAATGCTTTGTTAATATGACTGAGAGATATGTTAAGTGCAACATCAACGAGTTTTGGCTATGCTTTGAAGCAACTTAAAGTACATAAGGGAATTATCAGACAAGTGATTTAGAGTTGGGTGTTGTTGTGTGTTTCTACCGGAGTTTGGAAGCCTCAATTGTTTAGTTGAGATTTGAGATGGTTAATGATCTTAAGATCTTAAGGTATTTGTTTGATTTGAGAAGTTGAATATGATGCAGAGGAAATATTTGAGACTTCTGAAAGAGTATGGTCTTGGTTGAGTTACCATTCGATTGAGACCAAGTGGTAACTGAGTTATTGCATTGGAAATCTCTATATGTACTAATGATGATGGTAATGAAGTTAGGACTGATTGAGTAAATTCAGAATATGATTGTAGTCTGTGAAGAGACTTCTCATGGAGTTGAACTTTATATGATACGACTGACTATCGGTATTCTCGATGAGATTCGAGTAGGTCGGAATTCTAATCCGAGTTAATAGATTGATTGAATTTAAGGGATAAAAGTCGAGGAGGTGATTTTTGGATTTATGGAAATGGTATCATGAGATGTCAGGATGGAGTATGTGTTCTGAATAGTGTGAGTTGGATGAAAGTACACGGGAAGAAGGACATTGAGATAAATGGAGTATCCATGCAGGTACTGGGAAGGTGTGACCGAATTTGAGGAATTATTTTGAGGACCACAGATGAAGAGAGGAGTGATTGAGTTTGTATATACTGGATTAGACTTATTAGAATGTCGGAGAATAAACGTCAGAGACCGTTGGGTCGGATGCAACTATTGAATATTGCCGAGTGGGATGGAATAGTATTTCCATAGACTTTGTGCCGGGTTTTCCGAAGAATTTGAAGGGGTATGATTTGATTTGAGTGGTTGTGGATAGATCGACAAGATTAACTTATTTCTTACCAATGAGGATTAATCATCCTGTGCTAAAGCTATCTAGGAGATATATTGAGGAAGCTGCGAAGTGGTATGAGATACCGTCGAATGTTGTGTCAGATGGGAATCAGAGTTTTTCATTGGGATTTTGAGGGAGTTGCAGACGCTTTGAGCGACCTGTTGATGATAATCTCTGTCTAGCATCCATGGACGGATGGGTAGACAAAGAGAACTATCCAGTATGTAGAGGATTTCTGGAGGGCTTGTGTGTTGGATCAAGGTGGATCGTGGGATAATTAACTATCATTGCTTGAATTACCTACAATGATAATGATCATTCTAGTATCGGAATGACATTGTATGAGGCTTTGTACGGTAAGAGGTGTAGGAATCCTTTGTGTTGATGTGTGCCAGGCAAGAGTGTGGTACTCGAACCTGAGATTATGCAAGAGACGACTAGAAAGATCAAAAGGATCCAAGAAAAGAAGTGTTTCGGGAGTTACAATAGTAACTGGTGTTGGTCGAGCTTGAGGTCTCGGAAGCACCCACCGTGTTTTGCTTATTTGTATCAGAGTGGCGCAGCGGAAGCGTGGGAGAAGTAGTATGTTAGACTGTTTTACCGCTGTCACTTGTGGGAATTGCATGATAAGTTCATGTACCTAAGTTGAGGAAGTGCAAGTGCATTCATTCAGATAGATGGTGTACAAGTGAGAAAGGAATTGACCGTTAAGGCATTACTAGTTCAGGTTAATGAACGAGAGGTAACTTCGAGGTAAAGGAATTCCTTTGATGGAGGTAGTTCGAGAGAGAGTTAGATTTGGAAGGTTGGGATGCGAGGATCGTATCTAGAGTTATTTGAATCAGGTAACATTTTCGAGGACGAAAATTCCTAAAGTGGGGGAGAGTTGTAACAGCCCAATTTTCAATAATTAATTAATTGTGTTAATTAATTGATTTATTTGGATTATTCTAATTATTTGAATAATTAGATGTTTGTTTAATGGATTGATAGATGTTTTGAGAGAGTAAATATATTGGAAAGAAATAAAGAGAAAGGTATTATGGAGGAAATAGAATGGAAATAAATATAAAGAATAGAAATAGAAGAAAAGGAGATAAGAGTTGGTAAGAAAAAAAGAAAAGGGAAGAAAAAGAGAAAGAAGGAAAAGGAGGAGAAAAGAGAAGAAGAAGAAGAAAAGTGTGGAAATCATCAAGGGCAACTCAAAGCTTCGATTAAACCAAGGTAAGGGTGAGAAATGTTTCTATTTGATCATTGCATGATGTTATGTATGTTGGGTTGGGGTTTTGGTAGAGTTTTCATCACTTTCCAATTAGGGCAAATGTTGGATTAACCGGTAGATTGATGATTTAATCGGTTGGAACTGAGTAATAACACCGTAGAATAGTCGGGTAACATGTATTGATGCTATTTGTACTGATTTGGATGTTCAAGGTTTGGTTGATGATGGATTGATGAAGGAGAGGCAGAATAGGGTTCTGTTCTGCGCAGGTTCGCTGGCTCTCGCCAGGCGAGCGAAGGCGAAGCTTCGCCAGGCGAAGCCTAGCGAATGCTGGCGAGTAATTATGATTAAGTCCCAGTGGACTTCGCTGGCGAGTTCGCCAAGCGAAGGTGGATAGTGAAGGTTCGCCCAGCGAAGGTGCTGGCGAATGGTGGCGAATGAAGTCAGTAGCTACTGACTTGGGCTCGCTGGGAAGTCTCGCCAGGCGAAGCCTAGCGAGTGTTCGCTGAGAGAGTTCGCCAGGCGAAGGTTCGCTGCGGGGGTTCGCCAGGCGAATGAAGGCGAATGTGACAGCATTTTTCTTTTACTGTGTTGTTCATGTGGAGATGGTTTGGTTGCTTCTAATAGGTTAATGCCTCTATGATATGATATAGATATGATCTATTGTGATGATGTGTGCTGTGGGTAGCCTACGGGCGTGAATCCTAGTTGATGTGCGATGCGTATTAATTGTGATAAATAGAAATACATGTGAATACAATGATGAATGTATGTGTATTGTCTAATGAACTTGCGAATGCTTGATGTGTATACAATTATGTGATGAGTATGCATGAGAACATGGTGGATATGTGTGCATAACTTATAATTGTATGATTGGTATTGTGATGTGTATACCTTGTATGAGATGGCATGAGATAAAGAATAAACATACTATGAAAAATGTGTTGTGGATGCATATTGTTTATATGCGATTGTATGTTAAAATACATGAAGAATGCATGAGAGCATAATGATGGATATGCGTGCATTGCTTGCTAAATATGATGTTGTATTGAATTATGAATATATGTGGATAATGCATGAGAACATATCGCGGATATGTGTGCATTGTGTGTTAATGTGGTGATAGTGTTGAATTATGAATACATCGATGAATGTTATGTGAATATGTTGTGTGTGCAATCATAATGTAATTCTTGAAGAGATGAATTATTTGAATGCATGAGATTAAGATGTCGGTCTTAAGTGCATTTGTTGTGGTTGATTGTACATGCATCATTTAGTCAAGAGGCAATGTCTGTTAGTTTCGTGGAAACTAGTGGCTTGTCCCAAACCTAGAAGTGTGGGTTTGAAGGCTTAGAGGACGGGCCTTTGTGGTTATCGGTCTAGAAGTGTGGACCCGGTTTAATGTAAAAACCGAAAAAAAGATAACGGGTTATCGGTCTAGAAGTGTGGACCCGATTTAATGTAAAAACCGAAAAAAGATAACGAGAGTCGGTACCGCATTGCATGAGTTGCATTGAGTTGTTGAGTCACATTGATATATGACATATGCATGAAGAGATGCTTATGTGTGAGTGATGAGATTGTGGAAATTGTAAGTGTATGCATAATGTGGGAATGCTTTGTGAATATCCATGTTTGTCTATATATGTGTGGTAAATATATATGACTAAGAAATTGAATTGTGGTGAGAAATACGGAGAGGAACTTGTATTGATTACCTATATATATATATAATCTTATGCTTTGATTATTATGGTTATATTTCTCACCCTTCTGCTGTTTTATAATGCTCTATGAGGCATTGCAGATTAGGATGCTGGAGTCCTTTTGTGAAGTTAGTCTTCATTCTTTTGAGTCGGCTGCTCTGATATGTAACACCGGGCAGTTAGACTAGTATAGTCATTCTTTTGTGATACATTGCGATGTATCAGCTGATGTGGTTTTGTAATCTAACTGATATGATGTATTAATCTGGATGACTTATGTGCATTTGAATTAATATTTTGGAACTGATTAAATGATGTTATCTTCCGCTTAAATTAAATGTTGAAATGTGATTTCTAAAACTACGAAAATGTTACATATTTTATGGAGCAAAATGTTAAAGAGTTTTGTTGGTGAAATTGTGACATTCTTCCTTTATACCTTATCCTAAAATTTTTACTCTGATGAATTTGTATACGCTTAATTGTTTTATATGCATATATAAGTGGGGTATAGAAGGGGGTGTTACAAAGTGTGTCAGAGCAGATAATGGTGGTGAATACAGGGGGCCATTTGAGCATTATTGCAGAGAACATGGAATCAGGCTTGAGAAGACAGTTCCAAAGACTCCACAGCACAACGGAGTTGCAGAGAGAATGAACCGCACAATTAATGACAGAATCAAATGCATGCTCTCCCATGCAAAATTGTCTAAATCATTCTGGGGTGAAGCATTGAGAACTACATTAGATTTAATCAACCTTTCTCCTTCAATTCCTCTTGATGGTGATGTTCCAGAGAGGGTATGGCGAGGGAAAGATGTCTCATATAATCACTTGAGAGTGTTTGGCTGCAAGGCATTTGTTCATATTCCCAGTGATGAGAGGTCCAAGCTTGATGGTAAATCAAAACAGTGTATCTTTTTGGGTTATGGTCGTGAAGACTTTGGTTACAGGTTTTGGGATCTGGTTAACAGGAAAGTCCTTAGAAGTCGAGATGTTATTTTTGTTGAAGACCAAACCATCGAAGATATTGACAAGAATGAAAAGCAGAAACAGGTTATCCACAGGTACATTGATGTTGATCCAGAGCCTCCTACCATAGTCAATAATAATGGGGGAGATGTGAATGCAGATGTGGACAATGCAGGTGATGTTCCTGAGCCCCAAGTTGATGAAGAAATTGAACAAATTCCACAAGAGCAACCTCCTGAGCCAGTGAGAAGATCCATCAGAGAGCACCATCCTTCACAGAGATATCCTCCTCATGAATATGTGATGCTTACTGATGGGGGAGAGCCACAAAGCTTTGAAGAAGCTATGTCACATGAAGAGAAAGACAAGTGGTACAAAGCCATGCAAGAAGAGATGAAATCCTTACATGAGAACCACACATTTGAGCTAGTGAAGCTACCTAATGGTAAGAGATCACTCAAGAATAAATGGGTGTTTAAATTGAAGTCAGAAGAAAATAGCTCACAGCTAAGGTACAAGGCAAGGTTGGTTGTGAAAGGATTCAGTGAGAAGAAAGGTATAGATTTTGAAGAAATTTTTTCACCTGTGGTCAAGATGTCTTCAATCCGAGTTGTACTTGGTTTGGCAGCTAGTTTGAATTTAGAGGTTGAGCAACTTGATGTGAAGACCGCATTTCTCCATGGTGATTTGGAGGAAGAAATTTACATGGAGCAGCCTGATGGTTTTGCAGTCAAAGGTAAAGAGAAGCTTGTCTGCAGATTGAAGAAGAGCTTGTATGGTCTTAAACAAGCTCCAAGGCAATGGTACAAGAAATTTGATTCTTTCATGGTGGATCATGCGTATGCAAAAACTTCTTCTGATCATTGTGTGTTTGTGAAGAAATTCCCTAGTGAGAAATTTATTATCCTTTTGCTCTATGTCGATGACATGTTGATTATTGGTCATGACATGAAAGAGATTGAGCATTTGAAAAGAGAGTTGAGCAAGTCCTTTGCAATGAAGGATTTAGGCCCTGCAAAGCATATCCTTGGCATGAGAATTACACGTGACATGAAGAATTGCAAATTATGGTTATCACAGCAAAAGTACATTGAGAAGGTATTGGAGAGGTTTAATATGTCAAATTCAAAATCAGTTGGCACTCCACTTGCAGGTCACTTCAAATTGAGCTCTATGCAATGTCCTACAAGTGAGAAAGACAAAGAAGAAATGGAGAATATTCCGTATGCATCTGCAATTGGTAGCTTGATGTATGCGATGGTGTGTACACGTCCAGATATTGCTCATGCAGTTGGCGTGGTCAGTCGTTTCCTCTCTAATCCTGGCAAAGAACATTGGCAAGCTGTGAAATGGATACTCAGGTATCTCAAAGGTACTTCTGGAGTCTGTTTGTGCTTTGGAGGTGGTAAGCCTATGTTAGATGGTTTTTCAGATGCAGACATGGCTGGTGATGTGGATTCTAGGAAGTCTACTTCTGGTTATATGATGACTTTTGCAGGGGGAGCAGTGTCATGGCAGTCTAGATTGCAAAAATGTGTTGCTTTGTCTACTACAGAGGCAGAGTATATTGCCGCCACAGAAGCTGCAAAGGAACTCTTTTGGATGCAGAAATTCCTACAAGAATTGGGTCTCTCACAGGAGAAATATATTTTATATTTTGACAGTCAGAGTGCAATCCATCTCAGCAAGAACTCGACTTATCACTCAAAGTCGAAGCATATTGATGTTCGGTATCATTGGATACGCGATGCGCTGGAGATGAAGAAATTTTCATTAGAGAAAATCCATACTGACGAGAATGGTTCAGATATGATGACAAAGGCCTTACCTATGGAGAAGTTCTCTACTTGCAGAAAGAAAGCAGGTTTGGTCTCCTATGGTCTCCCTTTAATTTGGTGATGGGGAGAATTGTTGTGTGGGTCACCAAAATAAGTGAGCCCACTTAATCTTATTATTATTATTATTATTAAAAGAAAATAAGAAAAAAAAAGAATTAGCTTTGTGGGCCAAAGCCCATGAAATGGTTAAAAGGGTTTTAACCCTTATGTGTTAGATATAACAAGAGCAAGAGGGAAGAGAGCTGCAACGTGAGCGACTCTACAGACAGAGAGAAGAATATCAAAGAGTGTCTCTTTATTGTTGTGTCGTAGAACCCGTTGATGGGTTAGTTGATTTGATATCCACCTTATACGGTGAAGATTATATTTGCTCTGTTGATCCCTGGTGGTTCCAGGAGGACTTGTGGTGTACCCATTATTTTTATTAGTGGAAGATTTACTGGCTTGGTCCCGTGGGTTGTTTTCCCTTTAAGGGTTTTTTCCCACGTTAATAATTCTGGTGTCTCCTTATTTTATTTGCTCTATTTTGTGCTTATTATTGTTGTCTGAGCAATTTTGTTTGGGGCTTATTTTTAACTGCACGCAGGGAAAAAGTTGATCCAGCAGCTTCCGCATTTTATTACTATCTTCTATATTTGTTTTCTTTTCCCAACAATGCTGAAAGAAGCACGCTGCATTTACCACTAAGGCTGGAGGGAAATTCCTAATATTTGAATTTCAAAAGAGCAGTTGGCGAACGTAGGAATGGTGGAAGTCAAGAAAAAGCGCCAAAAGACACGTTTTGAAGCAACAACCATCACTTAGTAGTTATTTTCTAGCATTATAAATAGGGGTTATTTCCATAGAACAAGGGTGTTCATTTGTCCTGTACAAGTTACTCCAAATTACTCAAAGTACCCGCGTGTAGAGAAACGAGTTTGAGAGAATGCACGTGATGCAACACCATTTCTTTTCATCAAAGCAATTTATGTATCTTTATGATTTACATGTTGTTATTTATTCTGCACTTTATCTTGCATGTTCTCCTTTAAACTTTATCTTTCACGTTTAAATGCCTTTTTCCTGAACTTTATCTTTCGTATTTACCTGTTCTTCCTTGAAACTTTATTTTTAATCTTTACTTTCAATTGATTTTCTTCTGCACTTTATTTTAACTTTCTATTTAAAAGTCTTTTTAAATTGCTTTCGACTGTTACTTTCTTGCATTTTTCTAAATATGTGTCTTCGCATTTACTTTCTTGCACTTTTATCAAGTTTAAACCTTTTACATTGTTACCTTTACTTTCGACGTCCTACACATTTACTTTCTTGCATTTTTATCAAATTCAAGCCTTTACATCATTGCCTTTATTTTCAAAGTCTTTCTTTTACATCTTGCCTTTTACTTTCGACGCTTTAAGAATTGCGCCCTTTACTATACAGCCTTGTCTATTTCCAAGTTGTTGTTTGCTTTACAAAGTTTTTATAGTCGAACGTGGAGTTCAATTTAGATTTTCTGTTAAACTTAGAACATGTCCTAGGATTTGTATGGTCGATCCTGCAAGTTACTCAATTTCATCCAAAGTTGATAGACCAGAGGTTGTTTACCAAATTACACAGTAAACATTACGCGATGGGAAGGTGTTAGCACCCAAAACGTCTATAGTACTCTTTAGGAGCCCTTTAAAATATCTACGCTTTTTGGTTTGAAAAGGCTTGTTTGAAAGGAGATTGAGGAGGTGAGAAGAGAATTATTATTTTAAGATTTTTGTGTTTGGAGATACTTACCGCCTCATGCCTACGTACCCACAAAGTGCAATATAGGATCAAAACGCCGTAGTTTGTGGTACAAATAACAAAAATTTGTTGGTTATGATTCATTTTTAAATGTAAAGACAAGTCGTCATTTTAAATGGAGAAAACTATGACTAGTCGCTCACAAGTATAAGATAACATTTGCATCACCTAAAGATGGAGGATTTTGCTTGGATTAAAATCAACAAGTCTATCACTCAACATCTAAGTGGAAAATGTCAATATCTTAAATACTATGGGGAATGGGGGAATTATATCTCAACTACAGAAATGACTCATGTATAAATTTATGAAAAGTTTTAAATGAAAAGTGTACAAAATCACAAAAAGTTTGAATAAAGTTTTGTATTTGTTTGAATGAGGTTATTAATTTTTATTAACCCCACTTTTTCCTTTTCAAATTTTAAATATAAATAAATACGTGTCCCTGACCAATACTCGTGCGAAAGTTCTAAAATGATGTTTGTAAGGTAAATATATTCATCAAAATGTTAGTTTGTTAGTTTTGGAAGTGGAATGTAACAGGTAAGATGTCCTATTATGTTTGTAATTTTCATGACTTCTAGGTTACTCCATTTGTAAGTAGTTGATTGGCTTTATGTTTGGAGCTTTTGCTTTTTGTTGTATTTGCTTTTTGTGGTTGTATTTGGGATTGAGAATTTTTTTACTCTATTTAATATCATTTTGAATATAAAAAAGAATCAAGATTAAAAAAAAATGGTAAGATCACGTTCAACAAATTCTATTTAAAAATCAAATACTAAAATTAAGTTTTAAAAGACTGTCAAATACAAAATACACAAATTTATAATAAAACTTTGCTTTATTATAAATTTAGAACAATATGGTCATTTGAAAGACTAATTACTAAGAGCAACTTTACCGCAGGGTTGTTAAACCAAAATTTTATATAACTTACATTAGTAATAAAGAATTTGTATTATAGTAGAGCTGACATGACATTTAGTGAACTAAAGTTTAGTTTTCATTATCTATATAGTTAACGTTAACTATTCGATTTGAAACATATTATAATATTATTTAATATTAATAAAATATTCCAACAGCATTAAAGTAACGGTATGATATTTGAAAATCAAATTTAATTTCATATTTTAGCACCCTTAAACTAAACTGTCAAAATTAAACTCAACAAATTCAAATTTAAATAAAACAAAAACTAATCAATCAACGTATACATTCCCATTTAAAATCAAAACCATGTTTATATGTTTTTTCTAAATAACACAAATTTAATGTGTTTGATTTTTTTAAAGTAACTTTTGATTTTAAATCAATTTTACATGAATGTATCCAAACATAAACACATTTTACTAAACAGAAATCTATTAAAATCAATTCTACTAAACTTAATTTTATCAAAATCAATTATGTACACGCCAATTCAAACACAAAATAAATCAATCATGACCAAACAAAATAATACTAACATGAATTTTTAAAACTTTGGTTTAAAAGCATAAAACTTTGGTTTAAGAACATAAAACTTTAAACTACATGCATATACTTGAAAATACCTTAACTTATAACTTAAGGAATCTTTGAATGAAAGTGAACTTTAAAAGTGAAAAAATACATAAATAAACATAAAAATTTCAACTTCAAGGTTTAGGGGTGGTTTTATATAAATAAAAATAAAGTTCAATGTGACATTTGATTTATAGTTATGAAAGATGAGACCTTTGGTTCAATATATCTACCACCAAATTGAGTCTTTTATGTTGTTTTCACAATTATAGGATTTATTGAAGAAAAATCATGATATTTAAAGTTAAATCACGAGGTTTCTATGATACTCTACGTTGTGTGTATTAAAGAGAAAACATGAGGGTTAAAGTTAAATCACAAGGGTCATATGGTACTCTTCATGAGTTGTGTGTATGGTGGAGAAATCATGAGACTTATAGTTAAATCATACTTTACTTTGTGTATATTGAAGAGAAAACATGAGGATTAAAGTTAAATCATGAGGGTCATATGGTACTCTCTATGAAAATGTAATATCTTTTTATGTATTATTGTTGTGAATTTTGTATCATTTTTAATTTTATAATAAAATATATTTAATATTATTTCTAAGTTTTTAAGGTAAATTTTATTTAAAAAATTTTATGCATTTTAATTAAAATAATTAAATTAATGGTAATTTGAATAAAAAATATAAAATGTGGGGTCAATTTTTGGTTTCTTATAGACAATCATCATTAAAGTAAAAACTACTCAAATCAACTATAAATTTTTTAAATCCTACAAAGCACTTTGGACCCACAAAAAATATCTTAGTTTACCCATTTAGTTTACTCCCATTACACAAATTTTCAAGAGATGAGGTCTTTTGACTTAATTAAGCTCTAAAAAGACATAAAAATATTAATAATATTTTCTTTTTTCAATTAAGACGACCGAGGTAAAATTGAAAGATGCAAACTTTAAGTTATTAGAATAGTTCCATAAAAAGAGCTACAAAACTCGTGAAAAAAAAATAATATTACCTAATAAATTTTTTATAATAAAATTCACATCACATATTCTAAATGATTTTTTTATGACATGTTATTAATAAGAGTTAAAATAAATCATATCAAATCAAATATAATTTTAATAAGAAAAACATAAAAGTTATGTGATATTCTTGAACATAGAAAACAATGTCAACTTAATATTATTCAAATGATTTGACAATTACAACGACATAATGGACACGAGAAAGCCAATTGATTAATGTTACATTTTTTGAACCACCGAAAAATGCAATCTTTATGAAAAATATGCGAGCACTTTGTCTTGACAAGTTTTGGCTTAAATTCATTTGAGAGCTCTTCCAAACAAATTGAACACTGTTGTGCAGCATAATCAGAAATGTGAGATGTTGTAACTTCTGCTAGTCGATCCACAACAAGTTGAATCGGCCATGTCGTAAAACGAAGCATCACATGCATCTCTAATACATTGTGAGCTTCGAGAATTTGCCTAACACCATCACCAATGGTCTCTAATATAGGATGTGGAATAGGCAGACAAGAAAATTCATTCAAAATTGTTGAGTGATTACTAGAAATCCAAAAGTTTTGATTGACCGTCGTTGTAAAATCATCAATTGAATTTGTAACATTAATTTGAGAAGGCCAATTTACATTGATCAAATGAAAATGAATGTAAATATCACCATTTGAAGGATAATCATGTGGAACGGTAGAAAACATATTTAGAGAAAAGTTGAGTTCCATGGATGAAGCTTGAGAGATCAAATATTGTGAACAAAATCTTAGAATGGAAAGTATTTGTGGAATTAGTTTAGTTGCTAAAACAATTTATGTTATTTATATAGTAAAAGTAAAAGCCTTGAAAATTGATTATTTAATGATAAGATCCAATCTTTAACGCAAAAATAGGTATAGAAAACCAAACAAAACTTAGAATTAAATCTTAAACTTGATCCATTGACTTTTGTACTTCAGATGTTCAATCTTGAATCCTAGAAAGTATGTTAAGATTCTCACATCACAATATATATCTTGAACCTATGCTTATAAGTGGAGGCAATCCTCATCCTTTAAATAGATTTTTTTCACACAAAAAAATTGAAAAGAAAAATTGGTATTTCTTACCATTGTTAAGGGGGTGTCCCTGAATTGTGTTGTAATGAACCTCTGTTACATTTCTTAATGAAATTTTGTTCCTTTCCTTCATATTTTTGTTATGCAAATAGTTTAAACTTTTAAATATCGTATAAATTGGGAACTATTTACGAATAGGGATTTGGCCTGAAAAACTGATAGATTATTTTGTATAACACATTACAGTAAATCACTACAAGAAAATTGGTAAATTGCGATGGTTCATTTTGATAGATTACGACGGTTTTAACCGTCGCAATTTGTAAGGTACGACGGTTTCAATACCATCGCGGAAACGTGCGTCGCGAGGCCATATATGCGAGGGTTGTGAAAACTGTCTTACAAACTGTCGTTATTTTCACGACGGGTAGCTAATTGTCGTAATCTCCATATTGTGACGGTTTTCAACCGTCTTAACTTGCTTAATGATTTTTGTTTTATTGCGAAAATATATTTGGCGGTTTGAACCGCCGCAAGTTGCAAATATTTTTTTAAAAAAACCTATGGTATATTGTGGCAGTTTGAACCGCCGCAAGTTGCAAATATTTTTTTAAAAAAATATGCACTCAGTTTAGGATTCATAATACAGCTATTGTAGGTTACATTAATGGTAATTGTCAATATTCATGATATTCACAAAAGTTCAATCTTCTCACATATGAATCCGCAGAACCATAACAACCCAAATTTTAACTTAAAAGACAGCAAGTTTGATTTGAATAAACTAAAAGCAACAACATCATATCAGTCAAGAGTAAAACAACCAAAGATCATGTGAACGACATACATTTATCATTCTCAACCAAAGAATCAATCGAATATAAACAAGAAATAAACTTCCATGACTCGAAAAAAATGTTGCCTAGTCTTGATCATACAGTTCAGTGAACCTAACCAGGACTGGCATTCATCCCATTCAGTAGTAGTGAGAAGAACCTACAACACGTAAGTAAAGCAATTAAAATGCAAGTTGTACCGTGACGGTGGGAGGCACGCTTGAAAACACACCAATTGAAGAAATGAGACAGTTTTGGAAGATATATTGTGAGCAGGGTATCAGTGGAAGAAACAAGTCAATGAGCAAAGTGACTATAACAGCAGCGAGTTCGTGAGTAAAGTGGCGATGGCGGTAGCGACACTAAGTGAAGTCGTGATGGCGCCAACAAGACTGATCCATTTATTTGTTCATAACAAAAATCAATTCAATAACTCAATAAGCACATAAGCATCAAATTGATTTAGAGAATCAAATTGATGATAAAATCACATTTAAATTATGACAGTAGTAACAAAGTTCAGTGAACCAAACTTAAAATTAATTTTAACACTGAGATCACTTCTAGTCCAAGTTAACTGAGATCACATCCAGTCCAGGTTCTTAATGCATTTTAGCTTCTATAATTAACCATATTAGTTCTATACGTGTAATACCTTCTAGTGAAAGATATTACAACCTGGATAAGAAATTGAGTTCTTATTAGCTTCCATAAATTTGAGTATTTCTCAAGCATACAAAGTTGTAGGGACGTGCAGAACCTTTAACAAAACCAATTATCCTTTGTATAATTTGTGGTAAACTAAAATACTAAAGGAAAATAAGATTCCCCTAATACCTGGGTAGCACGGCAAACATGAAAATAAAAGATCTATCCACTGCTGACATAGAATTCAACCACTTCTTTGCAGTAACAATCACTATGTGACTAAGGTTCTTAAACTAAGAATTCAAGCAGTCTTAAACTAAGAATTTTATTATGTTCTAGACAATTTTGTATGGTATAAACAATCTTAACATTTTGAAGGTAGTCATGTGAAAAATCTAACCCTCCATTTCCCATACTTTACCTGTACAAAGCCACTTTCTCCGGTCCAAGTATTATCTGGTTGAGACAATAAAGGCACAATCTTTACACTGGAAGATTCCCAGTCTTCACATCTATCCTATAATATAAGAGAAATTGTTAGATAAAGTTCTAATACATAATTACAGATTACAAGGCCTCCTTTTGTAAAAACAGGGGTAGTTGACTAAAATCAATTGCAGACATAATGAACTTTGCTAAACAAAATAGATGCAAACATAATCAATAAAATGACAACATTTTCTCTAATACAACCAAGTTAATGACATACATGTGGTTTTGCTGAAAGTTTTCTCAATGTTTCATAGTAATGAACTCTAATGTATTCATAATGCTCCACACTATATCCATGAATATAACTGTAAGCAATGTAACATGTTTTTCTCATCATTTTATCAAACATGTAGCAGACATTTATATAAGCATAAAATTAATAAATTATAGCTTGAGACTATAAGGTACAATTTGAACACAACTGAGTCAAAATAACAACGAATAAATAAAACTATAAAATAAGTACCTAAACCATGCATTTAAATTGATATTCACATCACCAATTGCAGCTGCATAGTTGTTGATGGGTAGTATCCAAAATGATGCCAGAATCTTGATTGCAGTGTGCTTTGAAATACCATGGCAAGAGCAACTCACCATCTCTCCATCTCCTTGCTCCTGCACACAAATGAATACAGTGATAACATCCCACAAACAAAACCCTAAAATTGATCCTAGTTGAACAAAAGCCACCACCATTGCACTAGTTGAACAAATAAACTCTAAATATGGATGAGCTTACCCTGAAGCTTAGAATCACCATTTGCAAACTTAATCTTAGATTCACTGGGTCCGGAAACACGGCTCACATCATCCTTTGTAAAAATAGATGGTGGCATCTTACAATCAATCATGGCATTCAAAAAAAGCCTGGAACGAAGAGGAACAAAAGCCATGGATTTTAAATGCACATCAGAGCTATTCAACTCTAGCAGGGCTACAAATTCATCATCACTTTTATCTGCAGCCATAAGATCATAAAGCCCTTGACAGTCTCGAAAAGATACATCACGAAAAGATGAATGTTTTATAGCATCAACTATGGCTATTATTGAAGACTGATAAAGTTGATTTGCATGTTCACGAACTGCGACATTAGCATTCAGAATGAACGGTCGCCATCTAAAAAATGTAAATATTGAATACGCGAGTGTAAAAATCAAACTTAGAGGAAGCATATGTTGCATCCTTAAAAGAGATGAAATAGAAGGTTCACCCAAGAGGTCCACCACTAATTCTTCACAGAGGGCTCTGCAGTTCCCAACAAGCAATCTAAACCAGTGAACATGAACTTCAGTTGAATTATCTGCCTTAAAAGCCCCAACAGAACGGGCATTTCCATTTGAATTGGATCTTGAGGTTCTTATAAATTGTATCACGTCTAGCCCCTCCTTTAACCTAAGAATGGTAACCAGTCTTTCCAGGCTGGTAACACCATAAATAACTGCACCAACAATAAGCGCAGAAACAACAACAACATTTTTTGGTGCTTTTGTAATCATGGGTTTACTAGAGTTGTTTCCCACGTCATTTGAATTAGTGGCACTAGTATCATGGACTTCAGCAGAAGACATTTGAAACTGAATAACAACCATGGCGCCGCTATTTGATAACATTGAATAATAGTAAAATATAACTATGAACTAATGTCCACTACCTAGTTAAAATGGTAATGCAATCTCACTAGAACAAAATACGAAAATGCAAGTAATTGAAGCATTCATTAACAAGTGGCATTGGAAGAGTCACTTTCTGATAAATAGCACTATATTTTTTTTTAATCATTTTCCTCTATTATTTTAACCATGTTGACATGTTGTACAGAAAGCCAAGAAAATTTTTACCAGGTTCTGTAGACAATGCAATTCGGTCCTTCAAAATCATATGTTCAGTTGAAAGTTCTTCAGAACCCAAAAGTTTAAGTTACTCCATTACTGAGACATTTCCAATGCATTCAAAACTATAATAAACTCCACCATCTGTGAGATCAACTATAACCTGCTGAATTGGGTTCTCATGTTCTTTTGGATTAATAAACTCAATCACTCCAAAGCTCTTCGCTGCAAAGTATATAAAAAAAACAAATTAAGGTACTAAATATTAATAATTACGACTAGCTTTTCTGAAACCAAACTTATTACTATCAATATCTATGCCGATAATCCTTAATGCACCAGTAGTTTTTGCACCCTCAACAACCTGTCAAGTGTAAATCATGTGACATAATAGAAACTTCAACACCAACCTAAAGCGAAAATCTAGGTACTAGTCTTTTTAGAAACTCACAGCAAGCCCAACAGTTCCAAGACAAAAAACGGCAACAATTGACCCTGCTTCCACCTTTGCAGTGTTCCAGACAGCTCCAAGGCCTGAAACGTTTGTCAAAATAATAATTGTATCAAATTTCACAATGTTGTCTACCATACTTAATTAGATAAAGAATAAGACTAAGAAAATCTGAATACAATCTTCATACCGCTTTACAAACTTACCCTCCAAAGGAGCAATAGGATCAATCTTAGCTACACCAACATCATGAACAACAATGTATTGACTAAAAGTAGAGGTTCCCATGAAATGATAGATAGGCTTTCCATTGACAGAGACACGACTCTTTCGATCACTCATCATGAGTCCAACTCCAGTGGCAGGACGAACTTTGCCATAATGATTGGTTTTTCTAGATTTGCAAAACTTGTACTCTCTACATTCGGCTTGGTAACAAGGTATCACATGATCCCCTGGCTTAACTTTCTCCAACACTTTCCACAATACTGTATATATGTACCAAAAACACATTATCATACTTTCATAATCTATAAAGTAGTTACAAAATACTGACACGGACACATTGACATTGGTATGTGTATTGATATTGGTGTCCGATGATTTATCGAACACCATACAACCAGAAGTGTCGGTAGTATTATACCAACCCAGCAGCCTCGTGACCAAGTATACATGGGAAAAGAGCTTCAGGATCCTGCAAAAACAACGCAAATGAATAAGTTATATGAGAGAACCTTGATGCATAAAAATTGTATGTCTAGAAAGAAAGAGATATACCTTGTCGCTCCAAGTGTAAGCATCGGTGTGGCATAGAGCGGTGTAGAGAACTTTGATTCGAACTTCACCAGACTGTGGTGGATCAACTTGAATGTCTTCAACGATCAATGGTTTGTTGGGTTCCCAGGCCACCGCAGCTTCAGAAATATATAAATGGAAAAATGCATATGATAAGAGATAAAGAGAGATTATGCATATGAAATGAAGATGACTTTTCACCAGCAGAAAAAGATAGTAACAGATCACTTTTGTGCAGCAGCGTTCGAGCATAAGGCATTTGTGGTGACCACTCTCGATTATGAAGAGTAGAATGAGAAGAATTTTTTGATAAAAACTCATCGAGAAGAATTTGCAAGTAACTTTGCTTGTGCATTCTAGATATAGTAGCCATCCATATCTTCGACTTAACAAAATTCTAGAGGAGCTTAATCGAGATGTAATTACTGTCATAAAATTGATTAAGAATTACGACGACGTTTAACTTACTCGATACCAAACAGTAAAATAATCCTTGTGTTCGACAACTCCAATCAACTGGATTGCATTGTAACCAGCTTCTTTTATGTAAGGGAGAGTCTGTGTTAAGTATATAATACAATTTGGTTATACAACGGAGATATGTATAAATCGTAATGGTTTAACAAAGGAGTAAAGAAAAACAAAGGAACCTTGTCTGCGAAATCATTGAACGAGGATATTTTTGGCTCAGATCCACTGATTCCAATATGAGCTTCATATATCCGCAATGTCTTTGGTACTTTCGGGCTTTTATTTTTCCATTTGTATGCCTCTTCAGGAGGTGGTTCCCAATGAATTGCATAAGCTTGCCTTCCATCTAAATCTGAATGCATAATGTTTGGATAATGCAGAATCAATAAAACGCAAACAAATAAAAATCAATCAATCATAAGGTTTACCTGGCTGTACATATGTAGCCCAAGAAGATACTCGCTCCAGCGGTCCATTTGAAGTGTTAAAGTAAACCCAATACTTGCTTCCATGAGGAATACTAGGAATATACTTCTTCAACCACGCCTTCCTGCCTTTACGTGTCTCAAGCCAATACTCTATAGGAGGTTTCAGTGCACGAATTCTCTCTTTCCATTCGGGATCAACTTTCACATTAAATATGTCGTAGTTCTTGCCATCATCAATTACAGCATAAGGGGAAGGTCCATTCTTTGCTGCCCATTCCTTATATCTTGTTTCTGCATTTGGTATGTCTCCTAACTCCTCCATCATCAATTGTAGAAGCAAAATCAATTCTACATCTGAGAAAATAACTGAACCTACACTTTAGATTTTTGCAAGCAATGTTCTTATAAAAAAAACACTTACTCTTCTGTTCATTAGTTTTAAATTGCAATTGCGGCTGTAATATAACAGTGCTTTCATGGTCTCTTCAACTGTATTGTAACTGCAAATGCGGCCACATGGACAGAAATAACCCACATTTTAATTCAATGTAAAGGTTCAATATGAAACCATTTGTACTATTATTACATGCCTAGGCCCTTCTTTATTTAAGAAATTACACATAACTCCCTGTTTGTGAGTTTCAACATAGAGTGTAAATGAATGAAGGGTAATAACAATTACATCTTCTACTAAAGAATGAAACTTTCTAAGAGAAGCGCAAATAATAAAACACACCCAGATAATCCAAACAGAAATTCTACAAAACGGAAACCAAATTACTTGCCTTTCACGGAGAAACTGAGCAAATGCTTTATGAGAAATGCCACGTTTGACAAGAAACCCAACAGGGTCATAACCCTTTTCACCATCGGAATCAGTATCATTGGTATTAAACGATTTCTTCTTCCTCTAGCTTTATCGTTGTTGGGGGTTTTGTTGTGAAACGGAACAAGCGGTTTTTAGAGTGGTTTTTCTGCGGGAAAAGGTAACGGTTTGGTGATGAAGAAATGAAGTGGGTGTCGTTTGAGTTTGATGGAAGAAGAAGATATTGAGCGGAATTGAAAGAGTTGTCGTCATCATTGTTTGAGAATGGCGGATAGGTCCACAACAGTCTTAAAATGTTAAAAAATTTATTTATATATATATATATATATATATATATATATATATATATATATATATATATATATATATATATATATATATATATATATATATATATATATATATATATATATATATATATATATATATATATATATATATATATATATATATATATATATATATATATGTATATATATACCTATATATATATATATATATATATATATATATATATATATATATATATATATATATATATATATATATATATATATATATATATATATATATATATATATATATATATATATATATATATATATATATATATATATATATATATATATATATATATATATATATATATATATATATATATATATATATATATATATATATATATATATATATATATATATATATATATATATATATATATATATATATATATATATATATATATATATATATATATATATATATATATATATATATATATATATATATTAACTTGTACCAAAATTAATTTTAATAAAAGTTAACTATTTATATAATAAAATAGAACATATTTTACTATTATTTTAGAAAATAATATTAAGCTACATTGTCATAATAATTATAATAATTATTTATTAAATTAATTAATAAAATTGAAAAGGTTGAAAAATAAAAATGAAAGAAAAAAGTGGAAAATCAAAGGAATAAAAAAATACTGATTATGATTGACTAAAGTAATTGCGACAGTTCGCTTTAACTGTGGCAAAATTGTCACGAGTGTGGAAAGAGGGAGGTTCTTTAGTAACTGTCGCAATTATTTTATACAACATGCCTAAAAAATCTGCGACAGTTGTCTCATACCGTCGTAAGAACTGTCGTGGTCCAGGAATAAGGACGATTTTTTATAACTATCGCAAAAAATCTACGACAGTTGACCCTAACTGTCGTGACAACCATCGCAATCCAGGAATAAGGACAGTTTTGTGATAACTGTCGCAACTCAAGTGTCGTAAATCTCCTTTTTTTTTGTAGTGAATATTGCCTAGGAATAGGGATATCCTGTAATGATTGTAAAAAGCCTTGGCTAGAACTATTGCTTGATGTCTTTCCTTGACTGCTAAGGAATTAGGGTCAAGGAAGAATATCAAAGGTTTTTAGTTAAGGAATTTAAGAAAAATACTTTTGAGGTTATTTACTCCAGGGTTCATACTAAGCAATCCATAGACTTCCCCTAGCATATTTTCTCTTAATCGTTAGAATAATTTTATCATTATGCTTTTTCTTGTTAAAAACCCCAAACAAAACCCCAAGGTTATTTTGTTTAATTAAAATAACATTTGTACCTAAAACTTTACACGCAGTCCTCAGAGATCGATACTTGGAAAACCCCAATTATTACTACATCGGTAAAAGTTAGTACACTTGCTAATTTACCGGTCATGCATTTATTTGGATTCAGACGGAGCTTAAACTTTCCAAAAAGTTGAAACAACTTCAATAAGTATTCAATATGATCTTCTTCATTCTTTGACTTAAAAATCATATCATCCACATAGACCTCAATTTCTTTATGCATCATATCATGGAACAAAGTGGTCATAGCTCTCTAGTACGTTGCACCAGCATTTTTCAAACCGAAGGGCATCACTCTGTAATAGAATCTTCCCCAGAATGTAATGAATGTTGTTTTTTCCATATACTCCGGCCCCATCTTTATTTGATTATAACTAGAAAATCCATCCATAAAGGAAAATATATTGAACTTAGCAATATTATCTACCAGCGTATCAAGGTGTGGCAGTGAAAAATCATCTTTCGGACTTGCTTTATTCAAATCTATATAGTCAACGCACATTCATACTTTTTCGTCTTTCTTTAGAACAGGCACAGCATTGGCCACCCGTTGAGGATACTAAACAGTCACAAGAAAACCAACATCAATCTGCTTCTGAACCTCCTCTTTAATCTTCACAGCCATGTCGGGATGAGTTCTTCTCAATTTATGTTTCAAAGGTGCAGATTCAGGCTTCAATGGCAAACGGTGCTCCACAATATAAGCATCAAGACCAGGCATGTCTTGATAGGACCAAGCAAACACGTCAATATGTTCTCTAAGAGGCTCTACCATCCTCTTCTTAACATCTGACTGAAGCAGTACCCCAATCTTGACTTCTTTCATATCATCATCGGAACCCAAATTAATTAATTCTACAACCTCTTCATGAGGCTGAATGATCTTCTCCTCATGCTCATCTCCTCATGCTCAAGCAATCAGGAAATTTCATCTGGAATCTCTTCAACATCCTCTTCTTCAGCTCCAAACACAGAGAACTCAAAGTTGGGAGAGGGCATAGGGTCATTGTTTTCGATGGGTTTAACAAATAATCTATAATATGACTTATGTTTGATTTTAGAATATGAACAACAAGTGAAAATATTATGCATATTAAAGTCACTATCACATTATTATATATTTGGTTTTTTATGTTACCATTTTTCAGAAATATAGCAAAAAGGGAAAACATAATATGGATAAACAGAAATAACATTTTATTGATGATGATAAAAGTTGAAACAAAGCCCTCACAAATTCACCTTCACCTTGGGAAGAGTGAAAGGATTTTTGAAAGAAACAAAAGCAAATTACTTTGAAACATGAACAACAGTAGGAAGGTCAACAGTGATCTAATTCTTGCATATCAATCCACATGTCACAAAGTTGGGTGTTTCCTCCTCTTGGTCATCCTCAATGATGGCACTTACTTCATACTCAGGTTCCTTAGGTTTCGGTCAAGGAGAGTAAAAGGGTACATATGCATCTTCTGTCTCAAAACTGTATCTAGGATCTTCAAAATAACGCTCCTAGTCTTCAGCAGAAATGGAATCATTTACAAAACCATCTGAGACATAATCTCGCACCATCTTTGCATGTACTCTTTAAAAGTTTCCTTCTCTTTCTGAGACATTGCACGGAGTTGGTCACGGTCTGGCGCCATATCCAGGTTGTACTTATACTGATGAATAAAATCTTCTTCGAGATCATTGAAGGTCTTGATTTGGGAACTATCAAGTCCCATGTACCACTTTAGTGCAGCACCGGTAAGACTATCTTAGAAATAATGAATCAACAACTGATGGTTGTCAGTATGAGTGGACATTTTTCTGGCATACATGACAAAATGGATTTGTGAACAAGTGTTCCTTTTATATTTCTTAAAATTCAGAACTTTGAACTTGGCAGGAATCTTCACATTTGGGACAAGACAAAGCTCGTGAGCATTCTTTCCAAATAACTCTTTTCCTCTTAAAGCCCTGATTTCTTTCTGCATCTCAGGAAACTGATCTTGAAAATCATCCATACGATCATCCAAACTCTCGCTCGGAGCATTGTGGAAAATTTAGTCTTCAGCATAAGGCGTAGTGTGACCCACGGGTGGTGGCACAGGCACAACAGCAGGAACAAACAAAATCTCAGCATTAGGAACAACATTAACCATAAGAGGTGGTAGAGTCATAACAACAGGTACTCTTGGACCTTCAGAAACAGGAGGTTGATATCCCTCTGGCACAAAATTGAGAGGCATGCCACAAGGGATTCCAGGAGGCATCTGATATTGAGAAGCATTAACCGGGGCCACAGAAATGGGTGTTGATACAATCTCAGAAATCATAGTTCTCTGCACAGGAGAAGGAGGAGGCGGTCGTGGCTGATTCTGAGCAGCCATTAGAGCTTCCATCTCAGCAGTGAGTCTTTCCACACTATCCTTCAGAGTTGTCACCCCTTCACGAAGCTCGCGGTTCACTTGTTGCAACTGATCCATCTTTTTCTTGAGATTAGCTCGAGTTTTGTAGTGATGCAACAACTTAGCTGAACAAAGACCAAAAGAAATAATAAGACACATGGAAAAGGCAAAACACAATGCATAAGATGCAAATGCAAATGCAAATGAAATTGTTTTAATCAGCTTTTAAGAATCTTTAAGATATAAAGCAATTACAAACGTCGTAAAGAAACAACAATTTTTGAAATACTGATAAACATCTCATTTCATCGAATATTAAAAAGAGCTACACTTGGAAGTACAAGTTACAGAAGATCAAAATTCAATAAGAAAAAGCTATATCATAAGGAGCGTTTGATGACGGTCTGAGCTGATACTTCCTTTGGAGTCTCTTAATCTCTCTCTCATAGTTGTCTTTCATGGCAGTCTTCTGTAACACGAGTTGATCCACAACACCTTTCCAAGGACAGGAAGTAGGAGGATGTGATGATGAAGTAGTAGAGAAAAATAAATCCTTTTCATGTTTCTTCACAGCGCGTCGCTCAAGCAACTCAATCACGTCATCTTTCTCCTTTATCTGCTTTTGCAACTCCGTCTTCTCCTTGTCAGAAGCATGAAACTTAGTTTCCCACATCTCTTTTTCTTGCTTCATCTTGGCTAAAGCATCTTGAAGAGCCTTTACATCATTAGAATAAACAGGGAGCGACTTAGTGACCATTGTAGTCATGGGTTTCTCAAAAAGATAAGGCATTTTGAGCTTCTTAGCTCTCTTCTTCACCCAAAGCGTATGAGGTTCCAAGGCTATGCAAACTTGTCTTCCAAGCTCTCCTTTACCCATCCTATGAATCTTAGTCCAAGCATGAGCCATTCTTCTCCTCAAACTGTAGAAGCAAGCTTCAAGGCCTTTATGATTTGATGAGGATAACTAGTATAAGCTTGGTACGCAAGATATTCTTCGTAAAAAGTAAGAGACGCAAGCAACCAAACAAAGATCAAGGAAGTACCCTCGCGTATGACTCTATGGAACAAAGCTTCGTCTACAAGCTACAAGTGATGATGATGATTCAAAGGAACGGTATAACATATTTTACTTAAGAATATTTATACAAGTGTTTTTAAAAATCACTCTTCACTTCACAATTATCACTAACACTTCAAAACCATTTTAAATACTCATTCTGTTTTAAATTAAATTAATTTATGAAAATCCTTCAGTGTTAATCGATTAACACATTGGTTAACCGATTAACACACTTTAATTTTATGTATTTTGGGATTTCATAACAGTGTTAACCGATTAACTTGTGGGGTTAACCGATTAACACATGAAAAATTTGAATATTTTTAACGTTGTGAAGGTGTTAACCGATTAACCTATTTGGTTAACCGATTAACACTGTAACAGCAAGCAAAAAGGACAGTTGTTCATGGAAAATTGCATTGTTTAATATTTTCATTACTGGCTATTTTTGCTGCATCAAAAACACATCCTTTTGAACAGGTTTCTGATGCATATAAATTGCTCTTAATTTCAAAATTACAATTCACGTACTAGAAACAAATTCAATCAAATTACTCACTTTCTTAAAAATCTGAATTTTCATTCTAAGTGTTCAAAACCAATTTTGAAAGAAGCCATTGATTTAACTTTCAAACTCTCACAACCTTCTTTCACAAAGAACACTTGTATATTTATCGGAGTAACATTTGTTTCAAGAAGAATATCAGTCTTGAAGATTGATAACAACTCTCTGTCACATATTTCTCAAGAACATTTTTTTGTATTACCTTGTTGTATAGGACTGTTGGAAACAAGTGAAGTGTCTTAAAGAGGATTGTTCTTCAACACTTTGATTACCTATAGGTTTAGATAGTAAGCATCACCTTTGGTGTGATTAGGCTTTGCAATTATTCTGAACTATAGTGAAATTCTCTTTCGTGTTGAAAGGGGAGTGGAGTACCTTCGGAGTGTGAAGGGAACCACTATAAATTTCCTGTGTCTCTTTTTCTTTCCTGCCTTTACTTTCAAGTCACTAACTAATAACCGGAAAAAGAACCAAGGAACCATACAAGATTGCAAATGATTTTTAAAATCTTAATTTACCCCCCCCCCCTCCTTAGGCGCTGTTACTACTTGCAATTGGCATCAGAGCAGGTTATAGGTAACCTGTTCCTATCCGATCCAAATGGTTTCCGCAAATAACAATCTTGATTTCAAAGATGGTGGCAGTAGCAACAAGCCTCCTCTATTTTGTGGCGAATATTTTGACTTCTAGAAAATCCGCATGAAGGCACATCTAGAAGCACAAGGAAGTGAAATATGGGAGGCTGTCCAAAATGGCCCATTTGTTCCTACAATGGTGGTCAACGGGGTTGGCTCATCAAAACTGCAAGGATCATGGGATGATGATGATAAGAATAAATTTCTCTACGACAAAAAGGCAATAAATATTTTACAAAGTGCACTTGGAATGGATAAATTCTTTCGTATCTCAACATGTTCAACGGCCAAGCAAATTTGGGACACTATTGTTGAAACTCATGAAGGAACCGCCGAAGTCAAACAATCCAGATTAAATACTTTGAGTCAAGAGTACGAATTATTCAGAATGAAACCAGGAGAATCCATCTTAGACTTGCAGAAAAGATTTGTACATTTGATAAACCACTTGAATGCACTTGGTAAGACTCTAACTAATGATGAACTTAATCTTAAAGTGCTTAGGTCTTTATCAAGAGAATGGCAACCGAAAGTGACGGTGATCTCCGAAAAGAAAAGTCTATCAACAATGACGTCCGCTACGTTATTCGGAAAACTCCAAGAATATGAGACGAAACTTGGACGATTGGAGAAACATGAAATTCAAGAAAAGAAATCCTAGAGCATTACCTTTAAAGTCGAATCCAAAGAAGTGGAGAAAGAAGACGATCCCGAAGAAGACGAAAACTTTACGCTTCTTATAAAAAGGCTTGGGAAATATTTTGGTGCAAAAAATAATGTTAGAAACTCAAGTTATACAAGAAGAAAGAAGTTCTCAAAAAATAAAGAAAAGGAAACATCAACATCAAATGGAGATATTACATGCTATGAATGTGGGAAGAAATGCCACATCAAACCAGAATGTCCTAAACTCACAAATAATCATGACCGCAAAGGAAAGAAGGATGTCAAGAAGAAAGCCTACATTGTTTAGGACGACAACGAAATAAGTTCTTCATCGGACTCTGATAGTGATCAAAGCGCAAATCTCGCATTAATGGCATCACATCATTCCGATGATGAAGACAACAAGGTTAGTAGTGATTTCTCTCTTTTTGATGATGATGCTCAAGGAGCAATTGATGAACTTTTAAGTGAGTGAAAACTTATATATAAAACCATTTCATCTCAAAAGAAAGAAATATTATCTTTGGAAAAAGATATTGAGAAAATTAAAAATGATTTTAAAGATGAAAAGGAAAAATTAATTAAGAATTTTGCATGCACTAAATGTGAGTCACTCTATTTTCAAATAGTCCAATTAAAAAGGGTCCTAGAAAGATATGAAAAAGGACAAATTGGATTGGAAAGTGTTTTTAGGAATCAAAGATGCAATGTGGAAATAGACAACCACCATGTGTCGATTCGGCTATGACCTGTATGTCTTCGATGTTCCCCATGCTTCGTCTTCTGAAAAGACTGACTGGACTGATTCCTTTCCTTCGGGATAGCTGCTCACAAGCTTACGGATCGAACGCAGACCGTGATCATTTGCTTCTTAAATCCCTAACTTTTGTCTGGATCGCCCTTTCGGGTTTTCAATCCACCGGGATACCCATTTTTGCCAAAGTTGCCCTTTCAGGTTTTCAACTTTGCAGGTTCATTCTTTTTCTTTTTTTTTATCCCTAATTTTTGCCCGAATCTTTTTCTTTTTATGGTTCGCCGGGATGCCCCATTTTTTCCTGAACTTTTCTTTTTGTGTCCAGCGGGTCTCTTTCAAGCAAATTATTTTTTAACCACGTCCGCGTTCACAGGGGACGAAAAATCTTCACCATCCATAGTAGATAGCAATAAGGCTCCGCCAGAGAAAACCTTTCTTACCACATACAGACCTTCATAGTTAGGAGTCCATTTTCCCCTGTGATCTGTCTGAGGAGGAAGGATCCTTTTCAACACCACATCACCCATCTGGAAGCACCGAGGATGCACTTTCTGATCAAAGGCTTTCTTCTTCCTACTTTGGTACAACCGACCATGAGCAATAGATGCCAATCTCTTCTCGTCAATCAAGCTCAGCTGATTCAACCTGGATCGCACCCACTCAGCTTCGTCAAGCTTCACATCCGACAATACCCTCACAGAAGGAATCTCAACTTCCAATGGTAGGAATTCTTCCATACCATATACCAGTGAGAAAGGAGTTGCCCCGGTTGATGTACACACCGAAGTACGATAACCGTGAAGAGCAAAAGGCAACATCTCGTGCCAGTCTTTGTAGGTCACAATCAGTTTCTGCACAATCTTCTTGATATTCTTATTAGCTGCCTCAACAACATCATTCATTTTCGGACGATATGGAAAAGAATTGTGATGTTCGATCTTGAAACTTTGACACAATTCCTTCATCATTTTGTTATTCAAATTTGAACCATTATCAGTAATGATTCTCTCCGGAGTACCATAACGACAAATGATGTCCTTCTTTATGAGTCGGGCGACCACTTGCTTCGTGACATTGGCGAAGGACGCTGCTTCTACCCACTTTGTAAAGTAATCAATCGCGAGCAGAATGAAGCGATGTCCATTAGAAGCAGTCAACTCAATCTTTCCAATCATATCAATCCTCCACATGGCGAAAGGCCAAGAAGACGTCAACACATTCAGAGGAGCTGGTGGCACATGCACCTTATCCGCATAAATCTGGCATTTATGGCATTTTCTAGCGTATTTAAAGCAATCGGATTCCATAGTAATCCAATAGTACCCAGATCTCAACAACTTTCTAGCCATTGCATGTCCGTTGGCATGAGTGCCAAAAGAACCCTCATGGACTTCCTCCATCAACAGGTTTGCCTCAAGCTCATCAACACAACGCAACAAGACCATGTCGAAGTTTCTCCTGTAGAGCACATCGTCCTTGTTTAGATAAAAATTACCGGCTAACCTCCTCAGAGTCTTCTTATCTTTGCTAGATGCTCCTGAGTCTTGAGAAAATGCTTGATATCAAAATACCAAGACTTTCCACCGGATGCTCTCTGAACGGCAAACACAAAAGCAGGTCTATCAAGACGCATGATGGTGATAGCAGGAGTTTCATTCCAGAAACTCACTTTGTACATCAAAGCTAGCATGGCCAAGGCATCCGCCATTTGATTTTCAGCCCTCGGCATATGATGGAAATCAACTCTATCGAAGAAAGGCAGCAGTCTCCTTGCATAATCTCTATAAGGCACCAGGTTGGCTTGGCGAGTTTCCCATTCTCCTTTGATTTGGTTAACGACCAACGCTGAGTCACCGTACATATCCAGATTCTTAATCCTCATATCAACGACCTCTTCTAAACCCATAATGCAAGCTTCATACTTGGCTTCATTATTGGTGCAAGCGAATGTCAACCGGGCGGTGAACGGTATATGAGAACCGTGAGGAGTAGTATGATCGCACCGATTCCATTACCATATGAATTAACCGCTCCGTCGAAAACCAATTTCCACTGAGATTCTCTCTCTGGACCCTCGCCAAGTAAAGGCTCATCACAGTCTTTCATCCTCAGGAACATGACGTATTCATCTGGGAAGTCAAACTTCATCGGCTGATAATCCTCAATCGGTTGTTCCGCGAGATATTCCTACAGGACGCTTCCCTTAATGGCTTTCTGGGAAACGTAATAAATATCATACTCTGTTAAAGCCATTTGCCATCGGGCAATCCTTCCGGAGAGTGCTTGTTTTTCAAAGACGTATTTGATTGGATCCATCTTCGAAATTAATAGGGTTGTGTGGTTTAACATGTACCTTCTCAAACGCTTTGCGGCCCAAGCGAGTGCACAACATGTTTTTTCCAGCATCGAGTACCTCGACTCATAATCGGTGAATTTCTTACTCAGGTAGTAGATGGCATGCTCTTTTCTACCTGACTCGTCTTATTGACCGAGCACACATCCCGGTGAATTCTCAAGAACTGTGAGATACATGATTAGTGGTATCCCTGCCACTGGAGGAATGAGTATTGGAGGTTCCTGCAGATATTCTTTTATTCTTTCGAATGCCTTCTGGCAATTTTCATTCCACCTGTCCGTTTGATCTTTTCTTAACAATTTGAATATTGGTTCACAAGTGGCTGTAAGATGGGATATAAACCTTGCAATGTAGTTTAATCTCCCCAGGAAACCACGAACCTCTCTTTCCGTTCTCGGCTCAGGCATTTCTTGTATAGCTTTTATTTTGGCAGGATCTACCTCAATACCCTTTTCACTGACAATGAAACCCAGTAACTTTCCAGATCTCACCCTGAAGGTGCACTTGTTAGGATTCAGCCTCAGCTTGAACTTCCGCAGCCTTTCAAACAATTTCAGAAGATCGACCAGATGTCCCTCTTCCGTATGTGACTTTGAAATCATGTCATCAACATAGACTTCCACCTCATGATGAATCATATCATGAAACAAAGTGATCATCGCCCGCTGATAAGTTGACCCTGCATTTTTCAATCCAAAGGGCATCACTTTATAGCAAAAAGTCCCCCACGGTGTGATGAAAGTAGTTTTCTCCATGTCCTCTAGGGCCATCTTGATTTGGTTATACCCAGGGAAGCCATCCATGAATGAAAACACAGAATATTGAGCGGTGTTATCAACCAACGCGTCAATATGAGGGAGCGGGAAATCGTCTTTCGGGCTCGCTTTATTCAGATCTCGATAATCAACGCACATCCTGACCTTTCCATCCTTCTTAGGTACAAGAACAATATTAGCGACCTACGGAGGGTAATTTGTGACAGCAAGAAACCCAACGTTCAAATGCTTCTGAACTTCTTCTTTGATCTTGACTGCCATGTCAGGCCTTGTCCGTCTCAACTTCTGCTTGACTAGAGAGCATTCTTCTCTGAGAGGTAGCCGGTGTACCACAATATATGTATCCATCCCAGGAATGTCTTGGTAAGACCAAGCGAAGATATCCTTATACTCATGGAGCATTTCAACCAATCTTCTCTTGACACTGTCTTCCAATGCAACCCCCACTTTAACCTCTTTCTTATCATCCTCGGTACCCAGATTGATAATCTCAATATCCTCCTTATGAGGTACAATAACCCTTTCCTCTTGCTTGAGAAGCCTGGCTAACTCTTCGGGTAGTTCACAGTCTTCGTCAGTCTCATCTTCAGCTTGATAAATGGGATTATCAAAGTCATACGAAGTCATAACTGAACCTGAATCGATGGTATCTGATAGAAAAGACATGCATGAGGATGTTATGTTTATTATGCAATGCAACAAACAAAACACATTGCCATTTTTCTGTTAAGTATAAATGCAAAACAAGAAAAACAGGGATCACAAAATTTGAATGCGAAACGTCTTTTATTAATGATAAACTGTAAATAACAAGAAGGCCCCACAAATGGGTCACTATGTCTTGGGTAGAACGTAGGACTGAACATAGTCAAAACAATGAACATTACTCTGCAGCAGTAACATGAATGACTTCTTCGGTGGTCCAGTTGCACAACTTCTAGCCGGGAGTACATGGACGAATCCATGCATCCATGTCGCAATCACTGTCACATTCATCGTCTTCAACGACATTAATCCTGTCAAATATCACACCACTGCTGGTGAACTGAACAGGTCCCATGTATCTCGGAATCTGAGAAGAGCTGAAGGGTTTGTATCCTAGGCCGAACTTATCTTGCTTGACAGGAACATCGAGAACTTGGCCCCACTTCCGAGACGAGTCAGATTCTACGATAGCACAGGCTTCCTTGAGCGACGACATTGAAACCTCTGGGCCTTTGGCTTCTACAGGAGACTTCCCCTGAATCTGCACTGTTTCAAATGCCTGGCAGAGCGTTTCGTGGATCTCACCATCCACTTCCACATAGTTGAAGGATGACAAATGGCTAACCATAATGTCCTCTTCACCACACATAGTGACTATCTTTCCTTCCACCATATATTTCAGCTTTTGATGCAACGTTGAGGTAACTGCCCCAGCAGCATGTATCCAAGGTCGGCCAAGCAAACAACTGTATGCTGGCTGGATATCCATAATATAGAAAGTTGCATCAAAGACCTCCGGCCCTATCTGAATAGGCAACGTGATTTCTCCAAATACTGATCTCTTTGATCCATCGAAAGCTCTTACCACCAGATCACTGGGCGTGCACAACAAACCCTGAATGTCCAACTTCATCAATGCCTTCTTCAGAAGCACATTGAGGGATGATCTGGTATCAACCAAGACATGTGACTTCAGAGATCCTCTACACTCCAACGATTTATGTAGAGCATTGTTATGGTTCCTCCCAGCAGGAGTCAGATCTAAATCAATAAAACCGAGACCATTACCGGCATTCACGTAAGCGACTACCCCCTCCAACTGATTGACAAAAATCTCCTGGGGTACGTACGCTGCATTCAAGACTTTTAGCAGAGTGTTGCGATGCGCCTCCGAGTTCATCAATAGTGACAGGATAGAAATCTTCGAAGGAGTTTGATTCATGTGATCAACAATTTTGTAGTCACTCTTCTGAATTAACCTCATAAATTCCTCTGTATCCTTTGAAAGATCATCAGTAACAACCTGGGGCTGGGCATCCTCTTCAATCACAGCCTTACGCTTACCCCTGTCATTCTTATCAGCATTAATCTCTGGTGGAGAGAAGACCCTACCACTTCTAGTAATACCTCCGGCACCGACTATGTTCTCAACAGACGAACTTCCGCTTGTCGATTCAGTCCATTCTTGCTTATGCCCGTTACAGAACACTTCTCCTCCATAGTTTTATGGGATAGCTCTAGTGCTCTCGTATGGCATAGGTCCTGGTACAGTAATGGTCACCGGAGCTGGCCTTGCAGGCGCCGAAATATTGATAGTCCGGTATGGAATGGAAATAGTAGCAACTTCATTTCCGTCATCACTCACTTCTTTCTCGACATCTTCTTTCACAACTTTATCAAACTACAAACAACCCTCACCAATCATTCTCTGAATACCCCTCTTCAAAAGATCACAACCCTCAGGCTGCGCTTCACACTCTGAGCAGTCAGCAGAACAACCAGGAAATACTCCCTTCTTCAACAAACAAGCTTTCACAAAACCTAGTGGAGTTCTTAAATCTTCAACATCAGTTATCAGATTCAACTTTTCACCCTCAACAATGGCATTGGCTCCTGCCACCCCATGATCCGGCATCGGGTTCTGAGTCACATTGGACCCCTTGTTGGTGAAGTTAATAACTTTGGAATCAAGCAAATCCTAGACCTTATGCTTAAAAGCTTTACAGTGGTCAATATCATGGCCCGGGGCGCCAGAGTGAAAATCACAATGAGCGTTCGCATCGTAACCAGGAGGCGGTATACCTGTGAGGGGAGACAAGGTCCTCTTCTGCACCAATTGTAACTGCAGCAATCGTTGTAACAACTGAGAATATGGTATCGGAGGATTCGTGAACTACCTCTCAAGCATTATGCGTCTAGCAGGATAAGGTCGCGGAGCATTGCCTTGTTGCGGAGCTACGACCGGGATATTTACTGTAGCAACTTGCTGGTGCTGACGAGACTGAGCTCTACCCTTACCCTTGTGTGAGATTGCATTTTCATCCCCCTCCCTTCTCTTGGGGTTTGCAGAATACGACTTTTTCATTCCTCCCGAAGAGGATCCACCACCATTGGAAATCTTACCAGACTTGATCTCACTTTCAATTCGCTCACCGACAATTACCAAATCAGAAAACCCTGCAGACATGTAGCCTATCATTTTCTCAAAGTACACACCCTGTAGCAAAGCCATGAACAGGTCAATCAACTCCCTTTCAACCATAGGGGGTTGTACCCTTGCATCTAAATCCCGCCACCTCTGGGCGTATTCTTTGAATATTTCAGAATTTTTCTGCGACAGACTCTGCAATTGTACCCGATTGGGTGCCGGATCACTGTTATATTGATAGTGACACACAAAAGCCTCAAACAATTCTTTCCAGCTACGAATATGGGTTCTCTCAAGCCCCATATACCATTCCAACGAAGCCCCTGCCAGACTATCCTGGAAGAAATGCATCAACAGCTTCTCATCACTAGAATAAGCAGACATTTTCCTGAAGTACGCTCGAATGTGTACTCTAAGACAACTCCTCCCTTTGTACTTATCAAAATCTGGCACATTGAATTTTGGAGGAATCCTGACCCCAGGAACCAAACCAAGATCGGACATATCCAAGCCCAAAGAGTTCTGATTCTCCAATGATTTCATTTTCTCCTCAATCAGTTTGAACCTTCAGTCGGCAAACCACCCTCCGGATCTTTCACAAAAAATACATCATCCTGATTATCCTCCCAATGAAGCCCAACAACCCCGTGCACAGCACACACACTGCCATTACCAGCAATATTACCGTTCTCACCAGCAACTACTCCGCCCGGAGGTACAACAACAGTAGGAATACCCTGAGGAATTGATCCACCAACTGGCGGATGAATAACACCAGCTCCTCCTTGCAAAACACCTTCTTCATCAACCCGTGCTATCAACAGCTGGACTAGAGTTCTCAACTGTTCTTGTCCACTAGCAACAGTCTGCCTCAGTTCCATGAATTGGGCCATACGAGCCCTGACCTCCTGCAATTCTTCCTGAACCTGATCCATCACCTTCTGCTGATTCCCTCGAGTAGAATACCTGTGGAAACTGAACTCCTCAATCCTGAACTAAAGAAAACCAAGCAGAGATAAGAACATAAGGCCACCAAGAACAACCTGCAATGCAAATGAGAATTCAAGATGCAAAATGCAAACATGTCTATGTATGCACAGGGAGATCTTCCCCCTTGATTCTGGTTTCAATAAACAAAAACAACAGAGATGGATAAGAACACCACAATAAAACTTCTCATATATGAAGTAAAGCTGAAACAATACAACCAAATGAGAAATATCCGCATACAAAGAGGTATTGATCTCATCCAACATCTCTGGTGATGATCAAGATACAAAATCAAATGAAACTACAAAACATAAAACTCCTAGTAGCCATGATCTCTACGCCACTCCAAAGACTCCTCAAGCATCTCGTTCGTATTTGGATGGTCTGGCCTCTCCATCAACTCTCGGATAAGGACATCTCTCTTGCGTATCACATCCCAGAGATAATGACAATGATCCTCCCAAGCATCTTCACCGAAGGCGTCTTCAAGCCTGGGTTTCTTTACCTTTGCCCAAATTTTGAACTCTTCAAGTGCTGACAAAGTCTCTTGGTATTTCTGCTCGATCGTACTCCTGTGGAACGTTTCTAGCAATACCTCTCTGATCTTCTTTACTCTTGTTGGCTGTCACAGTGGCATTCCACTGCTCATTGAATTTGGATATCTTCAGATAAGCTCTATCTAAATCCTCCTTCTTACTCCTCAGAACATCACAATTGCTTTTCAGATCAAGACCGACTTGCTTCCGTGCTTGTACCTGATCAGCAAGTTCTTCCTTCAACTTAGTCAACATTTCTGCATTTGTCTTGGCCAAATACACAGCTTCACCCTTATCATGTTTCAGCTGACTGATTTCTTTCTTCAACTCTTCATTCTCTTTGCGCAGCTCTTCCTTCTCTGCCCAAAGCTTGGTGTATCTCAAGATATCGACAGTTGTAGGCGGCTCGATGACTAAGGGATACAAAGGTGCTTCAACAGGAAATGACAATAGTACCTCTTCAACCCTCTTCTGAATCCAATCAGAGTATGGATTATAGGATCTACAATCTCCTTTTCCCAAAGAAAGTTTTCCCTTCTTGTGAATCTTACCCCACGCGTCCACGAATCGGGCCGAGATACAAGGATCAGCTACACCTGTGAAGTGCAGAGATTCCTGCACTTCCTCCTCTTTCGGAGGTCTTTTCAAAGCATAACTGAATTGTCTCACAACAAGAGAAGGATTATAATTGATACAACCTTTCCTCCCTATCAAGGGCATATTAGGAAAGCTACCACAACTGAAGATAATCTCACGACCCAGCAAGTCTCGATTTAACCAGACAATATTCTTCTCCGTTAAACCCATAAGCCTCTTCGACCATTCAGACGAGTTCGTGGAATTCACAAAAGCTCTTGAGCGAGGAAGGTGATCAACAAACCACTTATGCAATAACGGTGCGCAAAAAGAAACCATCTTTCCTCTTCTTTTCTCGTTCTTGTAATGCACTGAATGATACAAGTCTCCTAGAAGAGTAGGTACGAGGTTCTTGGAAGCGAAGACATGAAAAGCATCAAAATCCACAAAGTCCGGTACATTGGGAAACAACATAATGCCATAGACACACAGAGCCAAGATAGCACTGAAAACCACCCAACAACCTTTTTCAGCATACTCTCGGGCTTTTTCGACCAGGAAGGGTAAAGTAAATCTAGAGACTCTGTTTCTGCTGATAACATGATCTGCCAAGTCAGAGGCACTCAAATAAAGAGCGGCAGACAACTTCTCGAGATTAGGTTCCTCTTAGGAGCTGAAGAAAGGCACTTTGTTCAGAATCAACACACCTAAGATGTAAGCAAATTCCTCTAAAGTCGGAACCAACACATAATCTGGAAATGTGAAACATCTCAACGGAGGATCATAAAACTACAACAGGGTATGAATAGCTCCGTACTCATGTCTCGTGAGCTTATGAATAAACTTCAGAATTCCACCATACTGTTCTTTGAAAGCTGCAAGAACACCAGGCTCAACCATGGAAATCAGACCAAATAAAGGTCCCAACTCAGGTGCCGGAAACTTGTACACAACAATCCTCTTTCTGCTAACTTCCATCTCTGAAGAAGACCATTACCGAAATCAAGGGAAAGACGAGAACCTGTAACACACATAAACATGCAATGTTAAATGCAGGATGATTATGCAAATGCACACATGGGATTAAGGTATCCAATGCTCAAATTCGCTGCTGTTCCGTTGACTAAATTCAACCAGAGCTCCACTCTAACCAGAACACTGAGATAACACACTAGATAGAATACTCAGGATCAAAATTCTGCACTGATGGGAAAACCAGGGTTGGTTGAAAGCCAGGTTTCCTGCAAAAACCCATCCCTCTCACATGTGGGTTCTAGTCTTGAAAGGTATGGCATCCTATGCGGGTGGTCAGTGTCACAGACTTTCGAGAAACGATGATACGTTCACCGTTTCCATTTTGGCATCATAGTTTAATGAAGCGGCCTCACTTAGCTGACTCCCTAAATGAACGGACTCCAGAGTCGACAGTCTCTCTAAGTCAATATTCCCTAAACTGCACCAGATGTGCAGGATAGAATATTACCAAAGAAAAAACCTCGTCTGAATGTGAATTTCACGCGATCTATTTGTTGCACCCCAAAATTTGACCAACCAATGATCGCAGTTGGCTTATGTTTCGACTCATTTTGCATTCTGCATTTAAATACCGCATACATTGCATTTTTGCAGTCAGATTGACTTTATCAGGATTACAGCCTCTCCTGGCGTTGCAGGCATTTCAGGCCAGTTCGAATAAGCTGTTTTGAGAATTTGTGCCCGTCCCAGTGTTTTCAGCTCTCGCTGTTATTTTTGAGGACATTTCGGTGTTCGGTTTTACCGTTTATTTCGCTGTTCGCGCATCCTTTTTTAATCGATTTAATTCGCTTCCTTGCATTTTTAGATTTTTCTCTTAATTTCTAGATTTTTAAAAGAGATTTTAATTGTTTTTTTTAGATGTGAAATTGATTTTAAAGAGTCTATTTCTGTTTCTAGATATTAAGTAGATTTGTAAATGGTTTTTTTAATAGGATAACTCTTTTTCTATTTTTAATAGGTTTAGGAATTAATGGAGTTAATTGGAGTTTAATTTCATTTTAGAATTAATTCATAGAGATTAATTAGATTTTAATCATTTTTTAATTAGGAGAATTAATTAGTGGTTTTTTAATTACTTAGCATTAATTTTCGTTTTATAGTTAATTGAGTCTTAATGGAGTTTTTAATCATCATTAGCATAATTGATTATATTAGGTTTTTTTTAATTAGTGTTAATGGTAATCAGAATTTAATGGGGTTTAATTAGAGTCTTTAATCAGGGTTAGTCCATTAATCATTTTCGGTGGGCCAGATGTCTCAATTTTTGGGGCCCAACTCGTTTTCCTGACACTTGTCCTTATATAAGCCTGCCACACGTTCACTCTCTCTTTCCACCACCTCATTCACACACGCCAGCACATCCTCTGCATGCATCACACGCAGGACACCTCACCCTCCACGTGTGGCAACCTCACACACACTTCACCCACGCTACCACACCATCCCACCACGTGTCTCTCATCTGTCTCACTGTCCCCCCTCGCCGCCAGCCATGCAGCCGCCGCAGGGACCGCCGCAACTGTCGCCGGAGTCTCGCCGGAAACTGCGTTTCATCACCTTCTCCGAGCAACCTTCATCGTTCTCGCTCAACATTCATCAACTCCTCAACAGTTCCAGAAACATCCAAACAAGTTCATCTCCATAAACGTTCATCATGTGTTCATTTGTTTCCAGCAATCATCATCGATGAGCATAAATCTCCTCCAGATCCAAGAACCTGCAACGTGTTCATCAGGGTGTAACTGTCTTCATCAATGATCTTCATCCAACTTCAAGAACACTCTTCATGTTCATCTTCGAGAAACTCCCAGAAACACTCACGAATCTTCATCTTCAACCTTAACCGATCCCGGAAATTCCCAGAAATCCCTCAAACCTCAAGAACACTCAATCTTCTCACGATTTCTTCAAGATATTCATTCAAGATCCGTCGTGATCTTCATCAAACTCCACCGTGTTCTTCGTCCAGATCCTTCATGATTTCATCACGAAGTCCTCAATCTTCAAAGTTCTTCAAACAAAGATTTCCAGAAACGCTACAAAACTCCATCAACATCAAATCAAAACTCCAACGCGCAAGAACCTCTATCGTGTCACCAGCTTCGTTGTTCCTTCACCAGGTTTCCATCGTTTGGGTTTTTTTTTCAAGATTTGCAGTTTGTAAGGTATTGAGAATGGGGACGAAGTGAGATGAGGAGAGTTAAGGAAAGGTGGTTGAGGAACGGAGAAGGGGACGGTGAGGTTGAGAGCATCAACAGCGGCGATGAAGGGAAGGAGAAGAGTTCTAGGGTTTCAGGCCAAGGTTTGGACAAAGGAGAGGAGAGGTTGAGACTGGATTGAGCTGATCCTCAAGCCCAACGAGATTTCTGATCCATACACACCTGTTTTCCCATATCACCCCCCTTTTCCTCAATTTTTTTTTGTACGAATGGGATGGGCCCAGTAATAACCGTTTCAGGCCACGCACCCTATCTCCCAGCGCACACCCCCCTAGTTTTTTTTTTCTGATTGTATTGTGGGCTTAAAGCCCAGTGGTGGTTTTTTACTACATTTCACCCTTTTTGCAGGTTGTACCCCCTTCCCTTTATTTTTTCAATTTCTCTTGTTTTGGACATATGTTTGTAATAATTGTAGATTTATTTTTCTATTTTCTCTTAGGGGTTATAGTTTACAGTTTTAGGATATTATTGCATATTTTTACTATAGATATTAATATAGAATTTTCATTCTATTTTTGTTAGGATATTATAGAGATATTAGTATAGAATTTTCACTTCTATTTTCTTTGTAGAAATTGTAGACTATTGTGCATAGGGTAGAATTCCCATTTTATTTTCTATTTCCTTTATATTTCTTTAGAATATTTTCTAGTAGAAATTAATTGTCGTAATTTAGGAGTAGGATTTTAATTCCATTCGTCGTTGGATTTCTCTTCTATTTTTCCTTTTCTATCCGATTTTACCGTCGATTTTATTGTTGGCTGGCCGTGTGACATGATTCAATTGGAGAATGATTTTCGATATCACTTCTCTATCTTGAATTTGACATGGATATCAATACGCTACCTCTTAGAGTTCGATTTCTCGTATAAGTCGAACTATGATGGTCTAAGCGTTACATTGTTCCTGATTCGAGCATCCTCATCAAGGATCCAGAGAGGAGAAGATTGGAATGGAGCTTGCGCGCATGTCAGGAGCCAACGGAGTTGCTTCGTTCAACATCATCTTTCATCTTCAAGTCTTCAGGCAATCATCGAGTGTTGTGAGCTGTATCGTTAGATACGTAGGAAATAACAATCGAGCGGTCTCCCCTCGATCGTTTAGGGTGTTTAGTATATATCCTTTGGGTAATATACGACGCACTCGCTCCTACGTATTAGGTTCTTGCGTGTGTGTTGTAACACCCATTTTAATTATTTAGTCATTTTATTACTATTTTAATTATTATATGTTGGTGTGCCCTTTGGTGGGGGTGTGTTTGATGATGATTGGTGGGTGTCCCTGATATGGGAGGATTATTGGTGGTGAATTGGTGTGAATATAATAATAAAATAAATAGTAGTAATATGATGGTATTATTATTATTATTATTATTATTATTATTATTATTATTATTATTATTATTATTATTACTATTATTATTATTAATTGTAGTAATATTATTAATAATGGAGAATATTATTATTAGTAATATTATTACTATTATTATAACTATTAGTGGGAGAATATTATTATGATTATTATTATTATTATTAAATATTATTATTGGTGGAGTATTATTACTATGATTATTAATATTATTATTATGGGTGAAATAATATTATTAATATTGCTATGTGTATTATTATTATTATTATAATGATTATTATAATTATTATTATTAGTAATATTATATTAGTATTACTATTAAGATTATTATTATTATATTATTTTATTAAGTTATTATTATTATTATTAAGATTAGATAATTAAAATAGAGAATGTGAGGGGTTAGTGGTTTTTTTACGATACATTTGGAGAGTTGGGAGAAAGAACGAGAGAAGTGAGAAGAGCGTAGAACGAGCAAAGGAACGAGGAACGGAAGAGAAAGGAGAAAGCCAAGAGACCAAATCTAGGAGGATTTCCATCGATCAAACCGATTAACAAGGTAAGGGGGGAGAAACTTGATTGGGATGGTATTTACATGTATAGGATAGTGGAGATTCCTTAACCCCGTAGGAATGTATCGGTGTATGAAGTTTTATGTTGTCATGCCTATAATTGTTGATTGATGTTGAGAATTGGTATTTGATAAACAAATGAGGAATTGATATATGTCGATGTTGATGAATTGTTGTTTTTGGTGAATTTGGGGTATTGGCTGGGTTTACGGTTTTAGGGAAGTTCCTGTATAACCTTTGTGGTTTGGATAATGACCATGAGTATTGGTGAGATTTCGTGTAACCTCTGTGGCTTGGGTAATGACCATGATATAGGTTCTGAGATGTAGCTTAAGGAACAATTGATTAGAGTAGTGTGTGATAGTTGTAGTAATGATAGGGCAGAGGATGGATGAAGAGTGATAAGCTTGGAATTGAGCAAGATGACAGTGTTGGACAGTAAGGGTGGGTTTTCGTATGATCATTGTGATTGTGTAATAGTGTATGATGGGTAGGATCACATTTAGGATAGAAACCCCTAAATGCCATGGTTTTGAAAAGTATGGTTATACGATATATGATGACATGATCTTTAAAAATATGTTGTTGGCTGTTATAATTGTCATATTATGGTAGGATTTCGAATTCTGAAACCGGGGATTTTTACGGAAATGAAATTGGAGGCCCGGAAGGCCTCTAACGATGAAAAACACAGAATTTTCTGCATTCTGCGCTGTTTGCGTCGACTCAAAGCTGTATATTGGTGAATTTTCTATTTTGACGATTTTGGCCATAACTTTTGATCCGTAAGTCGGATTTAGTCCCTGTTCGAAGCGTTGGAAAGCTCTTGAATAGATCTATAACATGGTATAAATAATATAGTTATTTGACAAATATTTTTATATCCAATATTTTTGGGGAGTCATTGTTTAGTTAAATAGTAACTAAACCATGGATCAATTGAAATGATTTATTGATTATTTACTTGAGTTTAATTGTTGTGCACTTAGTGTGCTTGTGTTTATTGGTGTTGTAATATGTATAATGTGTGGTGATGTGATCAGGAGGATCGTGTGCACTTAGTGTGCTTGAGTTTGTTTGTCGTGCATTGTTGTCGTGCATTGTTGTCGTACATATCATGGTGTTTGGTGGGATGAATCATTGCTCAGGAGGAGTGTATTGATTCATCCGTACTCCTTTGTGGAGAATGGTGGGGATAGATCATATCTCAGTAGGAGCGTAAGTGATCTGTCGGGGATAGATCATATCTCAGTAGGAGCGTAAGTGATCTGTCGGGGATAAATCATATCTCAGTAGGAGCGTAAGTGATCTGTCCAAGGTTCGATTGAATGAACCAATGAGTCGGTACCGCATGCATGGTGTTGAGTTGCATATTTGCATTATAATATGTTATATTGTAATTTGAACAATAGGTTCGTGATTGGTGTTGATGGGGTGAATATTGGTGTGTTTTACTACCTTTATTGCATGTATTAAATTACCGATATATTTTGATCATGTTTTCTCACCCCTTTGTTGTTGTTGTGGTCTGTGCTTCCTCGGAAGTACAGATAATCCAGGTACATAGATAACTTGGATAGCGGTGTGCAAGTCGAGTCTTAGGATGCTCTGATACGTAACACGGGATATGGGTGTTTTATTTGTTTATGCTAAACTTGTTGAAAATCCTGTGACGTATCATATTTTTGTGAATTATAATAATAAAGATTTTATGTAAATCTGGCGGATGGCCAAGAATGTTGGAATAATAATTCCCGCTGTATTATTTTGAAAATAATGAATAAAGTATTTTTGATAACTATTGGTGATGTGATATCCCACTATTTTTGTGAAAACTCTGATGTTTATTTATAATGTTTATATTTTATTTAATTTGGGAAGTGGGGTGTTACAATTAATATCAGAGCAGGTCGGTCCGTCCGGCCAATGTTGTCTAGTGTTGTTGTTCTCTGGTATGCGACATGCGTGTAAAAATACTGTCGGTACATGTTGTTGTTTAAACTTTGTCGGTAGAAGTGAAATGATTCCAGTGGGGGAGAAGTTGGTATTTCTCCAGAATGCTGCAGTGTTGTGGCTTAGTGTGTTACACTCTTATAGTTTGGTAAAGATGGTTTATACCCCATCATGATTTTCGGCTGTCTATTGACAAATTGAGGAACTGATCACCCTCAATCTCTTGTTAATAGTAGACGGGATTGTGTTGGATGGGATAGACGTGTCTTGCAAGCTTAGGTGGTGTGAGCAATGAATTGTCTTGAGTTAAGCTAAGTGCTTAAGGGATTATTTTGAGGAGTTGGCGTAAGACGGTGTTGAGGTGTGTATTTTGACGGAAACTTTGAATGTTAAGGAAAGTGAGAAACTGGGGTTTATCACTTAATTGTGATTGTCCGAAAGTTTTCCTGAGGAGGTAAATGGTTTACTATCGGAATGTGAAGTAAAGATTATACATTGACTTCGTTCTTGGAACTAGTCCGATATGGGTGACTCCATATTGTATGTTTGCATTGGGATTGAGAAAGTTAAAGAGTCAACTTGAAGACCTGCTGGAAGAGAGGTTCTTTTGTTAGAGTGTGTTACCATAAGGTGCACCAATTTTGTTGGTTAGACAGACGGAAGGTTTTGTGAAGCTTTGGGTGAACTATGGATAAGTGAACAAGGTGACTATCAAGGATAAGCATTCGCTTCCAAGAGTTGATGAGTTGATGGATCAACGGGCTGAAGGATGTGAGTTTTCCTTGGTCGTGTGAGCTCGGGTAGAGCTATTGTGGTTGTGGTATCAAAGGTCAAAGTTGTATCGCAATGGGAGGCTCCAAGATCTGCTGTTGAGATTGGGAGTAATTGGGTTTTAAAATATTTAAAGATTGAAAGTGTGTTGGATGGTCTCCTAGGTATGAAATTGTTGTTGTACGCTGAATTCCGAGATCGCAGCTTTTTACAGAATCGAAATCGGACGTCGTAGAAATCATGTTTAATGGTTCTAATTCGAGGCTATATGTTAGGTGAGTATGAGTATGTGTTTGTTTCGAAGAAAAGAATTGAATCGGTCGAATTTTCGGACAAGAATGCAAAATCCCGTAGCAGTTTTTCGGCAAAATTCTGGTTTTTCGGAAAACTTCGAAAATTCATAACTCTTGAACCGTATGTCCGTTTTGACCCCCGTTTGAAGCGTTGGAGAGCTAACGAGATGCTCTTTCCGGGAAAAATGGTTTTTATATCATTGGATGATCCAATTATAGCAGAATATTCAAAACGTGTAACTTGGTCAACTTTTACCGTCGTGATCAGGTGCGTTTGATGTGTTATCTTGCTGTATGTTTTCGGTATATACCGTGGTAGCTGATGCTTCGATTTGGAAACCTTTCTTGTACCGAGGAAAATGGCAAAAAGAGTTGGAACCGGTTGGGAAATTTTGTGATGCGAGTCTGGTCTGTGAAGAGACTTCTTATGGAGTTAAGCCTTGTATGTTAGACCGTACTAGTAGTATTCTTGAGGAGATTCGAGGAGGTCAGAAATCTGGGTTGAGTTGGTGAATTAGTTGAAATTGATAAATCAGAGTCGAAGAGTGGATTGTCAGGTTTGTGGAAATAGTACCATGATATGTTGTGATGGGGTATGTGGACCGGATGTTGTTGAGGGGAGTAGGAGTACTCGTGAAGAAATACACTGAGGTGGATGGAGTGTCCATCCCGGTGCTATGAAGAAGTAACCGAATTTGAGTAGATTGTTTTGGTGACCATAGATGAGGAGAGGAGTGGTTGAGGTTGAATATACTGGTTAGAATTGTTGGAATTCGAAGAGTGAACATCAAAAACTGTTGAGTCTGATGCAGCCGTTGAATATTCCAGAGTGGAAATCAGGTAGTATTTTCACGGGTTTGGTGTTGTGATTTCCAAAGAATTGGAAAGACATAATTTTAATTTGGGTTGTTGTGAATGGATGAACTATTCCGTGTTAAGGATATATGAGATACTATCGAATGTTGTGTTAGATTGAAATTTGAGGTTTATATTGAGATGTTGGAGGGGCTTACAGGAAGCTTCAGGTATTAAGTTGAAGTTGAGTTCGGCTTACTATCCGCAAACTGATGGTCAGTCAGAGAGGACTATTGAGTCTATAGAGAATTGGTGAGAGCTTGGGTGTTAGATCAAGGTGGATCGTGGGATGAGTAATTACCGTTGATTGAGTTACCTATAATAACGATTACCATTCTAGTGTCGGAATATCACTATATATGGCTTGGTGAGATAGGGAGTGTAGGAATCTTATGTGTTGGAATAAGTCGAGTGGGAGTGTTGTGCTCAGACCGAGAATTATGCTTGAGATGGCTGAGAAGATCAAGAGGATATAAGGAAATATGTGTTTTGAGAGTCACGTCGGTGACTGGTGCTGGTCGGGCTTCGAAATCTCGGAAGTTCGCACCGGGTTCTATGGTTGTATCAGAGTATCGCGGCGGAGGCATGGGAGGAGTAACATGGTAGATCGTTTTGCCGCTGTCGCTGTAAATTGGCATGACGTATTTCATGTGTCTTCGTTGAGGAATTACATTGAATCAGGTGGATGATGTACCAGTGAAAAATAATTTGATTGTGGAGGCATTGCTAGTTCGTTTGACGAACGAGAAACAACTCCGAGGGGAGGAGATAACTTTGGTGAAAGTGGCTTGAGGGGGATGCTGCAGAAGGCAGTGTGACCTGAGAATTGGAATGAAGGATGCGGGAAGCGTATCCGGAACTATTTCCATCAGGTAATTTTCGAGGACGAAAATAATTAAAGTGGGGGAGAGTTATAACACTCATTTTAATTATTTAGTCATTTTATAACTATTTTAATTATTATATGTTGGTGTGCCCTTTGGTGGGGGTGTGTTTGATGATGATTGGTGGGTGTCCCTGATATGGGAGGATTATTGGTGGTGAATTGGTGTGAATATAATAATAAAATAAATATTAGTAATATGGTGGTATTATTATTATTATTATTATTATTATTATTATTATTATTATTATTATTATTATTATTATTATTATTATTATTATTATTACTATTATTTTTATTAATTGTAGTAATATTATTAATATTGGAGAATATTATTATTAGTAATATTATTACTATTATTATAAGTATTAGTGGGAGAATATTATTATGATTATTATTATTATTATTATTATTAGATATTATTATTGGTGGAGTATTATTACTATTATTATTAATATTATTATTATGGGTGAAATAATATTATTAATATTGCTATGTGTATTATTATTATTATTATTATTATAATAATGATTATTATAATTATTATTATTAGTAATATTATATTAGTATTACTATTAAGATTATTATTATTATATTATTTTATTAAGTTATTATTATTATTAAGATTAGATAATTAAAATAGGGAATGTGAGGGGTTAGTGGTTTTTTTACGATACATTTGGAGTGTTGGGAGAAAGAACGAGAGAAGTGAGAAGAGCGTAGAACGAGCAAAGGAACGAGGAACAGAAGAGAAAGGAGAAAGCCAAGAGACCAAATCTAGGAGGATTTCCATCGATCAAACCGATTAACAAGGTAAGGGGGGAGAAACTTGATTGGGATGGTATTTACATGTATAGGGTAGTGGGGATTCCTTAACCCCGTAGGAATGTATCGGTGTATGAAGTTTTATGTTGTTATGCCTATAATTGTTGATTGATGTTGATAATTGGTATTTGATAAACCAATGAGGAATTGATATATGTCGATGTTGATGAATTGTTGTTTTTGGTGAGTTTGGGGTATTAGCTGGGTTTACGGTTTTAGGGAAGTTCCTGTATAACCTCTGTGGTTTGGATAATGACCATGAGTATTGGTGAGATTTCGTGTAACCTCGGTGGCTTGGGTAATGACCATGATATAGGTTCTGAGATGTAGCTTAAGGAACAATTGATTAGAGTAGTGTGTGATAGTTGTAGTAATGATAGGGCAGAGGATGGATGAAGAGTGATAAGCTTGGAATTGAGCAAGATGACAGTGTTGGACAGTAAGGGTGGGTTTTCGATGATCATTGTGATTGTGTAATAGTGTATGATGGGTAGGATCACATTTAGGATAGAAACCCCTAAATGCCATGGTTTTAAAAAGTATGGTTATACGATATATGATGACATGATCTTTAAAAATATGTTGTTGGCTGTTATAATTGTCATATTATGGTAGGATTTCGAATTCTGAAACCGAGGCTTTTTACGGAATTGAAATCGGAGGTCCGGAAGGCCTCCAACGATGGAAAACACAGAATTTTCTGCATTCTACGCTGTTTGCGTCGACTCAAAGCTGTATATTGGTGAATTTTCTGTTTTGACGATTTTGGCCATAACTTTTGATCCGTAAGTCGGATTTAGTCCCCGTTTGAAGCGTTGGAAAGCTCTTGAATAGATTTATATCATGGTATAAATAATATAGTTATTTGACAAATATTTTTATATCTAATATTTTTGGGGAGTCATTGTTTAGTTAAATAGTAACTAAACCATGGATTGATTGAAATGATTTATTGATTATTTACTTGAGTTTAATTGTTGTGCACTTAGTGTGCTTGTGTTTATTGGTGGTGTAATATATATAATGTGTGGTGATGTGATCAGGAGGATCGTGTGCACTTAGTGTGCTTGAGTTTGTTTGTCGTGCATTGTTGTCGTGCATTGTTGTCGTACATATCATGGTGTTTGGTGGGATGAATCATTGCTCAGGAGGAGTGTATGTGATTCATTCGTACTCCTTTGTGGAGAATGGTGGGGATAGATCATATCTCAGTAGGAGCGTAAGTGATCTGTCGGGGATAGATCATATCTCAATAGGAGCGTAAGTGATCTGTCGGAGATAGATCATATCTCAGTAGGAGCGTAAGTGATCTGTCCAAGGTTCGATTGAATGAACCAATGAGTCGGTACCGCATGCATGGTGTTGAGTTGCATATTTGCATTATAATATTTTATATTGTAATTTGAACAGTAGGTTCGTGATTGGTGTTGTGGGGTGAATATTGGTGTGTTTTAATTATTATATGTTATATGGATGTTTGAACAGTAGGTTCGTGATTGGTGTTGATGGGGTGAATATTGGTGTGTTTTACTACCTTTATTGCATGTATTAAATTACCGATATATTTTGATCATGTTTTCTCACCCCTTTGTTGTTGTTGTGGTCTGTGCTTCCTCGGAAGTACAGATAATCCAGGTACATAGATAGCTTGGATAGCGGTGTGCAAGTTGAGTCTTAGGATGCTCTGATACGTAACACGGGATATGGGTGTTTTATTTGTTTATGTTAACCTTGTTGAAAATCCTGTGACGTATCACATTTTGGTGAATTATAATAATAAAGATTTTATGTAAATCTGACGGATGGCCGAGAATGTTGGAATAATAATTTTCGCTGTATTATTTTGAAAATAATGAATAAAGTATTTTTGATAACTATTGGTGATGTGATATCCCACTGTTTTTGTGAAAACTCTGATGTTTATTTATAATGTTTATATTTTATTTAATTTGGGAAGTGGGGTGTTACATGTGTCTCGAGTTCCTTCCCGTTTAGGCGTAAGCCTGCTCCTCTTTGTTCTCACCCCCGTGCGATCGAAACTCCCTTTTCTCTCGCTTTCCGGCGATTGAGACCCTTTCTCTTGCCCCTGTGCAATCGAGACTCGTTTGCCCGTCGAACTACGTTTGCTCTGATCTCTCGTGCCATACGAGAGTACATAGGCATAGGATGCGATATCCTTGCGAGCTCCCTTTTCCCTTTTCCCCCGTTTGCTGTAGTTAGCTGAACTACAGCTGCTCTGATTTCTCGTGCCAGACGAGAATATGTAGGCATAGGATGCGACATCCTAGCAAGCACACTAACAACTAACTTCTCTGTTCTCTCGCTGCCGTGCCATCGAGACTTTCCCGCTGACGACTAAATCTCTTCCTTTCTCTTGCCCGAGCGCAATCGAGACCAGACCGTAGTTCTAGAACCCGTAGGTTGCCATACCTGTAAAACCCGACATACTACATCCGTTCTACCACGAACAGGTAACGCCTAAGTCTCCGTCGAGCGAGCAACATACACCTAACTGCTAGAATGCGTACGCTAGTATCGTCAATCCTTTCTCTCACCCCTGTGTGATCGAGAACACCCTGTCTAGCCGTAGTTAGCCTGAGCTATGCAAGCTCTGACCTTTCACACCGTGTGAAAGCACGTAGGCATGAGACGCGACGTCTCGGCGAGCAAATTCCCCCGTAGTTCCCCGAACTACGTTGACTCTGACTTTCCCATTGCACGAGGGAATATGTAGGCATAGAGTGCGATGCTCTATCGAGTCAGTTTCTTTCCGTTTAGCTTTAGCAGCCGTAGATAGATTGTTTTTCACCCGTAGACAAACCAGCAAGCGTGGATCCTATCGAGTACGATGGACGTGAGGGGTGCTAATACCTTCCCCTTGCATAACCGACTCCCGAACCCAGACAATGGTTGCGATGACCTTGTCTTATACCTTTAGGTCAGGTTTTTCCCGATCATTTCCTTTCCCGTTCCGAGGGATAAATAACGAAAGGTGGCGACTCTTCTGTTTTGCCGGCACATCGTTTTTCGCAGTAGCGACACTATTGTGCAGCCAGACGCCACACAAGCTCCCGCTAATCTCCACTCTAATCCTTTGTGTATACTCAAGCCCAGGTCCGACTTATCTCTCGGTGGAACAACCCAACCCACAACACAGCAGCACCAAGAATGCAAAAATGCAATAATATACAACAAATAATGTACATAAAGCAAAAATTGCACAAAAGTAAACACCCAAAGACGCAACAGAAAAGCTCTAGAAGTGACTCGCATAGGGAACCAGAGTCCCCAGCAGAGTCGCCAGCTGTCGCAACTACGAAAAACACCCGGCGGAAAACAGAAAAGTCTCCACCTTTCGTTATTTATCCCAAAGAGAGGGAAAGGAAACGATCGGAAAAACCTAATGAAAAAGGGAAAAGACGAGGTCATCGCAACCAAGTCCTGGATTCGGGAGTCGGTTACGCAAGGGGAAGGTATTAGCACCCCTCACGTCCGTCGTACTTGACGGGATCCACGCTTGTTGTCTATCTAAGGGTATGTTTAAACTATCTATGCTACAGGCTTACAGGACAAAAAGAAAAGAAAGAGACTCGGCAAAGTATCGCCGTTCTGTGCCTACGTATTCCCTCGTGCAATGGGAAAGTCAGAGTCAACGTAGTTCGGCTAACTACAGGAGAAAAGGGGGGAAGGTTGCTCGCCAAGACATCGCGTCTTATGCCTACGTACTTTCATCTGGTATGAAAGATCAGAGCAAACGTAGATCGGGCTGACACGAAACCACAGGTTGATTAAGTGTTTTAACCGAGTAGGATTAAACCTCTGTTCCAGCAGTTAGAGACTAAGCCTGTTTGTGGTAGAACCGAAGCTTAACAACACTCTTTTCTGAAAAAAGAAGTTTGATTAATCCCGAAGGAAAAAAGGTTTGAGTTTTGTTTTGTGTTTTTTAGTGAAGTGAATTAATTCGGTTTGTGATTCACGTTGCACTAAAGACTATGACATGGAGGCGAATGCGTCGTATATCGCCCTCAAACGGGACGTATACTAAACACTCTAGATAAGAAAGAGGAGACCCCTCACTCATCATTCCCCATGTAGCGTAAGGCTCGTAGCGCGCAACGTTTATCGCCTTTATTAGATGAATTAGCATGGTTTTGAGATGAGAAGAGAGATGCACGAAAGGTCTAAGGGAAACTCGGCCCTAACGTTGTCATGCAAAATGGTCCTAAAGTTTGGATGAAAAGGGGAAACATCTACCCTAATGTTAGCATACTTGGATTGAGCACCTAGTATCTCTCCTACTCCCATCCTAAGCGGAGGGACTAGGAATCCTATGGGGATCATGGAAAAAAGCACAAGAAGAGCAAAGGAAGGATCAATCACAAGTAGAAAAATGCAAACATGAAAATGCGCACTTATAATGGTGGGAGGGAGGAAAAAATGTGTGGGGCAGCAACTGCCACAAGCGCGTCTCGACCTCAACAGCAATGCAAGAATGATGCAAACATGTGGAGAAAAGCGAGAGATGAAAGCAAATGAACATGCAAACAAATGATCAATTCGAACCACATACACAAGCATGCAAACAATTGGAGAATGAAAACACATCAACAAAATCATGATTAATCAACCACAAACAATGAAAAATATCTAAAACATTTCAATCCTAATGCATCATACTGATCTATGATGATTCGAATCGAAACGGTATGCAAACAAGTAAACAAAACAACAAATATGACATCTGGTACAATGTTAATCGGTTAACCCCTGGGGTTAATCGGTTAACACCTTAAAAAGTTTGGAAAAACTGGAGTTTTGAATAGGTTACTCGGTTAACTATATGTGTTAACCGATTATCACTGTTAACGTTTAAAATTTTTTTGAAAGTTTGAAATGGTTAATCGGTTAACCATATAGTTTAACCGATTAACACTGCACCAGAAGCTAAAAACAGCAGCAGAAAATCACTTCTAGCAACAAAATAGCTTATCCAAGGTTCCAACAGATCAACTTATCAATTAAGCACAAAATTAACAACAGAAAATAGATATCCAACAACATGGATACACAATTACACAACCATATCACAAATCGAACGAATCGAAATCAACAAAATTCAATCAAATATGAAGATTAACATGATAAGCTCAAAAATTAAATCGAATCGAGAATTCCAACCTTCGAAGTAGAGATTTGCTTCGGTAAATGTTGATCAACTGAGTTTGAGCATATCAAATGCTAGAAATCCGGAAAAATTCAAGATCCACAATAATTGTTGTTGTATGAATGAAGATCCACCAAATTTGAGTCAAAAAGCTTCAAATAATCACTTCTAGATCCAACTCCAGATTCAGATCCAAGCTTGCACGAAAATTGAAGATGAAGATTGATTCAATGATGATGGTAAATGGAGGTTTATGCTCAAGAATCCATTGATTCCAATGAAGAATCAAGAATTCCAATGAAAAAGAGCTTTGAGTGAGTTTTGGAAATGGAGAAGTTTAGAGAGAATTCTGATCAATTCTGAAAAATGAATGTGAGAAATGAAAATTGGATGGTTTGGTTTGTAATTAATCACTTAAATACCATCTAGGTTTGGATCCCAAAGCAAGGTTTGGAAATAGGATTGGAAATCAAGGTTTGGAATGTGGAATGGGATTTTGGAGGGAAATCTGAAATTTAAAGGTGTTCTAGATCCTTCCCAAGTGAAAATTTAAATTCCAAGGTGATCAAAATTGGACCCCAAGTGCAATTGACATGCAAAATCACGTACAGGGCAAAATCTGCTATGGTTAACCGATTAACCATACGCGTTAATCGGTTAACACTGTTAAAATTCCAAATCTTGCCTAATTTTCCTTTGGTTAATCGATTAACCATATAGGTTAACCGATTAACACCTTCAAATTTTAAATTTTCGCGCCTTTTGGTGGGAAATCTGTCCATTTGCCCTGTTTCAACCGTCTGGAGCTCTGTTTAGCTGCTAAACCTCATTTTTGAATGTTATCAATATGAAAATGCTTGTTATGAGCCTGAGTGCTGCTTTCTGATATGAAATTAACCTGCAAAATAAAATCAGTCGCCTGACCGCTGGGAAAAATAAATGTACGATCCTCTGATGCTCGCTGTTTTTCGTTCAGTCTTTTGCTCTGAAATGAACCTGAGCCACAATAACGCCTTGATCCCATACCTCGAGAACGAATGCTATGTAATGCATAAAATGCCAAATGCAAAGAAACAAAAGCCAATTACGGTTAAAACGAAAGGCAAATTTTGGGGTGCTACAGGTATAAACCATCTTTACCAAACTATAAGAGCATTCAACCACACACTGAGCTACAAATCCACATTTGCAGCATCCTGGAGAAGCACAAGCTACTCCCCCACTTGAATCATTCCCACTTCTGCAAACAAAGGTTAGACAACAAACATGTACCGACAGTGTTTTCACACACATGTTGCATACAAGGGAACAACCAACATTATACAACTTGGCCGGACGAAACGACCTGCTCTGATACCACTAATGTAATACCCTTTTTCTACCCCAAAATTATCAAGGCAAAATAACACATAAATCAGACTGAATAAATAAATCTCATTAAAAAGCCACCAAAGGGCGTACATTTCTCAAAGTAAACCAAATTGGTCAATACTCTGTCACGACGGATTTTCCTCAAAGTACATCAAACAACATAAAACAGCGGAACTCAAAGCATAAATCAAGGTTTCTCCTCAAAAGGGAACATCTGTAAAATAACCCAATGATATAAAATCAACTCAAAGAATCCAACCCGATGTTACATATCAGAGCAAGACTCTCTAAATTAACAATAAAAGGCTAACGACTCTAAAACTTCAAAATACTCCTCGACGACGTCCACGGCTAAACTTGCTCATCTGCACGTTACCCATGTGGAGGTAACATTCAAACAGGCAGGGTGAGTAAAACAATTCATAATAATTAATGTATAACAATTAAGGCATAAACGACATATTACTCATAATTACATTCAATACATCGATATCCTTCAAATATGCCTCAAAGGCCATAACATCATAATTCATACAAAAAGACTCATAGATGCAATGCGACACAACTCAATGCATGTGGTACCAATCATCACAGCGCGATGGACACTGGGCCATCAACCCTCCATATATCCCCATCAACAAGATCAGAGCACATCAAAATACTTCACATCCACACAGTGGGATTGAAGACAAAGCAATCGAGGTCCTGAACCGAAGTCCGGATGCACATGAATGCATGATGCACACTTCATAAATCATCCTCATAATAACATCATAGGTGCATCATCATCCATCATATTCATCACCATCAAACATCATAATTCATCATATTAATCATCATACAACATATCATCATAATTCATCATATTAATTAATCTCACACATCATGTCATCATATAATCACGTATAAATCACATATTAGCTCATAGTCATATTATCCCATATTATCCCATATTAATTCATAATACTACCCCCATATCATCTCATATTAATTTATCAAATTATACTCACGGTAATCCTCACACTATCACCTACCAATCACATAAACTTCACAGTTCTACTCATGTTAATTCGTCATATCATCACATAAAATCATAATATCTCATGTTATCACACAGTTCATCTAATCATGGTAATTTCATCATATTAACTCAATTGATACATCATAAAAAACTATCATACATCATGTACACATCACCCAAAACCCATTGTCATATTCGGGGTAATCCATCCCAGAAATCCCAAAACTACACATCAAGGCATCGCTGCAAAACGATCAATTTTGCAAACTCTGCTACGTTCGCTGGCTCGCTCGCTAGGCGAGTTGGTAGCGAGCCTTCGCTAGCTTGCTCGCTAGGCGAGCCTATAGAGAACCTTCGCTGGCTTGCTCGCTAGGCGAATAGAGCGATGACAGCAAAAACCTGTTACGACCAGAACTGATTCCTGTCCAAATACTCATACGATTTACTTACCCAATGCCCCCAAAACATCATTAAAACATCCCCAATGTCATACGGCGATAACGACACCAAATCTATGGTTTATTAGGCCAATCTGGCAACATTTGCACTGCCTAAATCACTATTCTCTGCAATTGCTCTGAGTGCATCAGAGTTACTCACATTTCAATATTTCTATTCCTACAGGGTCCAACATACAACTATCCAAGGTTTTGGACACAAAGGTCTAAGGTTTCCTAATTCTCATGTTTCACATCAACATTCAGGAATACTAACCACTAACCACAACCCTCAAGGTTTCATCATCAATTTCCCTTATTTTCCCACAATCAGCCCACAATACCTTAAATCATAAACCACGTAAACCAACCATAAACACATATAAAGGCATACATAAAAAATTATGAACAACGATACTCCCCATACCTTAGCCGATTCAAAGCTTTCACGATTAACTCCAGAAATCTTTTGAAGCTTTTGCCTCCACTGATCCCTCCTCAAAGCTCTGGCCTCCATTCTTTTCACGATTAACAAAATGAATCATAAACCTTCAGAATTCTATTTTGTCAAACTTAGACTTGGGCCACACAATTGGGCTTTTCCCATAACACCCTTACTAACTCTTCATAATTCCTAATTTTTACCCTTATTTCACTTTGTTGCACCCCAAAATTTGCCCAACCTTTTTCTTTAGCTGGCTTGTGGTTCATTTCATTTCTTTCTAGCATTTGCATTGGATAGAATTTTTCATTGAACAGGGGATCAAGAGGTTGTGCATAGCAAGAAGAGGTTACCCAGAATGTTGAGCCTAAGCAAGGGGTGTTACTCAAGTTTGAATGGTCATCAGGTCATCTTGAAGAGGTCAACAGTTTTGTGAAAAGATGGATGGATGCATGTGGGTCAGCTCCTAACTTGAAGGTCAGTTAAAGATCATCTGAAGTTTGTAAAGCCATTATTATGGATATCGGATGTTGAGAGAGCTCATTGAGTTCTTTGAGAGCCATGATAGAGCTTATTCAAGTTGTTGTGTGATGTGAAAGAAGCCACAATCAAGAATGTTGCATCTAGGGTTTTCATCTGGTCAACCCTCAGTCAACTGTGAAATTGAAGGAGATTAAAACTCAATTCCAAGTCTCTATGGTCATGGGATGTTGTGTTGAGGTGTCTAATATATCATTTCAAGATCAATTCATCAAGAATCAAGAGTGTGAGAAGTTACTAAATTAGGGTTCTCAGTGTAAAATCCCCTATTTAGTTCCTAACTTCAAGACCACCTATCTCAAGATACAAGTCTCATCTCAACTTTTGACCAACATGAAACTTGTAGAGCATATTCTTATCTTTCATTTTAGTACTAGAAGTCCTTGATTGGATTTATAGAACTCAGGTTATAATGCATACAAGTTACAGGTCATCAGATGAATGTGTTTTTAGTCAACAAAAGTCAACCAACTTCAATACCATTTTTCACCTAGAAGGATGTTTCTCCTCAACTTTTGATGAACATGAAAGTTGTTCCTCATGATCTTAGCTTTCCAAAGAGTACTAGAAGTCTTTCATCTGATTTGTAGAACTCAAGTTATGAGCTTTGCAAGTCAGGGGTATTTTGGGAAAGTGAGATTATAGGTCATAAGATTATAGGTCATTTTCACCACCTTGCAAACTTCAAATGGAGATTTTTCCAACATCAAATGTGCTCCAAATGGTGTCAATTGTTCAACCAGGCATTGAGAAGTCATGGATTTCGCTTGGAATAGAGAATTGGTATGAGAATTTTCAAGGAAAAGTCTTAAAAGGGGAAAAATCAAATTAATTCATTTCTAACCAAAACAAGACATGTTTATGCATTTTTTGACTCGCCAAGATGTACTAAACATGATGCCTATCTTGGATTTTCATTTTGGTACCATTTTCATGAGTTTTTCCATGGCACTTTCAAGTGAAAAAGTGATAATCAAATAACAACCTTTGGATCAATTCGAGGGATGATTTGTGTCCACATGATCAGGTTGAAGTCTCAGCAAGCAAAATGAATCATATTGGAGCTGATTGCAAGCCATTTTTGTGCAGTTTTACAAAGCAAAAAGTGAAGAAAAGTTAGATTTCAATTGAGCTCTTAGGGACTATAATTGGGCTCCAAAATAATCAAGATCCATCATATATAAACTTTTGAACATGTACAAAGCTTCATAATGGAATTTGGAGGGGATTTGCTCATGAACTCGTGTCGAAAAAGTGGAGAAAATTGAAATAGGATTTTGGAGAATTATCAAAATTCAAGGCAAATCAAGCTTGCAAACATCTCTAGGAAGGATCATTGAACGTTTCTGGATCAAAATCATCAAGAATTCTACACGTTTGAAGGCCTAGTGGAGGCTCTCCACTAGGTAAATTACTTTTCCAAAATTCTCACAATTCATGTTGAATTAGCATGCCATTGTTGTATATTTGTAATCTATGAACTATGTAGATCATTTCTGGTGCATATTTGTTGATGTTCATGACATTTTATGGTTTGAGCTTTAAACTTGTGGCTTTCGATCTGGCTTGTTCTTCCACTGAAATTTAATTTGAATCATGGATTTGAGTTGTACGTAGCATGAGGAAGAGAATGATGTGTTTATTTGTAAGTTACATGACATATTTTTGACCAATCACTGTTCACACTCGCCGGAGAAGACGACCGGAGTCTTCTCTGGCCACCTCTGCACTTTCCCTCCGTTTCTCCATTTGAAATGAAGAGGATGATTCAGTCACCGTTCGATCGTGTGACCTTGCTTGACCTGGTATCCTCATCCAACGTGTGAGATCATTTTCAGCTAGGGTTTGACTATTTTAATTGACGTGGCGCAATGATGTGCGTGAGATCTGCATACTTAATGAATGTACGCGCTTGATTAAGACCTATGGTGGTCTTCATTTGACTTGGTGCACGTGATTATCAGATTTTCCATTAAATATGAATTGGACTGGGCCACAACTTGCTACGCGCACCCTCCCTTCAAGGCCCATACGCGTTTTGAACTGAATCTCCTTGTAATTGGCACCACTGACTTTATTATTTCTTTTTTATTTCATTTTTTTATTTTGTTTTAATTTTGTTTTGGATTTAAATCATTTAAAATAGATCCAATGTTCCTAAAATTCCACAAAAATATTTTTTAGAGACATTGAGATGTCCATTATTTTTAGGATATTTTTATTTAATTTTTTGATTTTATTTTCAATTAAAAAAGGAATTAAATGTTGGAGTTGTTTTAAATGAGTTAAATTGTGACATTGTTTGTTCTTCTATTTGTTTCTCTCATTTCTTTTGGGTCCAATGAATGAAAATTGATCCTCATACCCTTGATGAGTTGAAAAAATTTTTAGGACCATTTTGCCCCTGGTTGGTTGACTTTTGATGCTTTTCTTTTGACCCTCGATTCTCCCATTTCAAAGTGGTACATCTTGAATATTATTTTCTTTTGATGGTGCTTTGAGGGGATTTTGCTTTGAGCTTTTGGCCTCTGTTTGCCAACATGTTTAGGTACCTTGTGCATTTTATTTGATCATTTTTGAACCATTTTCCTATTTTTGAGGTAACTTGCAAGTCAAGTTACCTCCAAGGGTGGTTCGCACATGTACCTTGACCTAATATGACTTGGATATGACATTTTTGGATCCTTTGAACTCTCAATGCCTTTTGTTTCATGTTGCTAACATTTTAAGGATTATGCTTGTTCAATTTTAGGTCATGATATTGTTTCTTCCTTGTTCATTTGTTTGTTTTCTTTTGAGCTTTCAATTAGGTTTCATTGTGAAGTATGCTTGCATTCTCTTATGTTTTGGTTTGCATTTCCTTTTGGTGTGATTTGCTTTTGCTTTTGAGCTTTCCTCTCCATTTTTACCTTCTTTCCAATGACTTTGGAACCTCATTTAAGGTATCTTAGTCCCTCCTGAGGAGGTACTTGAAGTATACCTAAAATGATGGATCCTTGAGGACTCTTTTGTGCTTCCTTTGCACTTGGTTTGTGATGCTTATGGTTGAGTACCTATTATGAGGTCCTTTCTTCCCTCATTTGGTCTTCCATCCTCACTTGGCTTTGGGTTTTGTTTTACCTTTCCTTTGGTTTAGTTCTTGTGGTGTGGTTGATGTTGTTTGACTTAGGTCATTTCATCCCACTTTTGATGCATATTTGAATGGTTTGCTCTTGTTTGATTGATTTCTTTTTGTGCACTTATTTCTTTTCTTGCATTTCCATATGCATGCTTGGTTGAGATGAGCTTGTGGAGGCTACTGCCCCACACTATTTTCCTCCCACTTTCATTCTATTTGGGCATCTTATGTTTGCATCTTCATTTGCATATGTTGTCTTTTCTTCTTCATCTTTTGCTTTTCTTTGCCATGCTCCCCATAAGTTCTCTAACCTCTTGAGGTTATGATAGACATTAGGTTCCTAACCATGCATGATAACATTAGGTAGTTCCCTTTTGAAACTCAACTTTAAGTCCACTTTGCATGACAACTTTTAGGTTTTATTAGTCTCCCATTAGTGCTCCTTCTTCTCTTCTCATCTTCAAACACTCATAAAACATCTAATAAAGAATGACAAGTGTTGTCCGCTACGGGCCTTAAGCTATTTGGGAAATGATGATTGGGTGGTTGCCTCTCAATTGTCTAGAATGTTAGTGTATGTCCTTTGGACAACATATGATGCATTCGCTCCTGAATCATAGTCTTTAGTGCAACATGAGTTACAAATCAAGTTCAAAACACTTCTTCTCTAAAAAGCACAAAAACATTTCAAACCTTTTTCATCCTTCAGGATCTTAATCAGGAAAATCTTTTCAGATAAAAGAGTGTCGTTAACTCTTAGTTCTACCACAAATGGTAACGCCTAAGTCTCCAATGGTCGAGCTGCATACACCAATTGCTAGAACTACTTATTAACCCTACTCGAGCCTAAAAACTTTTGAACCAACCTGTGGTCCTTTTTATCCCAAATTATGTTTGCTCTGATCTTTCATACCAGATGAAAGTACGTAGGCACAAGACGCGATGTCTTGGTGAGCAACCTTCCCCCTTTACCTGTAGTTAGTTGAACTACGTTGACTCTGACTTTCCCATTGCACGAGGGAGTACGTAGGAACAGAGCGGCGATGCTCTGCCGAGTCACTTCTTTTCTTTCTCTTTTGTCCCTAATGAAGGTGAGAAAATACTTAGAAGGGGGGTTGAATAAGTATGAAAATTAAAACAGAAATAAAAACTCAAGTATTTTTATCCTGGTTCGTTGAACTCAACTACTCCAGTCCACCCTTCATAGAGTGATTTGCCTTTCTCAATCAAGGACTTAATCCACTATTTAATCAACTGATTATAATAGTAAGCACTTAGAACAACTGTTCAAAGTCTTCTCAAGAACTACTGATCCTAACTGGATCTTCTTAAGGTTTACAATCAAATGTAATACAAATACAAGTGTTTAAGATTGCTTCTATAAAGCTTTATCACAACTGTGATTTTACACTTAACTATTAAGAACAAAGAAATGAATTCTTAGAAAGAATAGTATGAGAGCTTGAATGTTAATTTCTTTTCAATAATAAGTCAACTGAAGAAATTGGTGAAGTCTTGCTTTTATAGGCAGCTGATCCAAGGTGAGCTTCACGTTGAGAAGAGTGTCCCAAAAGGTCTGAGCCTTTTTGTCTTCACATCAAGTGACCTTTCATAGAAGAAGAAAGCACAGAAAAATCCTTTTTGTCTGTGTTCTTGTGTCTAGCATAAATAAGGAAAGAGTCGTTTGGATCATTCCAACGGATATAATCTTTGAATAATTCTTCTTCAGTTTTCAGCAAGTTCATCAGAGTCTAAAAAGATCAGAGCCTTCTGATGATGATCAGAGTTTTGCTGAATCAGAGTCTTCTGCAGCAGGTGTGCTTTTAGCGTGTTTAAGATCAGAGCATATTTGAGACAGATCTTCAGTACTGGCAGCTTTAGTACTTTCAGAATCTTCTGTAGTAACTATGCTTTGAAAAAATCTTCATACACAATTCTTCTTTGGTTCAGATGCTTCTGACTTGCTTCAGATTCTTCTGGAGCTTCTGCTTCAAATCCTTCTGGAGCTTCTGCTTCAGATCCTTCTGGAGCTTCTGCTTCAGAATCTTCTGGAGGCTACGCTCAGGATCTTCTGTTGGCAGCAATCAGAATCTTCTAATGGATGCATCTGGCGCTTCAGAGTCTTGCAAATTTCTTATGTTCAATTCTAATTTGCTTCTGGAGAGTTTATTTCTTTACTATCTGCAGTAAAAATTCTCAAGAAAATTTTAGAGTATATAATTCTTAATTACAAAATTTCATATTAGTTATCATCAAAACATAGAGATATTATTAAGAACCAATCTGTGTTCTAACAATCTCCCCCTTTTTGATGATGACAAAAACATCAAAAATTTTGTTTAATTGAAAATATGATAATTATAACTCCCCCTGAGATGATGAATCTCCCCCTGAATTAAATACAAATAAGGAATAGAAACTTCCCTTTTGTCTTGAGTAATTTTCAGAGTTAGATCTTGATTGTTCTTTTAACATTTGAGAGTCAGAGTGTCTTGCAAATTTCAGAGTCAGAGTTTGATAATAGTCAAATGATCTGAGAGTCTCAGAGTTTCTTGTACAGAGTGTACTTATCAAATGTTCTGAAATACTCAGATTTAATGTTAGATAGAATAGATATGTCTGAAGTTTCATTCTGGTGAAGTTTAATTAAACAGTTCAGATCTATATTTTCTCCCCCTTTTTTGTCATAAGCAAAAAGTAAAAACTTTTAAAAGGACAAGTAAAAGGTAACAGTAAAGAAGATAAATCATGTGGAGAAAACTTTGAAACATTCATTCAATTAAGTTCAGAGCAAGAGTACATGCATCAGAAGATATTCAAAAAATACATAAGCAAACATCAGATGCAAAAACATCAGAATGAAAAAAATGAAAAACTAAGAGTGTTTTGACAAAAGCATCTTCAACAGACCCGTGATCTCAGAGGAGGACTGTTCTTTCTTTGACATCCACTTAGCCATTGTTTCATTCTTCTGATCCTGTTTTGACATCCACTCAGTCATGTCTTCAGACTTTTTATCCTGTTTGGCCATCCAAGACTTGATTTCTGATTGACCAGCTTCTAGAGCAGCAATTTTAACCTCAAAATTTGGATGTTCTTTCTTAATCTCAAAAGAAGAGGGTTGATCATTTTCTGGAGCTTGAACAGAGTCAATTTCCATAGGGTCTGTAGAGCTTGGAGCATTAGAGCCAGAAGGAAGTTCTACCAGAGTCATGGCCAAAGGATTGTCTTCAGATGCAGATGCAGTAGTGTCTTCTGATGATGGAAGAGCATCTGTAAGAAGTAAAGGTCCAGATCTCTTGACAGTCCAGAACAAATTTCTTGCAGCTTCAGCAAATTTGAGCTTCGCATCATCAGAACATATGTTCTTCAGATTTGATGCTACAGTGTTGAATCTGTTGATGAATCCATTCCAGATGACATCAGATTCTTGTGCATCCATTGTTGCTAAACACTTCTTCTGTACAGTACCTAAATACAACTGTATTTCTTGCAAAAAAGATTGAAATAAATGATTAACATTAAGTCTAGGTTTGGGATGTAACAGAGTCTCTAATGTTATTGGTTTTGGTTGGGGAGTAGGTGGAAAAATGGATTTCTGAATGGAGATTAGAGGAGGAGGGTAGTATGGTATGAAAGGAATTTCAGGTTCAACAGGTTTGGATCTGTTTAAAGCATTTAACAGATTTGGTTTTGCTCTGGTGTGATAGGGAACCACATCAAAGGGTTTATTTGAGTAAGGTTGGAAAGCAGATTTTCAGGTTCATCAGAAGCAGCAGTTTTATCAGATGAAACAGGTATAGCTGAAGTAACAGCTTTTGCAGATTTAGCAGAATATGATATTGTTGCTAATGAACCTACATCTGTCATAGATTGAATATAGGTGAGAAGCACAGATGGTAGGGTGATTGTAAGTTTGGGTTTCAAGGGAGTGATAGGGTCAGATGGTTCAACTCTGTCATAGAAATCTTTGAGTTTGAAACCATAGGCAAGATTGTGAAACAGGGATGAGAATTGTGCACATGAAATATATGATCTTGGGGTAGATGTTGGGTTAGGATTTGGAATCAGGCTTTCAGATGCTGGATTAGGTGTGGGAGTAGGATCTAAAATAGAAACTTTGGATGATACAGGGGGTTCTGGTTGGTTTACCTCAGAATCTCTGTGAGAAGGGGATATCAGAAAATCTGGGTGTATGTCAGATTCTGAGGAGTTTGATGAAATGGATGGTGTGCAAGAAGTAGAAGACACTTGAAAAACAGTTTTCAGAGGTGTAACATCAAGAACTTCTGTCTCAGGGATGTTGGTTTCAGATGGGTTGGTTGATTCTGAAGGAATTTCAGAGGGTTTTGATGAGGGTTCAGAGGTGGGTGGATCAGATGAAATTTTTATTGGTTCAGATGAAACTGGAACAGATGCAGTGGGTGTAGATGTGCTGGATGGTGGATTTTGTGATTGTGGTTGAATCTTTGGTTGTTGTGTTTGAGGTTCAGATGATTTTTGTGGTTGATGTTCAGAGTCTTTTTCTGGTAGAGGTTCTGATTGTTTTTCTGGTTGTTTTTCTTGTGGTTGCTTTTGTTGTTCAGATGGCTTTTGTTGTGCAGAAGGTTATGTTGTTTGTTGTTGTTCTGTGGGTTGTTTTTCTGATGGTTGTTTTTGTGGTACAAATTGTTTGGATGGAACTTCTGGTTGTGGAGTCTGAATTTTTTGTTTTGTTGTTGTTGGTTGTGGTACAGAGGGTTGTTGTACATGTGATATGGAAATTGGATTAGAAGATTTTTGTGGAGATGGAGTAGAAACATGAGGTGGAGCAATAACAGATTTATTTTGTGTAGAGGGTGGTTTTGGAATAGACTTAACATTAGAATCATTTATAACAATAGGATTTGCAGAAGATACAGAAGTTTTAGTACCTTTGATTTTGATTCTTTTAGCTGGTACAGAAGGAGTGTCTCCAGATTCTTTCCTCTTTAGTAGCTTCTGTGGCTTCTCAGCAATCTTGGGCTTCTTCTGAACAGGTGCAGCTTCTGCTTCTGGTTGAGTCCTCTTTCTTGGTGGTTCTTCTTCTTCTACAACAGGTAATGGTTGCCTTGCTCTCTTTATAATATCTGCAGGAATAGGCTTTCCTTCTTTCTTTCACTCATCAATATACATTACAACAATTTCCCTTGGTTCTTCATCATAGAACAGAGGGTAATCATCTACAGGAGTTCTCTTCTGACGCAGTTCAGAAATGTTCAGCTTCTTGGGAGCTGTTGTGAGTTCTTCCACTATTTTAAGTCTCTGAAGACTTTTGGCATTCAGAGGCTTTCCCAAAATAAATTCCAATTCCTCTGTGACTCCAGCAGCGTACAGAGCAGTTACAATCCATTCTCAGTTAGAAGATCTGAGATTAACCTTCCAAAAGGAATCCAGGTTCTGATCTTCTGACCTTTTTCTTTCACATATTCTCTAGAGGCATTTATATGATTCCAAAGATGCATAAAGAGAATATATGGAAGATCTACCTTGGTGCTCTGACTGAGGCAATACATAAAGTAGAGCTGTTCATTATTGACATAATCTGGAGAGTTGGTTGACTTCCTGCGATGAATGCATCCCATGAAGATCTTAGCCCAGATCTTGTAGTCAGGCTTCAGATCCTTGAACTTATTAGAAGCTTGTCCAGCAGTCATCACTTCTTCGTATACTTCATCCATATCAACATGCCCAGCTGGCAAGTGTGATACTCCATCTGTTTCCTCATAGCCAATGAGTTTTCTAATCAGATCTTCTATTATAATTATCTCTTTGCCCAGAACAGAAGATAAGATAAACTTGGGATATACAGAAGCATGAATCCAGAACTCTTTCACAAGAAGGGGGTAAACTGGTCCAAAAAGTCTATCAAAATACTTCACCCATCCTTGAGCATCTATAATGGAGCAAAATTCAAACCCATTCTCAGCAAGTGAATCAAATTCCACCATTGATTCACATAGAACCTCCAACTTTTCAACAGGTGTTAGCAATGTTCTTTTTGGTGGAGAATAAGGAGTTACACCCATGTTAGCAGAGGTAACTGCAGCCATTGTAGATTGAAATTGTGCAACAGTTGATGATGAAGTTGCCATTGAAGATGATTTTGTCACACGCTTAGGGTTTTTATGAAGAGAGAAGAGAAGATGGAAATGCATAAAATGTTTGAGATGTGGAAAGTGTGAATGTGAAGAGAATAGATGTATTTATACTAAAACACATAGGCATACAAACAGTCAGATAAAGCACGTTTGAAAAAAGCATTTAATGAAAAGAATAAAAATCATTTCAAGCATTTATTTCTTCTGACAATTTGGGGGGAAATCAAGATTTTCACTATTCAAGCTTCACCTCAAACGTCTCTTTAGTAGTGTACACGCCACCTTTGCAGATTTGGAGTGACACGTGTTTGCTTGCATGTGTTCTAAATTCTCTTGAGAAATGAAACGTTAGCCAACGTTCAGATCCTCTAAGGATTGTTAGTTCAGAGTTTCACAAAAATATTTAAAGAAAATAAATAAGCAATCAGAAGAAATACTTCAGAGCATTAGGCATTTTTGCATCTGTAAAATTTGCTTCTGACAAATATCATTCTGGACAAAAATCCATACCAATATTTTTCAGAATAAATTTGAATCTATCTTCAACAAGGGATTTTTTTAAAATATCTGCCCATTGATGATCTGTATCAACAAAGGCTAAATTTATGATTCCCTTCTGAACATAGTCTCTGATGAAATGATGCTTAATTTCTATATGTTTTGCCTTAGAGTGTAAAATGGGATTCTTAGACAAACATATAGCAGAAGTATTATCACAGAAGATAGAAATGTTACTTTCAAATATCTGATAATCTTCTAGCTGACTTTTCATCCAGAGCATCTGCGTGCTACATCCAACAGCAGCAATATATTCTGCCTCTGTGGTTGAAAGTGCAATTGTGGGTTGCTTCTTGCTGTACCAAGAGATTAGATTTCTTCCTAGAAATTGACAACTTCCAGAAGTACTTTTCCTTTCCACTCTGTCTCCAGCGTAGTCAGCATCACAGAATCCAACTAATTTGAAATCATCAGATTTTCTGTAACACAAACCCACATTAGAAGTACCTTTCAGATACCTTAGAATCCTCTTGACAGCTGTCAAGTGTGATTCTCTAGGATCTGATTGGAATCTAGCACACAAGCATACACTGAACAATATGTCAGGTCTAGAAGCAGTTAAGTAAAGAAGAGATCCTATCATACCTCTGTAGTGCTTCTGATCTACTTTCTTACTTACCTCTTCCTTGCCAAGTGAGCTAGTTGGATGCATAGGAGTCTTTGCCAGCTTACTATCAGTCATGTTAAATTTTTTTAGAAGTTCTTTAACATATTTGGTCTGATGTATGTAAGTGCACTCTGGAGTTTGATTGACTTGGATTCCTAGAAAGAATTTCAATTCTCCCATCATGCTCATTTCAAATTCTGCCTGCATACAGTTAGCAAACTCCTTTCCCAGCATAGTATTGGTAGATCCAAATATTATATCATCCACATAAATTTGACAAATCAGAAGATCTTTCTTAATTGATTTACAAAAGAGTGTTGTGTCCACTTTTCCTCTGATGAAATTTTTCTCCAGAAGAAAATTGCTCAATCTCTCATACCAAGCTCTGGGAGCTTGTTTTAAACCATACAGAGATTTCTTTAATTCGAAAACATGATTTGGAAATTTTTCATTCTCAAAACCAGGAGGTTGGTGGACATAAACTTCTTCTTCTATAATACCATTTAGAAAGGCACTTTTAACATCCATCTGATACAGAGTGATGTTATTTTGTGCAGCAAATGAAATAAGAAGGCGTATAGATTCTAACCTTGCCACTGAAGCATAAGTTTCAGTGTAATCAATACCTTCTTGTTGACTATACCCTTGAGCAACAAGCCTTGCCTTATTTCTTTCAACTTCTCCTTTCTCATTTAGCTTATTTTTGAAGACCCATTTTGTTCCAATTATATTGAATCCTTGTGGTCTTTGAACTAAATCCCATACATCATTTCTGGTGAATTGATTTAACTCTTCTTGCATGGAAATAATCCAATCATTGTCTTGCAGAGCTTCATCTACAGATGATGGTTCAATTTCTGACACCAGTCCAAATAATGATGCTTCAGATGATCTTAGAAAGGATCTTGTTCTGATGGGATCATCCTTCTTTCCAATAATGACATTCTCTGGATGAGAAGCTTTAATTCTGGATGATGATCCTCTAACAGTTGATTCTTCAGAAAAGTTTAGATTGTTCATCTGAGAAGTTAAAGGAATAGCATCTGGCGTTGCTTCTGGTTCCTTCACTTGAGCTTTGTCTGCCTCTGGGATTTCAGAGTCTGTAAAGACTACTTCTCTATCTGCAGAGTTTTCAGACTGCTTTGGCTTTTTATTGCCAAGCTTATCATCAAATCTAACATGAATAGATTCTTCCACAATCTGTGTCTCAGTGTTGTATACTCTGTAGCCTTTAGAGCGTTCAGAATATCCAAGCATGAAACACTTCTGTGCTTTGGAATCAAACTTGTTCAGATTTTCTTTAGTATTTAACATATAACAAATACATCCAAAAGGATGAAAATATGAAATGTTGGGCTTTCTGTTCTTCCACAGTTCATATGGAGTCTTCTCCAGAAGAGGTCTTATAGACACTCTGTTCTGAATGTAACAGGCTGTGTTGATTGCTTCTGCCCAAAAGTGTTTTGCCAGATTTGTCTCATTGATCATGGTTCTGGTCATTTCTTGTAGAGTTCTGTTTTTCCTCTATACAACCCCATTTTGTTGTGGAGTTCTAGGACAGGAAAAATCATGAGCAATGCCATTTTCATTAAAATATTTTTCAAAAAATTTATTTTCAAATTCACCACCATGATCACTTCTGACTTTTATAATTTTGAAATCTTTTTCATTCTGGACTTGCTTGCAGAAGTCAAAGAACACAGAATGTGACTCATCCTTGTGTTTTAAGAACTTTACCCATGTCCATCTACTATAGTCATCAACAATGACTAATCCATACTTCTTGCCTCTGATGGATGCAGTTTTCACTGGTCCAAACAGATCAATATGAAGTAATTCTAGTGGTCTGGAAGTAGAAACAACATTTTTTGATTTAAAAGTTGATTTTGAAAACTTCCCTTTTTGGCATGCTTCACAAAGAGCATCTGAGGTGAACTTCAGATTAGGAAGTCCTATGACAAGATTAAGTTTATTAATCTGAGATATACGTCTCATATTAATATGCCCCAATCTTCTGTGCCAGACCCATTGCTCTTCATTAACAGACAAGAGGCATTTAACATTCTGAACCTTAAGTTCAGAAAGATTTATTTTATAAATGTTGTTTTTCCTCTTACCACTAAATAGGATAGAGCCATCCTTTTGACTAATAGCTTTACGATATTTTTGATTAAAGGTAATATCATAACCATTGTCACTTAATTGACTTATGGACAATAAGTTATGCTTTAACCCTTCAACAAGTAAAACATTAGTAATAGAGGGAAGTTTACCATTTCCAATGGTGCCAGATCCAATGATCTTGCCCTTCTGGTTCCCTCCAAATTTTACATCACCTCCAGATCTAAGCTCCAGGCTTTGAAACATAGACCTTTCTCCTGTCATGTGTCGTGAGCATCCAGAGTCCAGGTACCATGATTGGCGTCCTGACCTTGCTGCTAAGAACATCTGCAACAGGAATTATTTTACTTTTAGGTACCCAGATCTTCTTAGGTCCTTTAGGGTTAGTTGTTCTAAAGGTTTGTCTAAACTTCTGTTTTTCAACATAAGGTTTATTCTGACTAGCCTTAGATTTAAACACATGAATATTCTTTTCAGAGCGTGTTTGTTCAATATCATTCAAGTGACCAAATTTAAAGTGTGAATATAAAAGAGTTTTCTTGATGATAATCTTATCAACAGGTTTTGGATTTAAATCCTTTCCAGAGGAGGATTCATATCCAATTCCTTTTCTGTTATTTATGCTAACTCCATAGATCATAGAAGCCATTTTGCTTTTGTCTATGCTTTTAGCAAGAAACTTCTGAAAGCTATAATCATATTTTTCCAAAATATTTTTGCATTCAGATTCAGTTTCAGAATCAGAGTTTTGTTGAGCTAATTCATAATCATTTTTCAATTTTAAGTTCTTTTCATTTAGCTCAGCTACTTCTGATTTGAGAATATTATTCTCAGATACAAGATTGCTTTGACGCTTCTTGTATTTGAGCTTAATATTGTTATAGCTTTTCAGAACTTCTGATAACACTTTGATAAGTTTTTCTTTAGTAAGTTTAGCCATTACCACTTCAGCGTCAGAGTCAGATTCAAAGTCAGATTCAGATCCTGAAGTTCCTTCCTCCTGATCTTCTATGTCTGCCATCAAAGCTACATTGGCCCATTCTTCTTCTGACTCAGATTTAGATTCAGATGTATCTGAATCATCCTAGGTGGCCATCAGAACCTTTTTCTTCTTATCAAATTTTCTTTTAGGCTTTTCTTTCAGCACCTTTGGACATTCATTTTTGTAATGTCCAGGTTCTTTACATTCATAACAGAAAACCTCCTTTTTGCCAGATCTTCTGTGTCCAGAAGATTCTTTTCTTTGGTCAGGCTTCTTGAAGTTTCTGAACTTCTTTCCTTTATGCTTCCAGAGTTTGTTTATTCTTCTGGACAACATGGATAATTCATCTTCATCTTCAGATGAGGATTCTTCAGAGCTTTCCTCTATTACCTGCAATGCTTTAGCAGATTTATTAGATTTTAAAGCTACAGATTTACCTTTCTTTTGAGGTTCATCTTCCTCAAGTTCTATTTCATGACTTCTTAGTGAACTAATCAATTCCTCCAAGGAGATCTTGTTCAGATCTTTAGCCATCTTCAGCGCTGTCACCATAGGTCTCCATCTGGTGGGTAAGCTTCTGATGATCTTTTCACATGATCAGCAGTAGAGTATCCTTTATCCAGAACCTTTAGTCTAGTTGTAAGTATTTGAAATCTGGAGAACATAGCTTCAACAGATTCAGAGTCTTCCATCTTGAAGGCTTCATACTTCTGGATCAGAGCCAGAGCCTTTGTTTCCTTGACTTGAGAGTTTCCCTCATGAGTCATCTTTAAGGATTCAAACATGTCAAATGCAGTTTCCTTGTTTGTAATTTTTTCATACTCAGTGTGGGATATTGCATTCAACAATATTTTTCTGGCCTTGTGATGATTTCTAAATTCTTTCTTCTGAGCATCTGTCATAGATTTTCTGTCTATCTTCTTGCCATTCCCATCAGTGGGATGAACATATCCATCTATGACCAGATCCCATAAATCAGCATCATATCCAAGGAAAAAACTTTCAATTTTGTCTTTCCAATAATCAAATTTCTCCCCATCAAACATAGGGGGTTTGGTGCTGATTCTGTCCCTTTCTTCATATTTGTTGTTAATGTTAGACATTGTATTATCAGCCATAGTAACAACCAAATATATATCAAAGTATTTCTTTCTGGATCTTTACTGTCATTGTTAAGTGGTAGCACACACAGAACCGGAGCTCTGATGCCAACTGAAGGTGAGAAAATACTTAGAAGGGGGGGTTGAATAAGTATGAAGATTAAAACTTAGAAATAAAAACTCAAGTATTTTTATCCTGGTTCGTTGAACTCAACTACTCCAGTCCACCCTTCCTAGAGTGATTTGCCTTTCTCAATCAAGGACTTAATCCACTATTTAATCAACTGATTACAATAGTAAGCACTTAGAACAACTGTTCAAAGTCTTCTCAAGAACTACTGATCCTAACTGGATCTTCTTAAGGTTTACAATCAAATGTAATACAAATACAAGTGTTTAAGATTGCTTCTATAAAGCTTTATCACAACTGTGATTTTACACTTAACTATTAAGAACAAAGAAATGAATTCTTAGAAAGAATAGTATGAGAGCTTGAATGTTAATTTCTTTTCAATAATACGTCAACTGAAGAAATTGGTGAAGTCTTGCTTTTATAGGCAGCTGATCCAAGGTGAGCTTCACGATGAGAAAAGTGTCCCAAAAGGTCTGAGCCTTTTTGTCTTCACATCAAGTGACCTTTCCTAGAAGAAGAAAGCACAGAAAAATCCTTTTTGTCTGTGTTCTTGTGTCTAGCATAAATAAGGAAAGAGTCGTTTGGATCATTCCAACGGATATAATCTTTGAATAATTCTTCTTCAGTTTTCAGCAAGTTCATCAGAGTCTAAAAAGATCAGAGCCTTCTGATGATGATCAGAGTTTTGCTGAATCAGAGTCTTCTGCAGCAGGTGTGCTTTTAGCGTGTTTAAGATCAGAGCATATTTGAGACAGATCTTCAGTACTGGCAGCTTTAGTACTTTCAGAATCTTCTGTAGTAACTATGCTTTGAAAAACTCTTCATACACAATTCTTCTTTGGTTCAGATGCTTCTGATTTGCTTCAGATTCTTCTGGAGCTTCTGCTTCAGATCCTTCTGGAGCTTCTGCTTCAGATCCTTCTGGAGTTTCTGCTTCAGATCCTTCTGGAGCTTCTGCTTCAGAATCTTCTGGAGGCTACGCTCAGGATCTTCTATTGGCAGCAATCAGAATCTTCTAATGGATGCATCTGGCGCTTCATAGTCTTGCAAATTTCTTATGTTCAATTCTAATTTGCTTCTGGAGAGTTTATTTCTTTACTATCTGCAGTAAAAATTCTCAAGCAAATTTTAGAGTATATAATTCTTAATTACAAAATTTCATAATAGTTATCATCAAAACATAGAGATATTATTAAGAACCAATCTGTGTTCTAACACCTATGCCTTTAGCTAGATAGTTTCAACACACCCTTTTAGATAGACAACAATGCGTGGATCCCATCGAGTACGACGGACGTGAGGGGTGATAATACCTGTTGTACCCCAAAATTTGAACAAGGGATCAAGAGGTTGTACGTAGCAAGAGGAGTCTACTCAGAGGGTTAAGCCTAAGAAAGGGGTGTTACTCAAGTTTGAATGGTCATCAGGTCATCTAGAAGTGGGCATTGGTCTTGTGAAAGGATTGATGGATGTATGTGGGTCAGCTCCTAACTTGGAGGCCATTTGAAGATCAACAGAGGAATGTGAATTCATGATTATGGATATAAGATGTTGAGAGAGCTCATTGAGTGCTTTGAGAGCCATGTGGGAGCTTATTCAAGTTGTTGTGTGATGTGAAAGAAGCCACAGTCAAGAATGTTGCATCTAGGGTTTTCATCTTGTAAATCCTCAGTCAACTGTGAAATTGAAAGAGATTAAAACTTAATTCCAAGTCTCTATGGTTATGGGATGTTGTGTTAAGATGCATGAGACATCATGTCAAGATCAATTCACCAAGGATCAAGTGTGTGAGAAGTTACTAAATTAGGGTTCTCAGGGTAAAATCCCTTGTTTAGTGCCCAACTTCAAGACCACTTACCTCAAGATACAAGACTCATCTCAACTTTTGACCAATATGAAACTTGTAGATCATGTTCTTAGCTTTTTTTTTGAGTACTAGAAGTCCTTGATTGGATTTATAGAACTCAAGTTATGATGCAGACAAGTTACAGGTCATTAGATGAATGTGATTTTGGTCAACAAAAGTCAACCAACTTCCAAGCCATTTTTGACCTATAAGGATGTTTTTCCTCAACTTTTGATGAACATGAAAGTTGTAGGTATTGGTCTTATCTTTCCAAAAAGTTCTAGAAGTCTTTCATCTGATTTGTAGAACTCAAGTTATGAGGCTTGCAAATCAGGGGTATTTTTGGAAAGTAAGATTATAGGTCATAAAATTATAGGTCCATTTTACCAACTTGCACACTTCAAATGAAGATTTTTCCAACATCAAACTTGCTCCAAATGGTGTTAATTGTTTAACCAAGCATTGAAAAGTCATGAATTTGGCTTGGAATGGTGAATTCCTAAATTGATTTTCATGGAAAAGGACTTAAAATGAGGAAATTGGATTTAATTCATTATGGATCATTTTTATGCAAGTAGATACATATTTTGAGTGCAAACTATATTTCAAGCATAATGGCAATAATAGAACTTGAATTTGGAGAGTTTTGATGAGCCATTTTGAAGCTTTCTTCAAGCTTAAGTCACACTTGAAATATCAACCATTGAGATCAAACAAGGATTAAATCCCAGCCCTTCACACTCCTCATGTCATCAGCAAGCAAAATGCATCACTTTGGAGCCAAATTGGTACAGATTTCGTGCACATGACAAGTGAAAAAACTCAAATTCCATGGATATGCAATTGGGCTCTAGGGACTGCCATTGGGCTTAATTTCTTTTCAAATCCATCACATAAAAGGTTTCTACCATGAAAAAATGCTCAGAACACGAATTGGAAGTAGAATTGGAGCTAGAGCATTTTGAAAAAGTGAAGGAAATTCAAAATTCGAATTCTGAGATCCAAGCCATTTCAAGCCAAATTGTGAATTGCAAAAGCTTTATTGAAGTTTGTGGAACGTTTCTGGATACTTTTCTTTAAGCTTAAGCATCAATTGAAGGCTCAGTGGAAGTTCTCCACTAGGTATTTACAAATCAACCTTACTCTCTGAATATGCATTGATTCTCTGCCATTTTTACATATTTGAGACCTAGACAACATGTAGATCATTAATCACTAAAACGAACTGGCATTTGTGATGGTTGTTGGATGAAGCTTAAAACTGTTTTGATCTGGTATGGCTTGTTCTTGTGTTGTTTTTCTTAATCATTGCTTAATCTGTGATCTCCATAACCTCTAGTTGATTTCTGGACCAAATTGAGTGAGTTTGTTGAGCTTTTGGTTTTGAGGAGTAAATCTGTTTGTCTTCGATTTGATTTGGTTGTGAGGAATTAATGGAAAATAAGTATGTCAGATTGTTGTACGTGGAGAGAGGAAGAGATTGATACCGGTTTTGTTGAATTTGGTTAGGTTTGACATCAGAGCACTGTTGCTCTCGCCGGAGAAGACGACCAGAGTCTTCTCTGGCCACCACCTGAAAGTTCCTTCCATCTGAGGATTTGAATGAAGAAGACAACTCCCCAGCCACACGATTTTGTGACCTCTTTGACTCAGTAATTAGATCCAATGTGTGAGATGCATTTTCAGAGTGTGTTTACTAGGGTTTGCATACGTGGCAAGCTGTAGATCATTAGATCAGAATACTTTTGAAACCAATGCCCAGGATTAAGACTCATGGTGAGGAGGAGTCAATGAACCACACTAGATCCCCTGTGAAACGCTGCGTTTCACTTAAGTATCCCCCAGCGCTTGCGTGGCGCATTCTTGGGCCTTAGATCTGTTGACTAGTATTTGGATCCCTTGGCTGTTGTTTTTTCTTGCATTTCTATTTTCTTTTATTTTCTTTTAGTTTTTCTTTTATTTCTTGTTTGAATTTAATTAATTAAAAATAGCTCCAATGTTCTAAAAAATTCACAAAAAATATTTTTTAAGAATCTTGAGATGTCTATTATTTTTAGACATTTTTTATTTTATTTTTGAGATTATTTTTCATTTTTAAATATAATTAAACATTGGAGGTGTTTTTATATGATTAAATTGTGACATTGTTTGATCTTTTATTTGTTTCTCTCATTTCCTTTGGGTCCAATGAATGAAAATTGATCCTCATATCCATGATGAGTTGAACAATTTTTTAGGACCATTTTTCCCCTGGTTGGTGGACTTTTGGTGCTTTCCTTTTGACCCTCGATTCTCCCATTTCAAAGTGGTACATCTTGAATATTATTTTCTTTTGATGGTGCTTTGAGGGGATATTTGCTTTGAGCTTTTGGCCTCTGTTTGCCAACATGTTTAAGTACCTTGTGTATTTTATTTGTTTATGTTTGAACCATTTTCCTATTTTTGAGGTAACTTGCAAGTCAAGTTACTTTCAAGGGAGGTTCACATATGTACCTTGACCTAGTTTGACTCTGATATGACATTTTTGGATCCTTTAAACCATCAATGCCTTTTGTTTCATGTTGCTAACATGTTAAGGATGATGTTGGTTCAATTTTAGGTCATAATATTGTTTCTTCCTTGTTCATTTGTGTGTTCCCTTCTAAGCTTTCAATTAGGGTTTCATTGTGATATATGCTTGCATCCTCTTATGCTTTGGTTTTCATTTCCTTTTTAATTGAATTTTTATTGCTCTTGGATTTTCTTCTCTTCATCTACCTTATGTCCAATGACCTTGGTGTGTCATTTAAGGTGGCTTGGTCCCTTCTTTAGAGGTATTTGAAGCATACCTAGAATGATAAATCCTTGAGGACACATTTGGTGTTTCTTTGCTTTTGATGAGTGATGCTTATGGTTGAGTGATCGCGACTTTCTATGTCTAACTGAACTAACTGCAAGTGCACAGTCTATCATGTAGTAATAAAAGATATCGATCCCACAGGGACTCGTAATCAAGCTAGTATTTTCGGGTGTTACTGTGTTTAGCTAGGTTGGTATGGTTTTAGGGAGATAAAAGCAAAATAAGTGTGTAAATTAGAGGGGAACTAAAAACGTTAATTAAGGTATAAAGGCGTGAATCGGTATGCAATATGTTGGTTCTTCAAGGATTCGACAAGTCATCGGTGTTTTGGGTGTTTTCAAAAATAGTTTAAGAAGAAAATGACGGTTTAAAGACCTTTGTCTCACGATGGTTGTTAACGTTAGTTGCAACTCTAAGGCAAAACGTATGTTGTCACTATCCCATTCGCGGTTAAAATTACGTTTTGAAAACCATTAAGCTCTAATCCTTTTTAAAGCGTTGTCGCTGTTTTTAAAACGAATCCTTGTTGGTTCGTACCTTTATGAATTTCCCACTGTCGTGGCAAAACAGCTTTTAATTAAGTTCTCGTTGTCGTGACGAACATTTATTTTAGAAAAATCGATTTAAAATCTAAAGCCATAAATAAGTTTGAAAAGGTAAGTATACACCAGTTATTATCGAATCCCATCTGACTACCTATTACATACCGATTACTTTAATTTAGTCGGACATGAAATATAGACTAAGAACACGTAAACAATGGTAGAATATATCAACATGCATCATAATGGGAAATAGAATTCAATTAACGATTAAAATGAGAACCTGTAAATAATTCAATTGGCTTTTGGGAACTCCTCCAAAATGTCGGCAGGATTTAGTCTTGGTGCCAATTACATGTATAGAATAGAATTGAAAAGTTAAAACACAATTGCAAGGAAGGAGAGAAAAAGGAAAGAATAAACAATAAGAAACTCTGAAACTAAAAAATTGCTCTGAAAATAAATTGGCAGCACTTCGTGTCTTCAATGCAGCTCCCCTTTTCTGGTACCAGCTCCCTCCTTTTATAGATGGAATTTCCAACGGTTAATTGCCTCAGGAAGTGAGATTGATCTCAAAAAATGTAGAAGTTAGTGGTCCACTCCTTTTGGTATTTGAAAGCACTCACAACACGTGCAGCATTTCTGCACTTTTTATTTGCATGACGGTCGTCATGGATTTGTGACGGTCGTAACACGTATGATGGTCGTCATGGGCTTGTGATGGTCGTCACATCAGCAAAATTCGTATTTGCTGTTTTTGGCCTGTTTTTCATCTGGTTTTCATCTGTAATTGCTTGTTTTCTTCATCTTGCTCCATTTGAGCGTGAACTTTGAATACCTGCAAAATACTGGACAAATAATGTGGAAATACTCGAAATCAGAGTGAAACCAGTCACTGATTAGTAAAAATGTATGTCATTATATATATACGATTTCGCGTTATCAAACTCCCCTAAACTTGAATCTTTGCTTGTCCTCAAGTAAAGGTAGGAAAATTTTAAAATTTTGCAAGCACGCGGCACACTCTTCCTTCGATAAGATTTCTCAGACGTCAAGTTAGGAAAGCCGGGGGTCCAATGGAAACAAAGCATATACGGAAATGACACTGGATTGTAAGCCTTCGAAGGCCTCTATTTTATGCAAGCCAGTCCCAATCATGTTACTGCAGCTCGGCTTCAAGCTTCTCGCAACAAATTTTACCCGGTTTCGTTCTGGCGCAATCACATTAAGCCCGTTGTCCATACACGCTCATGGCAAGCAAACCTGTTGGTGACTATGATCTCTTCGCTAGTTTGATTTTTCTTCGCACATATGCTTATTCTGCTATAAATTTGCAAGAGTTTCGTACCGTTGGGCTAAATGCTCGGGCGAGGAGCACCTAACTTAGAGGGAACATGTCTCTATATTCAGGCTATATGGCTTTTCTTTTTTTCATGATTATTCATTTCATACTAGAGATCACGCACTTATTTGCATCGGTTTCTTACTTAGAAGTGTTTAGGATGGTGCTGACTGCTCGTATAAACTACTGGGGGCTCCGTTTGAGTCGAAACTTGAGGCTTTGGTACGAGTAAGTAGTGAGGCTGACTCGCATAAACCAGAGGTCTAAGGTGTCAGGGCGGTAGTGGCTTTGTTAGAATTTTCTTCTAGGGAATTCCAAACTTGGTAAAGCTTAGGCGTGTCTTGTGATGCTTTGGAGAGGATAAAAGTTTCTTTGTATATGTCGGATAAAGCGTGAGGAGTTTGCGTAACGGAGGGATATATATAAATGAGATTTATTTGCCAAAATTAAAAATACTTTAAATTGAAAATTTGAAAGAAAGGTACAATCGGAATAGGAAATAACAGGGAAAAAGGAAATAACGGTCCGCTCCCACACTATCCCAATCAGTGTCCTCACTGATTTGAAAGAATGCGGAAGGGAAAAATACAAAGGAAAGAAAAGACAAAATACAAGAAATGAAAAATACTACTAGTCCCTTCCTCTTCCTCTGTCTCTACCTCTACCTCTAGCTCGTCCGTCGCGTTCCTCGAGGTTCAAAGCTCTGGCGTGGTAGATGTACTCGCGGAGGCCATCGACTCGCACGGTGAGGTTGGCCATGCCATCGACCAGGCCGGATTGGACGTCCTTGATCTGCTGCATAGATGTCCTCATGTGACTGGTTTGTTCTCTCTGCCAAGCTTCGAACTGTTCAGCCCATCGGTTCTGTTGTTCCATCATAAGCATCATCTAATTCTGCTGTTCGATGCAGCGGAGGAGAGCCGCGATTGTGTCATCAGTTTCAGGACGGCGGCGGCAGCGCGAGGAAGGACCTTCGGCAGGATGTGGTTGTGATGGCTCAGCCTGGTCGGCTCTATCCAACTATTCTTGAACTTCATCCCTGGGCCCTTGGGCATTTTCCTGAGTTGGGGCAGCAGGAGCATTTGGATCGAAGAGCTAGTTGGCTCTGTCCTGCGGATGCATTCGGGTGCGAGAGGGCATGATAATGCTTTGGAAAGTGCGGCCTCGCACTTCCGGATGATATTTCCCATGTGCGCGGGATCTGATTAGGTGAGAGGCGCGACAATGGTCGGTGTCTAGGAAGACAGGGGGCATCTGGCGAAGGTTCTGGAGGTGGTTGCCAAGACCGAGGCCTAAGGCGATAGAAGTGATGATTCCACCAAAATAGAATGGTTTTGAGCCGCGGTTGCAGTTGGCTTGAATGTGAGCCAAGAGGAATGGGGCGGCGTCAACGGGTTCCGAAGCAAATACGCAACGGAGAAAGAACAGCTCCTTCGAGTTGACTTTGTGGTTACTGTCACGAGCGAAGATGGTGTTGCTCAACACGCGATGAAAGTAGCGGATTGTTGGGTTGTGGATGTGAGTGGCATTCAGAGTCTCCCAACTTTCAGCAGTGGTGCCGGTCAGTTGGTTCCATAGAGGGAAAGCTTCCTGGTAGAACTGATCGAAGGGGCGGCGATGAGCGTCGTCGTCATGAGGAAACTGCAACATGTCGGTGAGCTGATTTGTATCGCCGGGTGAAGTCACGTACGTGAAGGAACTGAGAAACTCCAGTGTGAGTTGCTCGTAGGTGGGTTGAGGGTTGGTGCAGAGATGCCAAATGCCAGCCCTCTGCAACATCCAAGTGACACCATCCAGAATTCCCAGTTCTGTCAAAGAATCTATGTGAGCATAGCGGGTCGGTTGTAGTGACCGTTGATGGAAAGCTATGTAGTTGGTCCTCTGCCTTTCACCGGACTCGCCTTCTCGGAAAAGGATATTGCTTAAGTTGGGGTTTTCACGATTTTGCCTAGCCATTTTTCATGAGAGAGGTGCAGAGATGGAGAATAGATAGTTTTTGTGGATGGAGAAGTAGGGGAATGAAGAGGTCAATATATAGGAGTGAAATGGAAGTTGAAATGGTGGTGGATTAATGGGGAATTCAGAAGGTTGTAGTGGGGTTTGAATGTGTGAAAGTGGGAAATTAGGATAGTGGAGGTGGAAGGGTTCGTAATCCCTGTTTTGAAAGAATTGGGGTTTTGTTCGCATGACGACCGTCAGGGAAGTGTGACGATCGTAATATGCGTGACGACCGTCATGGATGTGTGACGACCGTCACATCAGCAAAGTCTGCAGAATTGCAGAAGTTTTCTTATGGGGCGTTTTCACAGTGGAAGATGTGATTTTTTAATTCTATTGCAGTATGATAGACTAGTTACAAAATAGAAGATAACGGGAAAACAAAATGAAGGGAATACCAGAATGAAATTGAAATAACATTGAATCTAAAAACGAGTTTAATGTAATACAATACTCAAAAAGAAACAATTGCGAAATTTAATAATGGGAAACAACGTGAAATTCCGTAAACTAAACTTAAAAAGAAATTAAAACATCACTCCTTTGGTTGCTTCAAGTTGTTGATCTACTGAATAACGTCATCAAATTGGTCGCTAACTATGTCCATATAAGTAACGACATCCATGTGAAGTTGCTTTAGTTCATCTTTTATAGTGGTTAGTTCCAGCTTGAAATCGTCCATAGTTCTCAGAACAGTGTCCAACTTGTCTATGTCTTGTTCAGGAGTAGGATCAGGAAAGTTATGGTAATTAGGAGGTGTCTCAGGATCTGTCTCCACTTCGGACTCATAATCTTTGTAGTACATATAGTCATGTGCTTCTGATATGTGGCCATTGTCGTACATGTAAGCCTGGGGTATGGAGTGAGGTGATGGAGGTTGTCGCTTGCGCGAAAATAAGGTGCCGGCATGACAGAAGAGTCGCCACCTTTCGTTATTTATCCCTCAGAGCGGGAAAGGAAACGATCGGAAAAACCTGACGAAAAAGGGTAAGACAAGGTCATCGCAACCATTGTCTGGGTTCGGGAGTCGGTTACGCAAGGGGAAGGTATTAGCACCCCTCACGTCCGTCGTACTCGACGGGATCCTCGCTTGTTTGTTTACTTGGAAGGGTTGGTTATAATCTATCTACCTATCAAGGCTGGCTGAAAAAGAAAAGAAAAATGACTCGGCAAAGCGTCGCACTTTATGCCTACGTATTCCCGTCTGGAACGAGAAATCAGAGTCAACGTAGTTCGGCTAACTACGGGTGAAGGTGGGGAAGGTTGCTCGCTAGGATATCGCATCCTATGCCTACGTACTTTCATCTGGTATGAAAGATCAGAGCAAACGTAGTTCGGGAAACTACTGAAAATATGGCTCAACTAGGAGGGAGACTATCAAGTCCTACTGTTATCATGCCATGGATTCATCATATGGTTGAGGTTTGAACAGGGAACTCCTAGATGTTGTCATGCATAGGTTTCAACCTAACAGTCTATCATCAAGCCTCGTCAGAAGAAATGAGAGTCCTAAGGGATCATGTCAATGATACACAGAATACAGACAAAAACATCAGCTTTAACAGTAAAATGCATGCAATGCAAGTGAGGGAGGAAATGTGTGTGGGGTTTCAGCCTCCACAAGCTCATCTCGACCTCAAGCCAGTCATGAAATAACAGTAATCATACTGAAGATCAACAACATGCTATCAAGCAAAACAGATAAGAGAAATAAGTGCTATCAAGCAAACAACACACATGAGAAAGAATTATCTACTCTCTAATACTGACCCTAATCACAGGATCTAAACAAACCTAAGCAAAGCTCTCAAGCACAACCCTAAACAGGAGCAATCATTCCCAGTCTTCAAGCTTCAGAATAAGCTTACCAAAGAAAGGGAGCTAAGCAAGCAAGCTCATAGTGTCTTCCTCAGGAGAACACTAGGAGGTGTATACTCAGGAATCATACCCTATGTGGCTCAACCACTGTGATCAGTTTACATCCCTCCTCAGGAGAGATTAAACTCACAAGCAGGCTCCAACATCACTGGATATTTAGGAAATCCTATTTAAGCTAGTGGAACTAAATGAATAGACTCATAGGACCTTCCTCAGGAAAGTACTAGGAGGCTTCCACTTAGGAGTTGTATCCCATGTGGCTCAACAACATGTGATCAGTTTACATTCCTCCTCAGGAGAAATTAAACTCACAAGTTGGCTCCAACATCATTGGATACTTGAGAAATCCTAGATCAACTAGTGGAACTAAATGAATAGACTCATAGGACCTTCCTCAGGAAAGTACTAGAAGGCTTCCACTTAGGAGTTGCATCCCATGTGGCTCAACAACATGTGATCAGTTTACATTCCTCCTCAGGAGAAATTAAACTCACAAGTTGGCTCCAACATCATTGGATACTTAAGAAAGAGGTGAGAAGGAAGGATGAAAGTCATTCATAGTGCCTTCCTCAGGAAAGTACCATGAACTTCCTTCAAACTTCAGGCTCTCAAACCTCACAGACAGGAGATGAGACAAGCTCTGGGTCTCTGCATCTTGATCTACAAGCTCCTCTTCATGATGCTCCCCATCAATATCCTCAAGGCAACACAAGCCCTTCAGCAAATTCCTCAGAAAGAACCCCACAGATGAACAGATAACCCACTGAACAAATCACATTATCAGGCAACTTCAGAAAATGCCTAAAAATACTAAACTAATGGGGAAAAAATTTAACAAATATTCATAAGGGTCCTCAACACCTACTCATAACATCTACAAAGGTTTCTACCTAAAAATCAAGATAAAACTCAATCCAAGAAAATGATTCATCACCTAAACACAATTCTAAACCCTAATTAGACTATCCTAAGTCAACCCTAATTAAACTAATCAAGATTAATTCTAAAAAATCTAGAAAAAATCCTATGGGGAAGTATGACTCATCATCTAATTGCACAAAAAAGAATGGGTAAAAAAGATTAATGGAAAGTACTAAAACAATTCCTACAAAATCAAATATCAAAATGAAACAATTAAAAAGCTATTTAATTGGAAAATCTACTAAAAATATTAAACCTAAAAATAAAATCTCAATTTTATTTTTATAATTTTCTACTCATTTTAATCTACTCATAGAAAAAAGAAGAAATTAAAAATCATTTTCTATCATTTTCTAATGAATTAAACAAAACAGAAATATTAAAAAAGAAAATTAAAACAAATTAAATGAATAAAGGGAGGGGGGGTCAGAATAGCACTCCTCGCTAGTTATATGGATTGGGCCAACAAATAAGGGGGGTGGGGATAGAAGTCTGGGCCCAGCGCCCTCTAAATGAAACGCGGCGTTTCAATTAGATTCAAATCTTCCCTCCAAACTCAGACACGCGCGCGACCGTTAGATTAGGTGAATTTGTCAAACATTGGACTTGATCCAACGGCGCTCCCTCATCGTCTTCATCAAACTAGGGTTTTGCAGAACCCTCTCTCATGCACTCATACATTCGAGCTCCATTATCTCTCCCCACAGGCCACGGCTTCCCTCGACCTAAACATGAAAAATCATCTACTAAATGCCTAGATTACAACCATACGTTCACTTTTCCTTAATTCTTCCTAGATTGCTCTAACAGAAAGCACCAACACCATGGCACCACCATATCCAACTGCTATCAAACTTCACCAAACTTCAACCTAATGATTAACAGATGTTCTACACATTACCCTAACTAATGCACACTAATTCTTGATGATTAAAACTAACAATCTACATAGTTCTTGAAAATCAAAGTTTCAAACACCTGCCATGGAACCTCATGGAACAGGCTGTAACTCATGGGGAAGAATCATCTAGCCTAGTACATCATGTCTATGCCTAAGAAACTAATTGAAGCTGCATAATTAAGGAGGTATAAAGTGAAGAAGAAACCTGTCAAAGGGTTATGGTGCAGTGGTGTAGAGGTGGTTCCCAGCCTTGGAATTGCTTGCAGATGGTCCTTGAATGATTCTCAGTATTCTGTTTGCAATGGTGATGAAGGAGATGGCTGGTAGTGCAAGATATCTCAACTTGCTTCAACTTGAAGAAATCTCTCCAATGGCTATGTATCTCTCTCTCTTCTGACTTGGCTCAAGTTTTACCAACCCTAGACTCTCCATAATGCACTCTTTTTATAACAATCCATGGAAGTCTCTAGATTCATCTAGAATGATGTGGAAGTTTCATGAATTTCTCCTTGAATGAGAAGTTGGTTATCTCATCTCCCATGCCTCAAGCCTTCAATTTGGTCTCAAAATGTCCTTACATGAGTTATTGAATGAGGATGAGTGAAAAACAAGTCCATTTGTTGCTTGTGTAGGGTTTTCTAACATTGCCTTCTTTCTTAAGTAACAAATTTCCAAAGGAAGCTCATTTTTTAAGCCTCAAATGAAAATTCTACTTAAACCAATCTTCTCAAAATGTTTTTTCCAATCAAAATGATATATTGGATGACCTATTTTGGATTTGTAGATCTCCCAAAACACTTTTCAATTTCAACTTTTCAAAGTTATAAGTCATTTTTAGTTCATTTTTGACCAATCATGGAATCTTGTGCTATGAGCTTTTTCAACAATTTGTGACCTTCTTTCTAGACTTAAAATCACATTTTGAGCAACTTTCATGTTTTGAGTTTTTCCATTTGAGGCTTGGAAATAGGAGTTTTAGGCATTGGCTAAAATGACCTATAACTGACAAATGACCAAAATACCCCTGCCTTGTTCAAACCATAACTTGAGTTCCACAAATCCAATCAAGGACTTCTACCACTCAAATTAAAGCTAAGAAGATCCTCTTCAACATTCATGTTGACCAAGAAACCATAGGAATCAACCTACCAGGGCAAAAGTTGTCTGCAAGTTGGGTGACTTTCAAGGACCCAGATTCACACACCTCTGCTGACCTGTAATTTGTCAAAACCATAACTTGAGCTCTGCAACTCCTATCAAGGACTTCCACCACTCAAATTAAAGCTTAGAACAAGCTCTACAACATTCATGTTGTGGGGAAAATGAGATATCAAACACATCTAGTGCTAAAACTGCCTGGAAGATAGGGATCAAATTAGGGTTTTTTCACTGACAATCCTCAGAAACCCTAACTCAAAACTTCTCAAACTCCTCAATCATGATGAGTTGGTCTAGGAATCATCTTTATAACATCTCTATGCATCATTCCATGATCTCATGGCCCTTGGATTAAGTCTCAACCTTCTCCAAATCTTCAGCTGGTCTAGGGTTGACCCAGTCAAAACCCTAATTCTACCATTCATGGTTGAATCTTCTGAATTCTTACATAATGACTTCTCTGGGCTTCATGAAGGCTATCAAGGCATCTCATAAGCTTTCTCAAGACATCAAGTTCATTCTCAAAGTCTCAGAATCATCTGAGGAGTACCCACAACTTTCAAACTGTGAAGCACACAACCCTGGTTTCAACCAACTCCTCTGAGGACCTCTTGAACTTTTTGATGAAGGTATCAACTTTCAAATACTCCATGAACGAATAAATGTTGGTCAAATTTTGGGGTGCAACAGCTGCCCCTATTCAAACGGCTTGGACCTGACTGGGTGAGAAGCGAACGGCTCTCAACCAATCAAGGTACGAGACGGTTGAATATCGGTAAACCCGAAAATTTGCCAACTGCACGAGCGCACGGTACTCTGCGGGGAACAAATCTTTGAACACTGCAACACTAGCTGCTCAACAACTAGCTGGAGAAATACTGATCTGACATCGCCGCCGGAAACAAACATAATCTGAGAGACACTCGACATCGCCGTCGTTCAAACATCATCTCTGTTGGGGATTTAAAGGGTCTGACATTGCCGTCAAACAAACATCCAACCTCGCTGCCGGAAACAAACATGATTTCAAACACATCTGACCTGGGGTTCACCCCTGGTAAATGGAACACAAAAATACACTTGCGTACTTGAAACTACTCCGCTGGGAATGAGAGACTCAACCGATCACACTTTGATCTGGGGTTCACCCTCAGAACCATAACGAACATCGGAATACTGCTGCACACTGCCTGCCGTAGAACTTCAATATTAAAGATATATGAAACCCTGGCCCCTGGCCACTTCCAGCTTCAGCTAGAAAAGATCTTCAAGTACTTATGAAGATAGATGAAACCCTGGCCCCTGGCCGCTTCCAGCTTCAGCTAGCAAAGATCTTCAAGTACTTCTGAAGATAAGCATCCTTGGCCTCCAAGGATGGCAACTCTGCAGGAGGTATCTTCGACTTCAGTCTGAAGAAAGTGATCCTTGCCCTTCAAGGATACATGAATCTGCCTTCAGGCAACTCCACCTCTGCTATAGAGCATCCGAGACTTCAGTCAGGGATATACTTCGGCCTTCAGCCCGAATAATGAATCCTAGGCCCTTCACGACCTTGGGGGATAACCTTGCCCTTAGGCACCTTCGCTTCAGCTTAAGAAATCTGTGACTTCAGTCAGAGAACTGGTATCCTGAGCCATTCATGACTCTACGGGGCTTCAAACACTTTGCCTACAGGCAAAACTCCGCTTCAGCTGGAGAAACATCTTCGACTTCAATCAGAAGACGTATCATTCACTTGATCGCGCTCAATCATCACCTCAGGACAACTGACTTGGTCTTCAGACTCACACGAATCACTCTGTTGTATCTACAACCCTGGAACCTTGTCTTCAGCTACCTGTTGATTCTTCAACACGGAAATCTGGACTCACCGGAACCTTCTGATATCGCCTTCGGGCGCTTACGAAATCCATCTTCAGATTAGACATCGTTGTTGGAGCAGACATACCACGCTGCTCTGGTCTTCAAGAATCATCTTGACCAAACAGATCCATCGGGCGTCTTCAAGAATCGTCCTGAACTAATAACCTTTCTGGAGCAAACATTCTGTTGGGAATTCCAGGAATCTTCCTAGGCAACTCCTGCTGGAGGCGCTATTGGGGAACTCGAGTATCATACTAGGCGAACCACTCGGGAAGCTGTACTGAGGTCTTAAGAATCGTCTTAAGCAAATGGCCCTGCTGAGGAATTTGAGAATCATCTCGAACCGAAGACTTCGCTGGGGATCTCAAAAATCATCTTGAGCGAGCGACTGCGGGGCACCGGGGTCTTTAGAATCATCTAAGAAAATGACCTTGCTGGGGAGAACTTCAAGAATCGTCCTGAGCAACCGGTCTTTCGGTAGTACATCTGTACAATAAGGATGATAATGACCTAGATCATGCTTATGATGCATATGCTGCTGCGCTATGCCCCACACGGCGGGAATGATATGTATTTATGCTAAGTGTCATGCAATCATGCACAATGCTATGCAGTGTTGAATGCTATGCAGTCATGCACAATGATACGATCCCGTCAGCAAAATAAATGCCGAGGGGGGAATCCTCCTGTCAAGGAGAAAGAACCACTCAGGTAGAGGAATCATCCTGCTGAGGAGAATGTGAACACGCCAATATCAATTAGGCTCTGTCTGGGGAATCAATCTTCCGCGAACTGCTGCAGGGGAACAACTTCAGCTGACTGCTGCAGGGGATGAAGCTCTACGAGAACTTGGATCTGCTGATATCAAATCGCTAGAATGAACTGCGTGGCCGTCTCGGCTACTCTTCTGGGGATAACTATTCCGTGGGGAACCAACTTCAGCTGTTCAACACTCCACTGGGGAAAAACCAATCATGATTTGATCCACTTCCCTGGATTCGGATCCCTTGGACATCTGCAGACTCGGCTGAGGAGGGAGAAATCATTCTGCTTTACTGGATAGAGTACGACTCTGGGGAAATACAGCATCGGCTGCTCCATGCTCTGCTGGGGAGAATTAATCATGATCTGATCAACCTCCAAGGATTCTGCTTTTCTGCGGACTCAGCCGGGGAGAGAAATCATTCTACTTCACTGAAGAGTACGACCCTGATGGGGAATTTCAATTCTGCTGGGGAAGAAAGAATCATCTGACTTCGGGGGAGAGTACAACTCTGCCGGGGAATACAACATCAGCTGTTCCAACACTCTACTGGGGAAGAAGGAATCGTCCGTCTTCAGGAGAGAATACGGCTCTGATGGGGAATCTCAATTCTGCTGGAGACTTCAGTCTGGCACCATCAGTTACTGCATACTTCGGCATACGACTAGCTTCCTGCGAAACCTGCACTTGTGACCCGGTGCGGGGGAAAATCCTGCTTCAGCGACTTTACTGGGGAAACACGAGCTTCAGCTCCCGAACACTTCTATGAACTCTGCACTTGTGACCCGGTGCTGGGGAAAGACGAGCTACGGTACTCAATCATTCTTCGGCGCTTAACTCAGCTGATGAGGTGACGTTCCTTCAGGCCGCGCCTGCTTGGGGGAAGAGAATCACCTCTACCTGGGGAAGACATATCAATGCTCACTATTCTGATTCTGATTCTACGGAGCAGAGATCACTGAACTCTGCTGAAGAAGGGGGACTCATCCTGCTTCGGGGATACGCACGACACATCTTCTGACGGGGTGCTACACCTGCAACGACACAAACAAACAGACAAGATACCCTCCTCAAAGGGGCCTATCAGGGTTATTATCTCATGACAATGTTCAGTTAGTTAATTGTTTCAACAATCAATGGGCTTAGGCCCGCAGGTTTATGTATGCGCATTTTATCAAAAAAACACATCGGCGTTATCATTCGCAAACAAAACAGATAAATGCAAAACAGACAAGTAGAATTGCTGAATAATGTGCATTTTATTGATGGTGAACCCCTGAATGGGCAAAAATCTTTTACAACAGAGGCAAGCTCCTGGAATGAGGAAGCCGCGCAAAAAAGAAAACATAAATATACATCAGTATATACAAATGTCGGCAATCGAGGCGTAGACGAACACCATGAGTTGATCCCTCTAAGACCCACTCGACTTCGATACTTCTCCGACGCTTCAGCTTTGGAAGAGATTGATTCAGATAAACGGCCCTCAGGTCTTCCGAACCACTAAACAATGAAAGTCCATACGCGGAACGCAGTCATTTGCTTATTTAAATCCCTAACTTTTGCGTGAACCGCCCTTTCGGGTTTTCAGTTCACCGGGATACCCTTTTTTGCCGAAGCCGCCCAGTGTAGGTTTTCGACTTCGCGGGTGTACATTTTTTCAATATATCCCTAATTTTTGCCCGAACCTTTTATTCTGTTTTTGGTTCGCCGGGATGCCCCTTTTTTGCCTGGACTCTTTCTTTTTTGTCCAGCGGGTCGCTTTCAAGCAAAGTATTTTTTAACTGCGTCCGCGTTCACCGGGGATGCAAAATCTTCACCATCCATCGTGGATAACAACAAAGCCCCTCCTGAGAAGACCTTGCTGACGACATACGGCCCTTCGTAATTCGGAGTCCACTTGCCCCGGTGATCGGAGTGTGGCGGAAGAATCTTCTTCAGGACGAGATCACCCGTCTGAAAGCTTCTGGGACGCACCTTCTTATCATAAGCTTTCTTCATTCGGCTTTGGTACAGGCGACCAAATGCAATCGATGCTAACCTCTTCTCGTCCATCAGGCTGAGCTGGTTCAGGCGATTCGTCACCCATTCTGCCTCATCAAGCTTCACATCAACCAAAACTCGCAAAGAGGGAATCTCCACTTCTAGCGGCAGGACAGCTTCCATACCGTACACCAAGGAGAAAGGAGTTGCCCCGGTCGACGTACGCACCGTCGTACGATAACCGTGCAAGGCAAACGGCAGCATCTCGTGCCAATCTTTATACGTCACAACCATCTTCTGAACAATCTTCTTGATGTTCTTGTTGGCCGCTTCAACGGCGCCATTCATCTTCGGCCGATAAGGAGATGAGTTGTGGTGTTCGATCTTGAAGCTCTGGCACAGCTCCTTCATCATCTTGTTATTCAAATTCGAACCATTATCAGTAATGATCCGCTCGGGAATTCCATAGCGACAGATGATGTCCCTCTTAATGAATTTAGCAACCACCTGCTTGGTCACATTAGCGTACGAGGCTGCCTCCACCCACTTGGTGAAGTAGTCAATAGCTACCAGAATAAAACGATGACCATTGGATGCGGTGGGCTCGATCTTGCCTATCATGTCAATGCCCCACATGGAGAACGGCCAAGGGGAGGACATGACATTCAAGGGGCACGGCGGCACATGAACTCTATCAGCATAAATCTGGCATTTATGACATTTCCTCGCGAATCTGAAGCAATCCGACTCCATAGTCAACCAGTAATATCCTGCTCTCAGGATCTTCCTCGTCATGGCATGCCCGCCGGCGTGCGTACCAAATGTGCCCTCATGGACTTCCTCCATGAGCATACTGGCCTCTTTCTCATCTACACATCTGAGTAGCACGAGATCGTGGTTTCTTCTATACAGCACTCCATCAGGGTTGAGGTAAAAGTTCCCAGATAGCCTCCTCAGAGTCTTCTTATCCTGGGTTGACGCACCCGCCGGATACTCCTTAGTCATAAGGAAGGTCTGGATGTCGTGGAACCATGGCTTGCCGTCAGTGGCATCCTCGATTGCGAACACATATGCTGGTCTGTCAAGACGCGAAAGAACAATGCTTGGAGCCTCATTCCAAAGATTGACCTTATACATAGAAGCCAACGTGGCTAAAGCATCAGCCATTTGATTTTCAGCCCGTGGTACATGATGAAGTTCTACTCGGTCGAAGAACGGAAGCAGCCTTCTGGCGTAATTCATGTACGGCACTAGATTCGGTTGACGAGTCTCCCACTCCCCTTTGATCTGATTGATCACAAGCGCTGAGTCACCGTATATGTCTAGATTCTTGATTCTCAAATCAATTGCCTCTTCTAGACCCATAATACATGCTTCGTACTCGGCTTCGTTGTTGGTAACTGGAAACGTCAGTCTCGCAGTAAACGGGATGTGGGATCCGTGAGGAGTCGTGATGATAGCCCCGATACCACTTCCATAGGAATTGACTGCTCCGTCGAATATCAACTTCCACTGAGACTTCCTATCCGGCCCCTCGTCGGGCAATGGCTCTTCGCAATCCTTTGCTTTGAGAAACATAATGTCCTCATCAGGGAACTCGAACTTCATCGGCTGATAGTCTTCGATTGGCTGTTCGGCAAGGTAATCAGACAATACGCTTCCCTTGATGGCTTTCTGAGAGACGTACTGAATATCATATTCTGTTAACACCATTTGCCATCTGGCAATCCTGCCCGAAAGAGCCTGCTTCTCGAAGACGTACTTGATCGGATCCATCTTCGAAATTAGCATAGTGGTGTGGTTGAGCATATACTGTCGTAGACGTTTGGCGGCCCAAGCTAGTGCACAACACGTCTTCTCCAGCATCGAGTATCGAGATTCACACTCAGTGAACTTTTTACTCAAATAATAAATGGCATGCTCCTTTCTGCCCGTCTCGTCGTGCTGACCGAGAACACACCCCATACTATTCTCAAGAACTGTCAAGTACATGATTAATGGCCGTCCAGCCACTGGGGGTATCAAGATCGGAGGTTCTTGAAGATACTGCTTTATCTTATCGAATGCCTTCTGGCAATCTTCATTCCAAGTAATCGCCTGATTTTTCTTTAACAACTTAAACATCGGTTCACAAGTGGCCGTGAGCTGAGAGATAAACCTTGCAATGTAGTTTATTCGGCCCAAGAAACCACGAACTTCTTTTTCTGTTCTCGGCGCTGGCATCTCTTGGATAGCTTTTATTTTTGCAGGATCAACTTCAATACCTCGTTCGCTAACGATAAACCCCAATAACTTTCCGGACCGCACCCCGAAAGTGCACTTGTTAGGATTCAGCCTCAGCTTGAACTTCCTAAGCCTTTCAAACAGCTTCAGCAAATTGACCAGATGCTCCTCCTCCGTTTGGGACTTTGCAATCATGTCATCAACATAGACTTCAATCTCGTGATGAATCATATCATGAAACAAAGTTACCATTGCTCGCTGGTAAGTGGCCCCTGCGTTCTTCAGACCGAAGGGCATTACCTTGTAGCAAAACGTGCCCCAGGGGGTAATAAACGTTGTTTTCTCCATGTCCTCCGGCGCCATCTTAATCTGATTGTAACCGGAGAAGCCATCCATGAACGAAAACACGGAAAACTGGGCTGTATTGTCGACCAACACATCGATATGAGGCAACGGGAAATCATCCTTAGGGCTCGCCCTATTCAAATCCCGATAATCGACGCACATGCGTACCTTACCGTCCTTCTTCGGTACAGGCACTATGTTGGCGACCCACGGAGGGTAGGTGGTGACGGCTAGAAATCCTGCGTCCAACTGCTTCTGGACCTCTTCTTTGATTTTTACAGCCATGTCTGGTCTCGTCCTCCTGAGCTTCTGCTTGACTGGAGGGCAATCTTCTCGCAACGGCAAGCGATGAACCACGATATCTGTGTCAAGTCCAGGCATATCCTCATACGACCAAGCAAAGACGTCACTATACTCTCGAAGCATCTCGACCAGTCTATGCTTGACATCGTTCTGCAGCGCAGCCCCGACTCTGACATTCCTGATAAGCTCCTCAGAACCCAGATTTATGATCTCAATCTCCTCCTCATGAGGCAGAATAACCTTCTCCTCTTGTTTCAACAAGCGGGCCAATTCTTCCGGAAGGTCTTCGTCTTCATCAATCTCATCCTCGGCTTGATAGATCGGGCAATCAAAGTCGTAGTGAGCCGTAGAGGGTCCAGAGTCGATGTCGTCTGTTACGTGGATCCTGCAATAACAAGGGTTAAGTTTAAAGCAGGAATATGCAGGTTAGCACGAGCCTCGTCGCCCTTTTGCTGTTTTTCAAAACAAGCATAAAATATGAATAACAGAGAACACAATATTTGATTACGAAGAAAACGCCTTTTTATTTATTGATAAAATGTATACACATAATCCAACAAGGCCCTGACGGTAAAACCACTATGCCCCGGGCAGGACATAGGGTTGTACAAAAGATTGTAAAAAGCAAATCATTACTCTTCACTTGTCAGCTTGATAATCTCCTTGATGGTCCAGTTGTGAAGGCGCTCGCCTGGCTTGCTCGGTTGAATCCAGGCATCGAGATCACAGTCACTGTCTCCGCTGTCCTCTGACGCTGCGTTGACACTTTCGAATATTACTCCTCCTTTGGTGAATAGGATCGGCCCCTTTCCACGAGATGAGCTACCAGAAGAAGTTGAAGCTTCAGCTTCAGGAGAATATCCCAATCCAAACTTATCCTGTTTGAATGGTATATCCAAGACGTGCCCCCAGCCTGGGGTAGAACCAGCTTCGACAACGGCTCTAGCTTCCTTAAACGAAGAGAGGTTCACCTCTTGCTTCTCTGCAACAATGGGAGCTACTTCCTTCACCTTGACGGTCTCAAACGCCTGGCAAAGAGTCTCATGGATCTCGCCATCCATTTCGACATACTTGAAGGACGACAGGTGGCTTACCATGATGTCCTCCTCTCCGCAAACTGTCACTATGCTGCCCCCCACAGCATATTTAAGCTTCTGATGCAACGTGGACGTTACGGCACCAGCAGAATGAATCCACGGCCGACCTAAGAGGCAACTGTAGGCGGGCATGATATCCATAATATAGAACACTGCATTAAACGTCTCTGGTCCAACCTGAATTGGCAGGGTCAATTCTCCAAAGACGTGGCGTTTGGTTCCGTCAAAAGCCTTTACGACCAGATCACTGGGCGTGCACAGCAGTCCCCGGGTATCCAACTTCATTAGTGCTTTCTTCGGAAGCACGTTCAGCGAGGAGCCCGTATCTACTAAGACATGTGACATAATCGTGCCCCTGCACTCGATCGAGACGTGCAAGGCATGGTTGTGATCTCTTCCCTTGGGCGTCAGCTCCAAATCTGTAAAACCCAGCCCATTACCAGCGTTGACATGAGCTACTACTTCCTCAAGTTGATTAACCGATATCTCCTGCGGCACGTATGCAGCATTCAATACTTTCAGCAATGCGTTGCGGTGTGCTTCAGAACACAGCAACAGGTTGAGAATTGAGATCTTTGACGGAGTCTGGTGAAGATGATCTACAATCTTGTAGTCACTTTTCCTGATCAGTCGCATGAACTCTTCTGCGTCTTTAACCAACAAGTCTTTTTCTGCCCCTGCAGGAACCTCTTCAACGGCTTTACCTTTGCCCTTATCAGCAGCATCAGCCCTGACTACCTTCTCTGCCGCACCCTCTGCCGGCGCGAACACTCTGCCACTTCTGGTGATACCACTGGCCTCAGCAAGACTCTGCGCAGTCGATCTGGGCGGCTCAATCTCTACCTTCTGGCCATTACAATACACTTCAGCGCCGTAATGCCATGGCACGGCATTGGTACTCTCGAACGGGATTGGTCCAGCCCTGGTGATGGTAATAGTAGGAGGACGAGGTGCAGAAATGGTGATAGGGTGGCGAGGAATGGTGATAGTAGCGACTTCGTCCGCCTGCTTCAGCACGACTTCCCCTGACGCATTCTCAATGCTTCGACTAAACTGCAAAATACCCTCGGTCATCAGACTCTGGATACCTTCACTCAACTGCTCACACCCGTCAGGAAGTGTAGCACATGCCATACAAAATTCCCCACACCCGGGAAAGAAGCCTTTCTTCAGCAGTTTAGCTTTAACAAAACTCAGTGGCGTTTTTAAATCTCTGACATCAGTCAGCAAGTCTGAATTCTCTTCAGTGATAACAGCATTTACTCCGCCCCCCCTGTGGTGAGGCATCGGATTCTTGGTGACGTTGGGCACGTTGTCAGAAAAATTTATTATCTTGGCGTCAATCATGTCCTGGACCTTATGCTTAAAAGCTTTGCAGTTCTCAACTGTATGGCCAGGTGCCCCAGAATGAAATTCACATGTAGCATTAGCATCGTACCCGGGTGGTGGTGCCCCTGTCAAGGGAGCTAGCGTCCTCTTCTGAACTAGCTGGAGCTGAAGCAGCGTCTGCAGAAGCTGGGCATACGACATAGGAGGAGTTTCCAAATGACGGTTTGCCAGGGGACCCCGATGCTGATATTTCTTATATCCCGGATTATTCTGTTGCTGAGGCTGCTGCTGCGGCTGAGGGGGAGCAGCTGGGATGTTTATGCTAGCGATCTGAGACTGAGGGCCCTTGCCCTTTCTCCTAGCATTAGAGACAGCACTGGCATCGCCCTCTCGGCGTTTGCTAGTATAAGGTTTCTTGCTGGCTCCTCCAGATGAGGATGATTCGCCTTGAATCTTGCCGATCTTTATACCATTTTCAACATGCTCGCCCAAAGTGATGAGGGCCGAGAATGTCCCGGACATGCCACTAACCAACTTCTCATAATAGACTCCGGGAAGAGTAGCCACGAACATCTGTACCAACTCACGCTCAACCATCGGCGGTTGAACCCGAGCAGCCAATTCACGCCACCGCTGGGCGTACTCTTTGAAGCTTTCATTGCTACGCTGCGAGAGATTCTGAAGCTGAACTCGGTTGGGGGCCAAGTCGCTATTATACTGATAGTGGAGAACAAATGCTTCAGCGAGATCTTTCCACGTTCGCACAGCAGCGGGTTCCAAACCCATATACCATTCAAGCGATGGGCCAGAAAGACTATCCTGAAAGAAGTGCATCAGCAACTTCTCATCATCAGAGTAAGCGGACATCTTTCTGTAATACGATCGGAGGTGAACACGGGGACAAGTAGTGCCTCTATACTTCTCAAAGATAGGTACCTTAAACTTGTGAGGTACTTTAAAGTCAGCAATCAGCCCAAGTTTGGACATGTCAACGCCCAATGTATTCTGATTTTCTATATCTCTCATTTTATCTTCCAGTGCCTTGAACCTGAGTCTAGCTTCAGCAGTTAACTCAGCCTCTACACCCCTCTGAGAGAAAATGTCGTCCTGATGGTCCTCCAGCCACGGTTGAGGCACCACCATATTTCCTGCGCCAACATTGACATTGGCTCCCAAACCACCATTGACGGCGCCCGCCGCGTTAAGTCCGAGATTAGTCATAAGATTGCCGTTAGCACTACCGTTGCCCCCGGCAGCAGGAACAACGTTCTGAGGAGTATCCACTTGAGGAGGAGGAGTGGGTACGGCCCCGCCGTGAAGAATTCCATTGCTGTCAACCCTGGAGATGAGAGGTTGAACCAAAGTACGAAGTTGCTCTTGCCCGTTCGCAACTACTTGCATCAACTCCATAAAACGATCCATCCTTTCACGAAGCTCCTGAACATCTGATTGTACCTGGTCCATGATTCTCGTTTGATTGGCGCGAGTCGAGTAGCGGTGGATGAATCTTTGATCAATCCTGAAAGCAGCTCGGAACCTGAAAAACCTGTCAAGATCAAAGGTTAGGAAAAGCAACAGAATGTATGTCATGCAAGAATGCTTCATGCAAATGCATGCGTGAGTCTGTGTGCTTGAGAGATTTTCCCCGATCCTGGCATCTGTCCCAGACACACGCTAATGGAATGATTATGCTAGCTAATGCAAGATGCAGGCATGCAACAATATATCCAGATAGCTGCTGTGGAGATTCGATGTCAACAGTTACTGATGAGAAGGAAACCCCGGTGTAAAACCACTGATCTGATCTGCTGTGAATAACCATCTGATAGGATCGAGATCAGCATTCTGCTCTGTCAAGAACGAAGGCCTGATAATGAAAACCCTGGATGCAAGATCAAGGGATATCTGTTGGAGAAGTCTTCGGACCCCAAGTCAAAAATCTGCCCTCTCAAGAACAAATACACGGCTGCTGATGAGATCTTCAAACCTCACTCAAAACCTGCCCTATCAAGAACAAAATAACAACTGCTGACGAGATCCTCAGACCTCACTCAAAAATCTGCTTCATCCAGAACAAATAACAACCGCTGATGAGATCTTCAGACCTCACTCAAAAATCTGCTCCATCCAGAACAAATAACAACCGCTGATGAGATCTTCAGACCTCACTCAAAAATCTGCTCCATCCAGAACAAACCTCTGATAACGATACTCTGATCGGAACCTGCTCTATCAAGAACAAACAAACACCTGATGATAAGATCCTCTGATCAAACCCTTGCTCTATCAAGAACATATCTGCAACTGAGAACCCAACATAACTGATTCACTGTCAAGAAAACCAGGTGGTCTGGAGGTCAAAGTTTCCTGCAATATCCCAACCCCGCTCACAGGTATGATGGACCTAATCCACGGACAAAGGTACGGCATCCTATGCGGTCGTCAGCGTCACAGACATTCATGAGTGACAATACGATTCCCAGAAGGAGTGGCATCGTCAAGTCATGAAGAGGCCTCTCTTAGCTGACTTCCAAATGATCGGTCCCCAGAGTCGACAATCCTTACGTCTGGACTCCCCTCAGATCCTCAGGACCGGAAAGGAGCACCTCTGCAAGAATCTCGTCTGAGCGCAGATTTTCGTAGGGAACTGTGCCTGTTCAACAGACAGGTTCGTCTACTACTTTTCCACAACTATATCTAGGTGTGTACTCAAAGCCCAGGTCCGGCTTTTCACTCACAGTAACATCCCTCTCCCACAGCAGCACAGATAATCATATCAAACTGGAAATAAAATGCGGGAAATAAAATGCGGGAAGTAAAATGCGAGAAGCAAAGATGCGATAAATAAACGCAATCCAACAAGCAAACACACAAACGATAGGATTGACTCGCGTAGGGGATGGGAAACGGTCCCAGCATAAGGGATGGGAAAAGTCCCTGGATGCTTTCGTCCCCAGCAGAGTCGCCAGCTGCTGGGGACAGGCCCAGACAGCTAGGAAGAAAACCCAAGGCGAGACTCGCATAGGGAACCATCGCAGTCCCCAGCAGAGTCGCCAGCTGTCGCTTGCGCGAAAATAAGGTGCCGGCATGACAGAAGAGTCGCCACCTTTCGTTATTTATCCCTCAGAGCGGGAAAGGAAACGATCGGAAAAACCTGACGAAAAAGGGTAAGACAAGGTCATCGCAACCATTGTCTGGGTTCGGGAGTCGGTTACGCAAGGGGAAGGTATTAGCACCCCTCACGTCCGTCGTACTCGACGGGATCCTCGCTTGTTTGTTTACTTGGAAGGGTTGGTTATAATCTATCTACCTATCAAGGCTGGCTGAAAAAGAAAAGAAAAATGACTCGGCAAAGCGTCGCACTTTATGCCTACGTATTCCCGTCTGGAACGAGAAATCAGAGTCAACGTAGTTCGGCTAACTACGGGTGAAGGTGGGGAAGGTTGCTCGCTAGGATATCGCATCCTATGCCTACGTACTTTCATCTGGTATGAAAGATCAGAGCAAACGTAGTTCGGGAAACTACTGAAAATATGGCTCAACTAGGAGGGAGACTATCAAGTCCTACTGTTATCATGCCATGGATTCATCATATGGTTGAGGTTTGAACAGGGAACTCCTAGATGTTGTCATGCATAGGTTTCAACCTAACAGTCTATCATCAAGCCTCGTCAGAAGAAATGAGAGTCCTAAGGGATCATGTCAATGATACACAGAATACAGACAAAAACATCAGCTTTAACAGTAAAATGCATGCAATGCAAGTGAGGGAGGAAATGTGTGTGGGGTTTCAGCCTCCACAAGCTCATCTCGACCTCAAGCCAGTCATGAAATAACAGTAATCATACTGAAGATCAACAACATGCTATCAAGCAAAACAGATAAGAGAAATAAGTGCTATCAAGCAAACAACACACATGAGAAAGAATTATCTACTCTCTAATACTGACCCTAATCACAGGATCTAAACAAACCTAAGCAAAGCTCTCAAGCACAACCCTAAACAGGAGCAATCATTCCCAGTCTTCAAGCTTCAGAATAAGCTTACCAAAGAAAGGGAGCTAAGCAAGCAAGCTCATAGTGTCTTCCTCAGGAGAACACTAGGAGGTGTATACTCAGGAATCATACCCTATGTGGCTCAACCACTGTGATCAGTTTACATCCCTCCTCAGGAGAGATTAAACTCACAAGCAGGCTCCAACATCACTGGATATTTAGGAAATCCTATTTAAGCTAGTGGAACTAAATGAATAGACTCATAGGACCTTCCTCAGGAAAGTACTAGGAGGCTTCCACTTAGGAGTTGTATCCCATGTGGCTCAACAACATGTGATCAGTTTACATTCCTCCTCAGGAGAAATTAAACTCACAAGTTGGCTCCAACATCATTGGATACTTGAGAAATCCTAGATCAACTAGTGGAACTAAATGAATAGACTCATAGGACCTTCCTCAGGAAAGTACTAGAAGGCTTCCACTTAGGAGTTGCATCCCATGTGGCTCAACAACATGTGATCAGTTTACATTCCTCCTCAGGAGAAATTAAACTCACAAGTTGGCTCCAACATCATTGGATACTTAAGAAAGAGGTGAGAAGGAAGGATGAAAGTCATTCATAGTGCCTTCCTCAGGAAAGTACCATGAACTTCCTTCAAACTTCAGGCTCTCAAACCTCACAGACAGGAGATGAGACAAGCTCTGGGTCTCTGCATCTTGATCTACAAGCTCCTCTTCATGATGCTCCCCATCAATATCCTCAAGGCAACACAAGCCCTTCAGCAAATTCCTCAGAAAGAACCCCACAGATGAACAGATAACCCACTGAACAAATCACATTATCAGGCAACTTCAGAAAATGCCTAAAAATACTAAACTAATGGGGAAAAAATTTAACAAATATTCATAAGGGTCCTCAACACCTACTCATAACATCTACAAAGGTTTCTACCTAAAAATCAAGATAAAACTCAATCCAAGAAAATGATTCATCACCTAAACACAATTCTAAACCCTAATTAGACTATCCTAAGTCAACCCTAATTAAACTAATCAAGATTAATTCTAAAAAATCTAGAAAAAATCCTATGGGGAAGTATGACTCATCATCTAATTGCACAAAAAAGAATGGGTAAAAAAGATTAATGGAAAGTACTAAAACAATTCCTACAAAATCAAATATCAAAATGAAACAATTAAAAAGCTATTTAATTGGAAAATCTACTAAAAATATTAAACCTAAAAATAAAATCTCAATTTTATTTTTATAATTTTCTACTCATTTTAATCTACTCATAGAAAAAAGAAGAAATTAAAAATCATTTTCTATCATTTTCTAATGAATTAAACAAAACAGAAATATTAAAAAAGAAAATTAAAACAAATTAAATGAATAAAGGGAGGGGGGGTCAGAATAGCACTCCTCGCTAGTTATATGGATTGGGCCAACAAATAAGGGGGGTGGGGATAGAAGTCTGGGCCCAGCGCCCTCTAAATGAAACGCGGCGTTTCAATTAGATTCAAATCTTCCCTCCAAACTCAGACACGCGCGCGACCGTTAGATTAGGTGAATTTGTCAAACATTGGACTTGATCCAACGGCGCTCCCTCATCGTCTTCATCAAACTAGGGTTTTGCAGAACCCTCTCTCATGCACTCATACATTCGAGCTCCATTATCTCTCCCCACAGGCCACGGCTTCCCTCGACCTAAACATGAAAAATCATCTACTAAATGCCTAGATTACAACCATACGTTCACTTTTCCTTAATTCTTCCTAGATTGCTCTAACAGAAAGCACCAACACCATGGCACCACCATATCCAACTGCTATCAAACTTCACCAAACTTCAACCTAATGATTAACAGATGTTCTACACATTACCCTAACTAATGCACACTAATTCTTGATGATTAAAACTAACAATCTACATAGTTCTTGAAAATCAAAGTTTCAAACACCTGCCATGGAACCTCATGGAACAGGCTGTAACTCATGGGGAAGAATCATCTAGCCTAGTACATCATGTCTATGCCTAAGAAACTAATTGAAGCTGCATAATTAAGGAGGTATAAAGTGAAGAAGAAACCTGTCAAAGGGTTATGGTGCAGTGGTGTAGAGGTGGTTCCCAGCCTTGGAATTGCTTGCAGATGGTCCTTGAATGATTCTCAGTATTCTGTTTGCAATGGTGATGAAGGAGATGGCTGGTAGTGCAAGATATCTCAACTTGCTTCAACTTGAAGAAATCTCTCCAATGGCTATGTATCTCTCTCTCTTCTGACTTGGCTCAAGTTTTACCAACCCTAGACTCTCCATAATGCACTCTTTTTATAACAATCCATGGAAGTCTCTAGATTCATCTAGAATGATGTGGAAGTTTCATGAATTTCTCCTTGAATGAGAAGTTGGTTATCTCATCTCCCATGCCTCAAGCCTTCAATTTGGTCTCAAAATGTCCTTACATGAGTTATTGAATGAGGATGAGTGAAAAACAAGTCCATTTGTTGCTTGTGTAGGGTTTTCTAACATTGCCTTCTTTCTTAAGTAACACATTTCCAAAGGAAGCTCATTTTTTAAGCCTCAAATGAAAATTCTACTTAAACCAATCTTCTCAAAATGTTTTTTCCAATCAAAATGATATATTGGATGACCTATTTTGGATTTGTAGATCTCCCAAAACACTTTTCAATTTCAACTTTTCAAAGTTATAAGTCATTTTTAGTTCATTTTTGACCAATCATGGAATCTTGTGCTATGAGCTTTTTCAACAATTTGTGACCTTCTTTCTAGACTTAAAATCACATTTTGAGCAACTTTCATGTTTTGAGTTTTTCCATTTGAGGCTTGGAAATAGGAGTTTTAGGCATTGGCTAAAATGACCTATAACTGACAAATGACCAAAATACCCCTGCCTTGTTCAAACCATAACTTGAGTTCCACAAATCCAATCAAGGACTTCTACCACTCAAATTAAAGCTAAGAAGATCCTCTTCAACATTCATGTTGACCAAGAAACCATAGGAATCAACCTACCAGGGCAAAAGTTGTCTGCAAGTTGGGTGACTTTCAAGGACCCAGATTCACACACCTCTGCTGACCTGTAATTTGTCAAAACCATAACTTGAGCTCTGCAACTCCTATCAAGGACTTCCACCACTCAAATTAAAGCTTAGAACAAGCTCTACAACATTCATGTTGTGGGGAAAATGAGATATCAAACACATCTAGTGCTAAAACTGCCTGGAAGATAGGGATCAAATTAGGGTTTTTTCACTGACAATCCTCAGAAACCCTAACTCAAAACTTCTCAAACTCCTCAATCATGATGAGTTGGTCTAGGAATCATCTTTATAACATCTCTATGCATCATTCCATGATCTCATGGCCCTTGGATTAAGTCTCAACCTTCTCCAAATCTTCAGCTGGTCTAGGGTTGACCCAGTCAAAACCCTAATTCTACCATTCATGGTTGAATCTTCTGAATTCTTACATAATGACTTCTCTGGGCTTCATGAAGGCTATCAAGGCATCTCATAAGCTTTCTCAAGACATCAAGTTCATTCTCAAAGTCTCAGAATCATCTGAGGAGTACCCACAACTTTCAAACTGTGAAGCACACAACCCTGGTTTCAACCAACTCCTCTGAGGACCTCTTGAACTTTTTGATGAAGGTATCAACTTTCAAATACTCCATGAACGAATAAATGTTGGTCAAATTTTGGGGTGCAACAGAGGTCCCATAGGCTCGTCCAATTCATAAAGCCAATTGTTTCTGTTGTGGATACTCGTTAGCTCGTGGTTGGGCAATGTGAAAAGGTGGACAGGTTGATCAGCGATGAGGTATTCGTAGGCTCCTGGTCCTAAGGTACCTAAGATACGTCTGTTGAAGCAAAATTAGATGTCCATTGATCTGAGGTTGCCGAAACGAATGGCTCTGTTCAGGTGGTACCTCAGGCCAATTTCGTGGGCAATCATGGTGACTAAGCCTCCTATTAAGATGGGTGAATGAGGTTCCTGATTAAGGCGTATGAATGCCCTCATCATAAAAGGGAAAGCATTGACAGGGCGGCCTTGTGAAGCACAGAAAAGGATGAACAACTCTTCTTTGGAAACTGTTGTAATGTTTTCCTCCTTCCCAAAAAGGGTATGGGCTAAAATCCTATGAAAGTAACGGAGTGTCGGATTATGTATCTCGTTATTGTGCATGTCATTAGGTTCAGGGTGATAGTTACCTGTGATGGTACCCTAGAATTGTTCTAACTCGAGATCAAAATCTTCTTCAGTGTTGGTAAACATAAAAGGTCCGCTAGGGAAGCCTAGGATGTTAGCTAACGACGTACGGTTGTAAGTGTGGTCCATTCCAAACATTCTAAAGGTTATCAGCTCTTTGGTGGATCCATAGCCATGTTCGGGTAAGTAGCTTAAGGAGCTAAGGAATTCGAACGTGAGTTCGCGGTAGGTAGCAAATCGGGTCTTTAGAGCAGTTTGCTCCCAGCCTAATTGGTTAAATAGATACTGAATGCTATCCTGGATTCCTAGCTTATCCATGGTGGATCTATCGTAGTACAGAGTCGAAGCGATGTTTCTCTGAGTCAGTGCCTCAAATCTGGCCTTGTGAGCTAGTCCTCTAAATACAACGGTCCTAACGTCGATGTCAGCCATACTCGGAGGTTAGTCGGATAAAAATGTGAGAAAGATAGGATGACTTTAAAATCCTGGAAAGGTTGAAATAACATTTACTCAGATTAGATTTTTAAGAAGCAAAAGGTGATAAAATAAAGAAAAATAAAATAAAATAAATAGTAGAAAATAAGAAAATAGAAATTTATGGAAATTATGAGTTAAAATGAAAACATAGTTTCAGTAAATTTAGAAGGGAAAAACGGGAAAAATTGGGTTGCCTCCCAATCAGTGTTGTTTTTAACGTCAAAAGCCTGACGATATCTTGGCTGCAAGCTATTCGGGGGTTTGAGCAGGAAGCTCGAGCAATTTCATACTGCTCACGTGGTGGTTGTTTTCGTTTTGATTATAATGCTTCAGACGCTGTCCGTTTACTATAAACGGTGCATTGATTTGATTTCTGATTTCAACAGCTCCACTTTTAAGGATTTTGGTTACCGCAAAAGGTCCAGACCATCTAGATTTTAATTTTCCAGGGAAAAGTTTTAATCTTGAGTTGAATAAGAGCACGATGTCTCCCACACTGAATTGTTTCTGGATCGAACGTTTATCATGCCATTTCTTGGTTCTTTCTTTGTATATGCGGGCATTCTCATATGCGTCCAACCTGAGCTCTTCCAATTCGTGAAGGTTCAAGATTCGTTTTTCTCCTGCCGCAATGTAGTTGAAGTTCAGCGTCTTAATAGCCCAAAAGGCTTTATGCTCTAATTCCACTGGCAGGTGACAAGATTTTCTGTAAACTAATTTAAATGGTGTGGTACCTATTGGTGTCTTAAAGGCGGTCCTATAAGCCCATAAATCTTCGTTCAATTTTGATGACCAATCTTTCCTGGAGGTTGCGACAGTCTTTTCCAAGATTTTCTTTATTTCTCTGTTCGAAACCTCCACCTGTCCACTAGTTTGTGGATGATACGGTGTAGCTACGCGGTGTTTGACTCTATATTTGGAGAGGAGTTTGTCAAAGATTCGCGATATGAAGTGCGAACCACCGTCACTAATGACGAGTCTGGGCACACCGAATCTAGGAAAGATTGTGTTTCTAAAGAGTTTTACGACTACTCGCGTGTCATTTGTTGGAGCGGCAACAGCCTGTATCCATTTAGATACATAATCGACAACGACGAGTATATATTTGTTTCCAAAAGAAGATGGGAAAGGTCACATAAAGTCTATTCCCCAAATGTCAAAGATTTCTACTTTTAAAATGCCTTTCTGAGGCATCTCATCGCGTCGTGAGATGTTGCCAGTGCGTTGGCACCGGTCGCATTTGAGTATAGCGATATGGACATCCTTCCAGAGGCTGGGCCAAAATAGGCCAGATTGTAGAATTTTAGCGCACGTCTTTGAAGTACTAGCATGATCACCATAAGGTGCTGAATGGCATTGGGAAATGATGTCTTCTATTTCTTCCTCTGGGACACAGCGACGGTATATGTTGTCGGCGCCTCGTTTGAAGAGTAGGGGTTCGTCCCAATAGTAATGCTTTAAGTCGTGGAAGAATTTCTTCTTTTGTTGATAAGTTAGGTCCGGTGGAAGCACGCCCGCGGCTAAGTAATTAACGATGTCGGCAAACCAAGGCAAAGTGGCTTGGGCATAGACAACCTCCACGGCTTTTTCAAGTTCTGGTTCTTCCGAGGTTTAGTTGGACATATCGCTTTCCAATTTGGCTATTAGACGTTTGTAGGGAAAATCGTCATTGATAGGCACTGACTCTTGTTTAATGCCCTCTATTCGAGATAAGTGATTTGCAACTACGTTCTCGGTCCCTTTCTTATCTTTAATTTCTAAGTCGAATTCTTGTAATAATAGGATCCATCTCAATAATCTTGGTTTGGCGTCCTTTTTTCTTATTAGGTACCTAATGGCAGCTTGATCTGTGTATATGATTATTTTGGCTCCTATCAAGTAGGAACGGAATTTCTCAAGTGCAAACACAACTGCTAGAAGTTCCTTTTCCGTTGTGGCGTAGTTCATTTGGGCAGGGTCTAAAGTTCTACTGGCGTAGTAGATTGCGTGAAGCTTCTTGTCTTTCCTTTGTCCTAGAACTGTGCCTACAGCATAATCACTCGCATCGCACATGATTTCGAATGGTAGCTGCCAATCTAGGGGCTGCATGATCGGTGCGGTAATGAGCATTGTCTTTAGAGTTTCGAATACTTATAAGAATTCTTTGTCGAAAACGAACTCGACATCTTTCATTAACAAACCTGTAAGAGGTTTTGTGATTTTCGAGAAATCCTTTATGAATCTTTGGTAGAATCCAGCGTGTCCTAAAAAGCTTCGTATTTCTCGTACGGTTTTTGGAGGTTGAAGATCCTTTATGATCTCTATTTTAGCTTTGTCAACTTCAATCCCTTTTTCAGATATGACGTGTCCTAAACCAATGCCTTTTCGGACCATGAAATGACATTTCTCCCAATTAAGGACAAGGTTCACTTTAGCGCATCTTTCGAGTACCATTTCTAAATTTGACAGGCTGCTTTCAAAGCTTTTTCCGCATACAGAGAAGTCATCCATGAACACTTCCATTATGTCATCTATGAAATCCGCTAAGATTACCATCATGCATCTTTGGAAGGTTGCTGGAGCATTGCATAGTCCGAACGACATTCGGCGATAAGCAAAAATGTCGTAAGGACAGGTGAATGTTGTCTTTTCTTGGTCATCAGGGTGAATAGGAATTTGAAAGAATCCCGAATAACCATCTAGATAGAAGAAGTACAAATGTTTCGCTAGTCTTTCCAACATCTGGTCTATGAAAGGTAAAGGGAAGTGATCTTTCCAAGTCGCCTTATTCAGTTTTCTATAATCGATACACATCCTGCTTCCGGTCACAACTCTTTGGATTATCGATTCACCTTTCACATTATTCACTACAGTAACGCCTCCTTTCTTTGGCACTACGTGTACTGGGCTGACCCATTGGCTGTCGGAGATGGGGTATATGATTCCTGCGTCTAGTAACTTTTTCACCTCGTCTTTGACTACAGTGCTTAGGATCGGGTTTATCCTTCTCTGATGTTCTCTTGAAGTTTTGCAGTCTTCCTCTAGCATGATACGATGCATACAGATGGAAGGACTTATGCCTTTTAGATCACTTATATTATAGCCTAACGCAGTTGGGTATTTCCTTAGGACTTCCAGTAATCGCTCAGTTTCTGACTGTCCTAAGTTTGCGTTGACTATTATTGGTCTTTTGAATTCTGTGTCTAAGAATTTGTACCTGAGGGTTTTAGGTAGTTCTTTAAGTTCTAAAGCTGGGTTTTTCGGACCTGGCATGTGATTTGGGGTTAGTGCTAAGATCTCGCTTAGCCTATCATCTTTGTATGGTGCACGCCAGTTGTCGTCTTCATGAATAGTAGGGATTTGGATCTTCATGATTTCAGAATATGTAATTTCTTCCTTCTCTAATTCTCGTATGCATTCGTCAATGACATCTACTATATAGCATGTGTCATCTATAGTTGGTGCCTTCAAGAACTTAGTAAGGATGAACTTTATCTTTTCTTCTCCTACTTCGAATGTTAGCCTTCCTTTCTTTACGTCTATGATAGCTCTGGCTGTCGCTAGGAACGGTCTTCCTAGGATAATTGGGGTAACAGAGTCCTCTTTGATGTCCATGATTATGAAGTCGGTTGGGATATAGAATTAGCCTATGTGTACTGGAACGTTTTCCAGCACACCGACAGGATATTTGACTGATCGGTCATCCAATTGCACGGACATTTTAGTTGGTCTAAGTTCTCCTATATTCAGATTTTTGCATATAGATAAGGGCATGACACTTATACTGGCTCCTAGATCGCATAGAGCTTTGTCCATAACGAACTTTCCTATGACGCAAGGTATGGAGAAACTACCTGGGTCTTTTAGTTTATGAGGCATGTTGTTTTGAATGATTGCGCTACATTCGGAAGTAAGTGTAACTATTTCGTTATCCTCGATTTTCCTTTTGTTAGACAAGATTTCTTTAAGAAACTTAGCGTATGACGGAATTTGAGTTATCGCTTCTGTGAAAGGAATAGTGATATTTAGTTGTTTCAGAAGTTCAACGAATTTCTTAAATTGTCCTGAAGTTTTGGAATTTATGAATCTTTGAGGATAAGGGATAGGTGGTTTATATGGCGCTGGAGGCACATATGGGTTTTCATCTTTGGCGACCTTTTTCTCGTCACATTCCTTCTTTTCTGTTTCGGACTCCTTTTCTGTTGGTTTATCAGATTTCTGATGCATGACTAAATCTTCATTCCTAGGATCTGTTGGGCCTTCCAATTCTTTTCCACTTCTCAATATGACAACGTTTGCATGACCTTTCGGATTAGGTTCTGGCTGACCTGGAAATGTCCCAGCTGGTGCGGCTGCAGAGGCTTGTTGTTGAGCCACTTGTGATATCTGCGTTTCGAGCATTTTATTGTGGGTGGCTAAAGCGTCTACTTTTTTGGTCACCTGTTTAATTTGCTCGCTAGTGTGCATGTTTTGATTCAGGAATTCTTTATCTGTTTGAGCTTAAGTAGCTATGAATTTTTCCATCATCACTTCGAGATTTGACTTCCTAGGGGCAGTATGGGCAGCAGCGGCTGGTTTCTGATATCCTGGCGGAGCAACTGGTGCTTGCAAGGCATTATCGCTTTTGTAGGAAAAGTTTGGGTGGTTCCTCCATCCTGGGTTGTAAGTATTTGCATAAGGATTTCCTTGAGCGTAGTTTACTTGGTCTGGTGGGATTCCTGCCAATAATGGGCACTCGGGCGCATTATGAGTGGCGATTCCACATAACTCGCAGTTCGGAGTTACAGCAGCTACGGTGGCAGTTGGGGTAACGGTCAGACTGTCGATTTTCCGTGCTAGAGCATCCACCTTAGTGTTGAACTTTTCAAGACTGCTGATGTCGTACATCCCACCTTTCGCTGCGGGTTTCTCTGCTGGAGTTCTTTCACCTCCCCATTGGCAATGGTTCTGGGACATGTTTTCGATAAGTTGATAGGCTTCGTCGTATGGCTTATCCATAAGTGCACCGCCTGCGGCGGCGTCTACCGTTAATCTGGTGTTATATAGAAGTCCATTGTAGAAAGTATGGATCGTCACCCAGTCTTCTAAACCGTGGTGAGGACATACTCTCATCATATCCTTAAACCTTTCCCACTCTTCATAGAGAGATTCAACATCTTTTTGTCGAAATCCATTGATTTGAGCTCTAAGCATAGCAGTTTTGCTAGGCGGAAAGTATCTTGCTAAGAAAACGTTCTTCAACTGTTCCCACGTTGTAACGGAGTTGGATGGTAAGGATTGTAACCAAGTCCAAGCTCTATCTCTAAGGGAGAAAGGAAAAAGGTGAAGTCTTATTGCTTCTGGAGTTACTCCATTTGCCTTCACTGTGTCTGCATATTGCACAAACTTCGTTAGGTGTTCATTCGGATCCTCAGTTGCATTTCATGAGAATTTATGTTGTTGTACAGCTGACAGCAATGACGGTTTCAGCTCGAAATCGTTCCGATTGATAGCGGGGGCAACAATGCTACTTCGAGGTTCCAGCTGAGATGAGGTAGCGTAGTCCTTCAACGGTTTGTTCTGAGGTCCGTCAGCCATCTTTGATTCTTCAACAGGAGGATGAGCTAGAAGATCAGGAATATTGTGTTTTCGTTGATATTCGAGGATGCGCCTTCTTAAATGTAAGAAGCGCTCTAGTTCAGCAATTGTAGGTTGTAAGATGTCGCCTTGTAAGTGAGTACTTGACATACAACCAAAGAACGTGTAGAGGGAGAGAGAATAGTTAACCTAGTCTATATTGTGTAACAAAGGATTACACTATTGACTAAACGGGTCCCCGGTAACGGCGCCAAAAACTTGATCGCGACTTTCTATGTCTAACTGAACTAACTGCAAGTGCACAGTCTATCGCGTAGTAATAAAAGATATCGATCCCACAGGGACTCGTAATCAAGCTAGTATTTTTAGGTGTTACTGTGTTTAGCTAGGTTGGTATGGTTTTAGAGAGATAAAAGCAAAATAAGTGTGTAAATTAGAGGGGAACTAAAAACGTTACTTAAGGTATAAAGGTGTGAATCGGTATGCAATATATTGGTTCTTCAAGGATTCGACAAGTCACCGGTGTTTTGGGTGTTTTCAAAAATAGTTTAAGAAGAAAATGACGGTTTAAAGACCTTTGTCTCACGATGGTTGTTGACGCTAGTCGTAACTCTAAGGCGAAATGTATGCTGTCGCTATCCCGTTCGCGGTTAAAATTACTTTTTGAAAACCATTAAGCTCTAATCCTTTTTAAAGCACTGTCGCTGTTTTTAAAACGAATGCTTAGTTTTTACTATCTGGACCTAACCTCAGTTGTCGCTTGTTGGTTCGTACCTTTATGAATTTCCCACTGTCGTGGCAAAACTGCTTTTAATTAAGTTCTCGCTGTCGCGACGAACATTTATTTTAGAAAAATCGATTTAAAATCTAAAGCCATAAATAAGTTTGAAAAGGTAAGTATACACCAGTTATTATCGAATCCCATCTGACTACCTATTACATACCGATTACTTTAATTTAGCCGGACATGGAATATAGACTAAGAACACGTAAAAAATGGTAGAATATATCAACATGCATCATAATGGGAAATAGAATTCAATTAACGATTAAAATGAGAACCTGTAAAAAATTCAATTGGCTTTTGGGAAATCCTCCAAAATGTCGGCAGGATTTAGTGTTGGTGCCAATTACTCGTATAGAATAGAATTGAAAAGTAAAAATACAATTGCAAGGAAGGAGAGAGAAAGGAAACAATAAACAATAAGAAACTCTGAAACTCAAAAATTGCTCTGAAAATAAATTGGCAGCACTTCGTGTCTTCAATGCAGCTCCCGTTTTCTGGTACCATCTCCCTCCTTTTATAGATGGAATTTCGAACGGTTAATTGCCCCAGGAAGTGGGATTGATCTCAGAAAATGTAGGAGTTAGTGGTCCACTCCTTTTGGTATTTGAAAGCACTCACAGCACGTGCAAAATTTCTGCACTTTTTATTTGCATGATGGTCGTCATGGATTTGTGACGGTCGTAACACGTATGACGGTCGTCATGGGCTTGTGACGGTCGTCACATCAGCAAAATTCGTATTTGCTGTTTTTGGCCTGTTTTTCATCTGTTTTCATCTGTAATTGCTTGTTTTCTTCATCTTGTTCCATTTGAGCGTGAACTTTGAATACCTGCAAAATACTGGACAAATAATGTGGAAATACTCGAAATCGGAGTGAAACTAGTCACTGATTAGTAAAAATGTATGTCATTATATATATACGATTTCGCGTTATCATTGAGTACCTATTATGAGGTCCTTGCTACCCTCATTTGGTCTCCCATCCTCACTTGGCTTTGGGTTTTGTTGGATTTTGTTTTACCTTTCATTTGGTTTAGTTTTATTGGTGTGGTTGATGTTGCTTGACTTAGGTCATCTCATCCCACTTTTGGTGCATCTTTGTGTGGTTTGATCTTGTTTGATTGATTTCTTCTTGTGCTCCTCTTCTTATTTCCTTTTCTTGCATTTCCATATGCATGCTTGGTTGAGATGAGCTTGTGGAGGCTACTTCCCCACACTATTTTCCTCCCACTTTCATTCTATTTGTGCATCTTGTGTTTGCATCTTCATTTGCATATGCATTCTTCTTCTTCTTCTTCTTCTTTTTGCTCTTCTTTGCCATGATCCCCATAAGTTCTCTAACTTCTTGAGGTTATGTTAGACATTAGGTGCCTAACCATGCATGATAACAATAGGTAGTTCCCTTTTAAACTCAACTTTAAGTCCACTTTGCATGACAACTTTTAGGAATTATTAGTCTCCCATTAGTGTCCTTTCTTCTCTTCTCATCTTCAAACATTCATAAAACACTTAATAAAGAATGACAAGTGTAGCACGCTACGAGCCTTAAGCTACTTGGGAAATGGTAATTGAGGGGCCTCCTCTCAAGGACCTAGAGTGTTTAGTGTACACCCTTTGGGTGATATACGACGCATTCGTTCTTAGGTCATAGTCTCTAGTGCGACATGAGTTATAAATCAAATTCAAAACACTTCTTCTCTAAAAAAAACAAAAACACTACAACCCTTTTTTATCCTTCGGGATCTTAATCAGGAAAATCTTTTCAAATAAAAGAGTGTCGTTAACTTTTAGTTCTACCGCAAACGGTAACGCCTAAGTCTCCAATGGTCGAGCTGCATACACCAACTGCTAGAACTACTTGTTAACCCTACTCGGGCCTAAAAACTTTTGAACCAACCTATGGTCCTTTTTTTCCCGAACTACGTTCGCTCTGATCTTTCATACCAGATGAAAGTACGTAGGCATAAGACGCGATATCTTGGCGAGCAATCTTTCCCCTTTCTTTACCCGTAGTTAGGCGAACTATGTTGACTCTGACTTTCCCATTGCACGAGGGAGTACATAGGCACAGAGCGGCGATGCTCTGCCGAGTCACTTCTCTTTTCTTTTTCTTTTGTCCTTAAGCCTTTAGCTAGATAGTTTCAACACACCCTTTTAGATAGACAACAATGCGTGGATCCCGTCGAGTACGACAGACGTGAGGGGTGCTAATACCTTCCCCTTGCGTAACCGACTCCAGAATCCAGACATGGTTGCGATGACCTTGTCTTTCCCCTTTTCATTAGGTTTTTCTGATCGTTTCCTTTCCCTCTCTTTGGGATAAATAACGAAAGTGGCAACTCTTCTGTTTTTCCGCTGGTTGTTTTTCGCAGTTGCGACAGCTGGCGACTCTGGTTCCCTATGCGAGTTGATCCTAGCACTTGTTTGTTTATTTTTGGGTGTTGTATATATGTGCTTTATTTATCTTTCCCGCATTTATTTTTCGCATCATATGTCATTACTGCTGTGCTGTGGGGAGGGAAGTTCCATTGAGTGATAAGCCGGACCTGGGCTTGAGTATACACCTAGATTTAGTAGTGGAAATTAGTGGTGGATATGCTTGCTTTGCTCGTACTAGTTCACCATGAAATTCACGCTCGGATGAGATTCTCTTTGACAACTTTCTTTCTGGCCCTTTGAGCTCGAAGGAATTTTGGATCTGAGGGTTGTCGACTCTGGGGACGGATCATTTGTGAGTCAGTTAAGTGAGGCCTCTTCAAGAAATTATGGTGCTAAACCAGAAATGGTGAACGTATCATCATTTCTTGAAAGTCTGTGACGCTGACGAATGCATAGGATGTCGAACCTTATCAGTGGGTAGGTCCACACCTGTGAGAGGGATTGGGTTATGCAGGGAACCTTGGCTTTCAGAATACCCGGTTCTTTACAGTGTGAATCTGTTTATCAGTGGGTCCTATTGTCGGTACTTTGTTCTTGCTAAGGCGAAGCGCTGCTTCTTCTCGACCAACAGCACAGCAGTCTTGATCCCTTATTTGCATTTGCATTTGCATTTTCATCTGCATTTCATTAACATGTATTTGTGTTCCAGGTGCATATTTCTCCTTCGATTCTAGCGATCTTATTCCCTCATTGCTGATATGGAGTCTTTGAAGAGAACAGTGGCTTACAAGCTTCCAACTCCAGATGTCAGATCTTTGCTGAGTTTGATTTCCCTGGCTGGTGGGAAGGTGATGGAGGATTTCAGGCAGTCTTATGGGAGATTATTGAGATGGGTCTGCAAGCCTTCAGCATATGAGGTGGATGGCCTTTATGCCTTTCTACAGTTCTACGATCCAAAGTTAAGGTGCTTTATTTTTCCTGACTACATTCTGGCGCCTACTTTGGAGGAGTACTTAGTATTGTTGGATGTACCTGTTCTTAGTCAGATGCCATTTGTTTATATTGACGTTAAGCCTGATCTAGCTAAGCTAGCTGCCATAGTACATGTGGATGCCTTAGAGTTACAGGGGGGTTTGACAGAGTGGATTGGAGTGCATGGTTTTCCTCTGGCTTTCCTAGTTGATAAAGCTCGGCAGTTTGCTAAGGATGGTTGCTGGATTGCATTTAACGTTGTTCTTGCTCTTTGTATATACGGCATTTCATATACCGGCTTTGAGAAACCCAGTGCCAACTCTTCTCAGAGACGTTTATCATTTTGTGCATTACAAGAATGAGAAACGAAGGGGAAAGAATGTGGCTTGATGTGTTCCTCTATTGTACGCTTGGTTTGCTAGTCATATGCCCAAGACGAATCCATTTGTCGCTACTGCTAGTACTTCAAAATGGTCGGAGAGGTTGATGTGACTATCTACAGAGAACATTGTTTGGTTTGGTCGAGACATGCTGGGTACAGATATTGTTTATAGTTGCGGTGGTTTTCCTAACGTCCCTTTGGTCTGGAGGAAAGGTTGTATCAACTATAACCCTTCTTTATTGGTGAGACAGTTTGGGTATGCATTGAGGGAGCCTCCTAGAGAAGAGGAGATACAGGAATCTCTGTATCTTACTAGTTTATTGGAGGGCGAGACTTTGGGCAGACTTGAGCATGCATGGAATAATATTCATCGGAAAGGGAAATTAGCTCTGGGGAAGAGTAACAGCCGAGCATATGACCCTTACTTAACTTGGATTCATGATAGAGCTGCGAAGTTCTTGATGCCATTCCCTGCAGTTGCACCTCTGTATCCTCTCATGATAGAGGAACCCACTACTGTAGATATCCAGAAATACAATCAGGTATTGGCAGAGAAGGAAGAGCTGAGAAAAGTGAATGAAGAATTGGAGAAAGAGATCATCCAGCTCCAAAGAGAGAAGATTGATGCCGTCAATTCTTTCAAGAGACAAACTGAGCTTGTGAACAAATTGGGTACGGATCTGACTAAGGAGACTAGTGACAGAGAGCGCACAGGCCGAGATTTGAATGTTGTCCATAGTGTTCTTGTTACTAAGAAGGAAGAGTTGGATAAGGCTTACTTGAGGATCTCCAAGTTTGAATCAATATGGAATGCCATGCTCACTAACAACAAGGAGCGCGAAGACAGGTTAAAACTTCAGATCAGCAAGCTGAAGGCGCAGCTTAATGCCAAAGATTGGGAGATTGCAGCAGAAGCATCACTTAGACGAGACAGTGAGTACAGGTTGAATAAAGCGATCGCAAACTTGAAGGATCTCAGGTTGAGAGCTGACTCCAAGAGACGCAGGCTTGAGGCATGTTTCGGGGAAGAAGCTTTGGAGGATCATGTTAATAGTCTACAGCATACTGTTAGCCAGTAGGATTTGCTTATTCATAGACTACTTGCTAGGCCGGATCACCCTGAGACGCTGAGGCTGTTAGAAGATTTCCGATCACGTCATCCTGCTTGACTTGTTTTGTCTATTTCTGTTGTAGTTTTTGCTGTTTATTTGTTGTATTTGACCATCGCCGGGCTTGTTGGTTGAGGTCTTTTCCTTATTTGTACTCAGTTGTAGCTTGTACATCGCATGTTGGCTTTTGATCTATATATGAGGAGTTGGTATTCTATGCTTGTCCGCAGGGTTCTCCATTGTTATGTTTTTCCTGGAAACTAGAATCGAGGGGAAAATTTCCCTGCTGCATAATTACATGTCTGCATTTTAGCATTTTTCACGCATTTGCAGGTGCACCGAAACTGTTAACCTTATTTCTCCTATGGTTTACTAGTGTTTCAGGATTGCTGACGTGACAACTCACTGGTACGGTACCAGAAGAAACCAGAAAAGACTGATGGATCAGATGCAGGCAGAAATGCAAGAAATGAGAGATCGGATGGCACAGTTGATGGAGGTCATGCAAGGGGTTGCTAGTGGCTAGGCGCAACTTCAGACTTTAGTGCAACCTTTGATTGCACGAGTGGATGGTGATGGTGTGTTACACGGTGGGATTTCTGCTAACCCTCCTCACATTGAAACTCCTCAGGCAGACAATTCTATGCCAACTTTAGTCATCCCTACTGCTGGAGGGAGTGGCCACGCTGCTGGTGCTGGAAATGATGGCAATGCTGGTTTTGCTAATGGAGGTAATGGTAATGGAAACGGCTATGGTCTCGATACCACGTGTGCCATACACGGTAATATGGACTATATCTGGAATGAGGATAGACAAGAGGATGTGTTTTCTCCAAGAGTTGTAGCTGTTGAATTGCCCTCCGAGGCTGATAGGAGGATTAAGATGATCGAAGAGAAGATGAGGTCTCTTGAATGCCAAAACTCTATGGGGCTGGATATGTCTAATCTGGGGTTGATCCCAGGCTTGAGAGTGCCACCAAAGTTCAAAGTCCCAGACTTTGATAAGTACAAGGGCACCACTTGCCCTAGGGTTCATCTGAGGTCTTATTATCGCAAGATGTCTGCGCATTTCGATAACGAGAAACTACTTATGCACTTCTTCTAGGATAGTCTATCCAGTCCCTCACTGGAATGGTATATGAGCCTGGAGCCTGCAAATGTCCGTAGCTGGAGAGACCTAGCCGAAGCTTTTGTGAGGCACTATCAGTACAACAGTGACCTTGCTCCAAATAGAGTCCAGCTGCAGAATCTTTCCCAAAAGAATAATGAATTCTTTAAAGAATACACCCAGAGGTGGCGAGTGCTTGCTGCTAGGGTACAACCACCAATGGTAGAACGGGAGCTTGTGGATATGTTTGTTGCTACTTTACCAGGCGTGTACTATGAAAAGCTTATAACTAGCATGTCAGACAACTTTTCTGACTTGATAATCACCGGGGAGAGGGTGGAGAATGGAATTAAGTTAGGAAAGATCAATGCTGGTGAGATGCCCTCAGCTGGGGGGAACAAAAGGGTATTCGAAAGCAAAAGGCAAGAGGGAGATACTAACGTTGTATCCAGTTCACGGGGAAGAAATAGAGGTCAGATTCGGCAACATCAGCAAATTGCTAGCATCACTATTCCAGCAGTTCAACAACCACAGCAACAACGACCGCAACAAAATCAACAGGGGTACGACAGATACCAAGATAGAGGTCGGGCAGCAAATAGGCATTTTGACACGCCTCCTATGCCTTACTCTCAGTTATTGCAGGCTTTGCTACAACTACAATTGATTCAGAAAAGGACTTTGGCTCCTTTGACCGGACCTCCTCCACCTGGGTACGATGCAAATGCTCGCTATGAATTTCATTCAGGTGCTCCAGGACATAACATTGATAATTGTAAAGCCTTCAAACATAAAGTGCAAGACATGATTGACAGTAAGGCGATTAATTTTTCTAATGATGTTCCCAATGTGGTACAGAATCCCATGCCGAATCATGGGCAGGCTGGGGTTAATGCAATTATCAAGGAGGAGGTGTTGAATTTGGTGACGGACGTTGAGGAACTGAAAACACCCTTAAGCTTTGTGAAATCCAGATTGCTAAAGGGGGGTGTTTTCCCGGGTTGTGTTGAGGACTGTGCTGAATGTTCTGCTGATCCTGAGAGAGGATGTGGATTGTTGAGAAGATGTATTCAGGAGATGATGGATGATGGAGTGTTACAATTTGACCATTCTGTTGGAAGAGAGTTTGAGGATTTGGTGGCTGAAGAAAAGGATGAGATTGCGACAATCTCCATCCCGTACAAGACTATTACTATCTATGCACCGAAGCCACCAATGATAACTATCACAAAAGCGGGTCATGTGCCGTTTGAAAGCACTAAGGCTATTTTGTGGAACTACGGAGCCGAAGTGTACTGTAATAGGCAGAAGATAAACTTGAATGATCCCCCTGCAAGTTCAGTTGACAATCTTGTGGGAGCAGGAGGTATTACTCGTAGTGGTCGAGTCTTTTCGTCGCCTGAAGTGATTGTTGATAAGGTGGACAAGGGGGAAAGACCGGTAGTGGAGGAGACTTCTCAATCGGGGGAGAGAGAATCTTTGTTGAAAGATGCGGAGGAATTTATGAGGCTGATTCGGAAAAGCGACTACAAGATAGTCGATCATTTGCAGCAAACTCCTTCCAAAATATCTATCTTGTCGTTGCTCTTTTGCTCTGAAGCGCATAGGAATGCATTGCTGAGAATATTAAACACTGCTTACGTGCCACAGGAAATTTCAGTCAATCAAGTTGAGGGAGTTGTGGCGCACGTTGTCGCAACTGCGAAAAACAACCGGCGGAAAACAGAAGAGTTGCCACTTTCGTTATTTATCCCAAAGAGAGGGAAAGGAAACGATCGGAGAAACCTAACAAAAAAGGGAAAGACAAGGTCATCACAACCATGTCTAGATTCAGGAGTTGGTTACGCAAGGGGAAGGTATTAGCGCCCCTCTTGTCCGTCGTACTCAACGGGATCCACACATTGTTGTCTATCTAAAAAAGGGTGTGTTGAAACTATCTAGCTAAAGGCTTAGGGACAAAATAAAAAGAAAAGAGAAGTGACCTGCAGAGCATCGCCGCTCTGTGCCTACGTACTCCCTCGTGCAATGGGAAAGTTAGAGTCAACGTAGTTTGACTAACTACGGGTAAAGGGGGAAGGTTGCTCACTAAGACATCGTGTCTTATGCCTACGTACTTTCATCTGGTATGAAAGATCAGAGCGAATGTAGTTCGGGCTAAAAGGACCACAGGTTGGTTCAAAAGTTTTTAGTCCGAGTAAGGTTACCAAATAGTTTTAGCAGTTGGTGTATACAGCTCGACCATTGGAGACTTAGGCGTTACCCTTTGCGGTAGAAATAAGAGTTAACGATACTTTTTTATCCAAAAATGTTTTCCTGATTATGATCTTGAAGGATGAAAAAAGATTTGAAATGTTTGTGTTTTTTAGAGAAGAAGTGTTTTGAATTTGATTTGTAACTCATGTCGCACTAGAGATTATGACTTAAGAGCGAATGCGTCGTATATCACCCAAAGGGTGTACACTAAACACTCTAGATCCTTGAGAGGAGGCCCCTCAATTAGCATTTCTCAAGAAACTTAAGGCTCGTAGCGTGTGTTTTACCCCAAAATTTGCTCAACCTTTTCTTGCCTGATTTATGTTTCATTGCATTTCACTTGCATAGTTACATCATGTACATAGTTCAATCATTGGCATATCATAGCATAGCATGCTTCCAACAAGGGATCAAGGGTGTCTATCAAGAGAAGAGCCTAGAAAGAGGTGTTATCCAAGATTGAGAAGTCATTCAAGTCATCAAGAAGAGATTGGAAGTCTTGAGAAGCTTGAGTGCCTATATGTGGGTTTTGCTCCTATCTTGAGGAATATTGAGAATCATCAGTGGGATGTGAAACATGGAATGTTGAATTTGAGGTGTGTATGGATCTCATGGGATGCCTAGAGGGCCCTATTGAATCTGAGACAAGTCATTGATTCAAGTACAAGAGCCACAGTTGAGGTATAGTCAACTAGGGTTTCATCTGGGTCAATCATGGTTCAATTGTCCAAATTGGAGAGCATCAAAGCCTACTTTTAGGTCATGGGATTCTTGGATTGGTATGTTGATACATGTGTGTTGTTGTGCCAAGATCAAGCAAAGATGAATCAAGAATGTGGGAAGTTGCTAAATTAGGGTTTCAGTGTAAAATCCCTTGTTTAGTGCCTAACTTCAAAGCCACATAAGTCAAAATAAAAGTTTCAAATGGATCTTTGGCCAACATGAAACTTGTAGAGCATTTCAATACCTTTAATTCGAGTACTAGAAGTCCTCAAGGGGATTTATAGAAATCAAGTTATGGTCCTTGCAAGTTACAGGTCATTAGGGGACACTAAAATTTATCTGTGAAAGTCACTTGACTTCCAAGCAAAGTTTTCCCTTCAAGGAGTTCTCAAATGGATTTTTGGCCAACATGAGAGTTGTATATCTTGCTCTTAGCTTACCATAGTGTACTAGAAGTCCTTGATAGGGTTTATAGAATCCAAGTTATGGTCTTTGCAATCCAGGGGTATTTTGGGTATTGGTGATTATAGGTCATTTTCAAGCATGGGCCAAAATCTCCAACTTGCAAGCTTCAAATGGAAAATTGTTCAACTTGAAACTTGTTCAAAATGATGTTTCTTGAAATGGCTTAAAAAGGAAGAAAAATAAGTCATTTAAAGGCCAAAAAATGGAATTTAATGATTGGGGTCCAAACAAGCTCACATTATATACCAAATTGATCAGAAAAGGCATTTTAAAGACAATGACATTGTTACATTTTGGATTTGAGGCCAATTTCACATGGTTCCCTTTGGTACCTTAAGGTTGAAGTAACATAACAATCACACTCCATAAGATCAAAAGCAAGGCAATTACACATCCAATTCAATTCTAAATATCACAAGAGGGGAAATTCAAGCAAGGTTAAGGGCTAGAACAGAGCAATGCTTGACTGTTGCATATGAGATTTTCAAAGGGAATGAGATTTTCAATTTCTCATTCAGGTTGTTACAGAAAGTTCTAGAGTGTTCTAACACACTCTATATAACTAATGCAATGCATTCAACAAGTTTTTTGGGCCAACATTGGAGAGAATCGAGAGAGAGCATTTGAAAATTTCATCATTGCATCAAGAATCGGTTTTGAGGATTAAGGAGAATTCAGTGCAAATCATTTGTTTCAGAAGCTTTAGAAGGAGTTGTTGAGTGATTCTGGAAGAAATTGGAGCTTGAGTCGAGAAATAACCTACTATGTTCATCCATTTACACCAGGTATGCATCTTTCCATTTTCAGCATGATTCATAGCAAATTGGGTAGGATTTGATGTGTGGATAGGTTATAGATGATGCTAGGTTGGATTTCAGTGCAAGAATTGGGTGATTAGAGACATTTTAAGTGTGATGCCATTTTCTGTTGAAGCATATAACTCCTTGTTCTTGAGGTTTTAATGGTGTTTAGATATCAAGATTTGATCAGTGATGCGCGTAGATGAGTTTAGGATCATTAATTGCAAGTTTTGGAGTGATTCAAGAATGGAGCCATGTCTGAACTTTGGATCGGTCTTGGAGTTAGGGTTAGAATTAGTGAAATTGGAGTGTATATTTGAACTCAGGAGGTGATTTTGAGTGGGATAGGGTATTAAGATGTGGTGTTTGGTGAGATTTGGTAACTTCCACGCCAGAGAAGACGGTGGCGCAGAGCTCAGGCCACCGTCTGAGTTTCCCTCCCATATTCAAAATGTTTTGGGGACGATGACTCTCAACTCGTTGGATCATGCATTGACCTTGACTGAGGACTCAAACCAACGACCTTGATTTTGTTTCAGAGTCTAAAGAGAGTTTGAGAATCAAAACTCACCGTTTCATTAATTCAGCTTGGGTGGGCTTAGGACTTGCTTGCTCTTCACACCCCTGGCTAGGCCCATGTTGGATTCTGAACTAAAAGGACTTGCTATTTGCCACATGGTTTTCTCAATTTCCCTGGATTTTCCTGATTTTCTTTTATTTTCTGATGGGCTTATGGGATACTTGCTACGCACACCCCACCTTTGGGCCCAGTCTGGAGAAATAACTTGATCCAATTGCTATTTGTCACGCTCCTCTATTAATTTTCATGTATTTTCTTTTATTTTTATGTTTTGCATATAGTTTAGAAATAAATTCACAATAAATAGAAAATTTAACATTTTTAGGTGAGATTTTTTTCCCATGACTCCTTAAAGAGTCTAGAATTTTATAGGCTTAATATTTCATTAATTCATGCATTTTATTTGTTTATTGCATTTTTGGCATTTTAATTGGTTTTATTTTCAATTTGTTTGGTATGTGATTTTGCTGATTTTGGTATGAGCAATTGGTGTTGATTTTTGAGGTGATTCTTTTTGGACTAGATAGCTTAGATATGCATGTACCCCTAGTAATTTTTTCATAATTTTGTGAGAGAAGTTTAGGCCATTTTGAACATTTAACTTTAGGTGTTGTAGTTTTAGGGTTTTAAGATAGTACCCTTAGGTATAGGGCATAGTTTTAGGTCCAAATGAATGGTTAACCATTTGGCTTTATGTGGGGATATTATTAAGAGGTTTAGGAACCCTCAGAATTTTTTATAGGATATTACAATCACTTTTGGTATTTTTAATTAGATTTAGTTTTAGGACTAACTTCTAGGGGTTTCTAATGCACTAATTTGACTAGTTTGATTCAATAGTTCCCCTTAGACTTAAGTGGTGGTGCTCGTGTGCTTGGGTGAAGATGAAGACCAATTGAAGATGCTTTGGAGAGCTTGAAGGAGCTTGGACATGAAGATTTTCTCAGCTTGTGGGTGCTTGTCAGGAGCTTAGGAAAACTAGGGTTTTAGGAAGAGCATTAGACTAGTTTTGCTTCTTTGTTCAAACATGGAGTATATTGTTCATCTCCATTCAATCCAATGACATAAAGTCCTCTTAAAGAAGTCACATCTCTCCTTTGGAGGGGTGAATGGCATGCTTTAAGGGTAGAACTTTGAGGATGCCTTCCCATTACAGTGTTAAGATCTTAATGACTTCCCTTGGTTGTCACTGAGTTTCTTAACACTTCAACTTGATCTTGTTGAATGATTCTCCCTTGGAGGTGCTTGTTGAAGCTTGGTAAAGAGAAAGTTTAGAGCTTGTTGAAGCTTGTTGAGAATAGGGTTTTGCTGCTTGTTGAAGCTGGTTGCTTGTTTAAGCTAGGGTTTTGCTGCTTGTTGAAGCTGGTTGCTTGTTTAAGTTAGGGTTTTGCTGCTTGTTGAAGATGAAGTTAGGAGCTTGATGAAGCTGTTTACTGGTTGAAGTTTGCTGGTCTAAGCTGGTTGCTTGTTGAAGTTTTAAGCTTGTTGAAGCTTGGTGCTTGTTGAAGATTGAAAGTTTATTGAAGCTTGAGGATAGGAGCATTCATGAAGATGAAGGTTGTTGCTGTCAACATTTTGCTGTTTAACCAATTATTGCTGTCAGAGCTGCTGCTTGTGCTGTCAACTGTGGGAGTTTGATGATGCTGTTTGGGCTGCCTCCTCTGCTTTGTTTTTTGTTTTCTGTATTGTTTGTTGGCTTGTGTAGCTTGCCCCCTAGGTTTGAAGTGAATGTTGATTCACTTTGCCTGTTGTTTTCTCAGGTTCGAGGTTGAGTGGGACTCCCTTGCCTCGCTTGTACTGCTGCATTGCATGCATTTTACTGTATTTGCTTGCTTTCTTTTCTGTTTATCCCTAGGATCTCTGATTTCCTCTGTGCAGGAGGGAATTATGACAGACATTAGGATTCTTATCCATGCATGACAACATTAGGTTAGTTTTATCCCCTTTTCAACCCTAGGCTTTTTAGAGCTTCTTTCACTTCTTATCCCAAAACAACTCAAAAATACAGTAATAAGGTTAATCGATGTCGTACCTTACGAGCTTTAAGCTATTTGAGAAAGGGTTGTTGGAGAGTTTCTTTCCAGTAGTCTGGTTGCTTAGTGTGGTACCCTTTGGGTGACACGCGACGTAGTCACTCTCAAATCATAGTCTCTAGTGCGTCAGAGATTGCAAACCAACTAAAAAACACTTCTTTCGTAAAAGATTCAAAACAAACATCAAAGTGTCATTTTTGTCCGCTTGGACTCTTAATCAAGAAAAACCCCTTTTTAAAGGTAATAAAAAACAGTCAGACAAGCTTGTGTCTTCTGTAGTCCGAACTACGTTTGCTCTGATCTTTCATGCTGTATGAAAGTACGTAGGCATAGGATGTTGTATCCTAGCGAGCAACCTTCCCTCCTTTCCCGTAGGTAGGCGAACTACGTTGACTCTGATTTATCGTTCCAGACGGGAATACGTAGGCATAAAGTGCGATACTTTGCCGAGTCATTTTCTTTTCTTTTTAACCCAAACCTGTAGAGTAGATAGAATAACAATCCGTACTAGAAAACAAGCGTGGATCCCGTCGAGTACGACGGACGTGGGGGGTGCTAATACCTTCCCCTTGCGTAATCGACTCCCGAATCCAGGATTTGGTTACGATGACCATTCCTTTCCCGTTTTGTGTTAGGTTTACTCTGAGCGTTTCCTTTCCCTCCGTTGGGATAAATAACGCGCGGTGGCGACTCTTCTGTCATAGCCGGCGCTGATTTTCGCAGTAGCGACAGCTGGCGACTCTGCTGGGGACTCCAACGGTTCCCTACGCGAGTCAATCCTAGCACTCGTTTTCCCGTCTGGGGTTTTGTATGGATTTACCTTTCTGTCTTTACTTTCCGCATTTTTATTCAGCTTTATATTATTATTGCTGTTGTGGGAGGGGGTGATCTATTGAGAGATAAGCCGGACCTGGGCTTGAGTGCACCTAAAATTAGTTGTGGAAAGTAGTGGGCGCGTGCATGCTTTGCATGTACTAGTGTCCCACAAAATCCACGCTCAGACGAGGTTCTTCTGGTTGACTTCTTTTTCAACCCTTTGGGTTGAGGGGGTTGTTGGTTAGTTGGATTGTCGACTCTGGGGATCGATCAATTGGAAGATGGCTAACTGGGGCCTCTTCAGGACATGATGATGCCACACCTTCTGGGTATCGTATCATCAGTCTTGAAAGTCTGTGACGCTGACGACCGCATAGGATGCCGTACCTTGTGCCAGTTGATAGGACACCTACCTGTGAGAGGGATGGGGGCATACAGGAAACTTGACCTCCAGACTACCCGGTTTTCTTCATATGGGATCAGTATGGGTGGTTACTTGGGGTTCTTCATGAGGACAGTGTTATGGGTCTGTTGAGACCAAGTTGGAGCATTGTTTTGGGTCTGTTGAGACCAGGCTGGAGCATTGTTTTGGGTTTGTTGAGACCAGGCTGGAGCATTGTTATGGGTTTGTTGAGACCAGGTTTGAGCGGTATCGTGGGTCTTTTGAGACAGATTTTGTGGATGGATCTCTTTAGCAATATATCACTTGATCCCTGTTGCATGCTTGCATATTGCATTGTTGCATACCCATTTTGCATATCATTAACATGTGTCTGTGCTGCAGGTGCATTTCATACCTTCTGATTCTAGTTGCCCGGATTTCTGTCTGTCTGCTATTATGGGTACTTTGAAGAAGACTGTGGCATACAAGTTGCCTACTCCAGATGTTTCTTCTTTGTTTGGTTTGATGCCTTTAGCTGATGATGATGTAAAGAGAGGCTTCAGGAAGAGTTATGGGAAACTGCTTAGGTTGGTTTGCAAACCATCCACGTATGAGCTGAGCGGATTGTATGCACTTATGCAGTTTTATGATCCCCCGCTGAGGTGTTTTACTTTCCCTGACTTCATTCTGGCTTCGACCATGGAGGAATATGCTGAGATCTTGGAGTTAACCATTCAGAACGGGGTACCCTTCATTCATATGGGTGCTGAGCCCAAGCTGGAGGATTTGGCTGTTGCTTTGCATCTAGACTCCTCAGAGTTGCTGTTAACCTCGTGGAATGGAGTTGCTGGTTTTTCTCTCAATTTCTTGGTTGGGAAAGCACAAGAGTATGCCAAGAGTGGCTGTTGGATTGTGTTTAATGCTATCCTTGCTTTGTGTATCTATGGCATTGTATTGTTCCCTAATATGCCTGACTTTGTTGATTTGGATGCATTCCATATATTTGCTTCAGGCAATCCTGTGCCTACCCTGATTGGAGACTTCTATAATTCTCTGCATTATAAGAACGAGAACAAGAGGGGCAAGAACGTCTCTTGTTGTGTGCCTTTGTTGTATATGTGGTTTGATAGTCACCTGCCCAAGAAGGGTATCTTTGCTGAGTCTGCAGCTACGGTGGAATGGTCTGAGCGTCTGATGAGGCTTTCTTCAGAAGATGTTGTCTGGTTTGATAGGGATTTACTGGGATCTGAGATTATCTACAGCTGCACAGGATATCATAACGTTCCTCTGATTGGGAGGAAAGGGTGCATTAACTACAATCCGTCGTTGTTGATCAGGCAATTCGGTTATGCTTTGAGAAGCCCGCCAAAAGAGGAGGAAGTGCAGGAATCTATGTACTTCACAGGTGATTTGAAGGGAGAATTGTTATCCAAGCTTCAGCGTGCTTGGAATAACATCTGCAAGAAGGGTAAGCCATTGTTGGGTAAGAATGATTGCCAAGCCTATCCTCCGTACCAAGTCTGGATCCAAGATAGGGAAAAGCTGGCGCTGATGTCGTTTCCTGCAGTATTACCTCCTGCTCCCCTCGTGGTTGAGGAGCCAACTATTGTGTCTATTGAGAGATATGAGCAGGTTGTGAAGGAGAAAGAAGAGCTGATGAAAGCCAACGAGAAGTTGGAAGAAGAGCTAGCGCAACTCAGGAGCGAATGGAATGAAGCCGTATATTCCTTCGAGCAGCAAACAATGATGGTGAACCAGTTAGGCGCAGAACTGACTGAACAACGAAAGAAGCGGGAACGTTTGGGGATAGATTTCAAGAGCTCTCATGACATGCTGGAGTCTAAGAAGAAAGCACTTGATGTTGCCTACCGGGAGATCTCTACATTCAACAAAACCTGGAATGCTACATTGACCAGCAACAAAGAAAGAGAAGACAAACTGAAGCAGCAGATCTCTGAACTGGAAGATCAGTCGAAGGCTAGCCAGAAAAAGTTTGAAGAAGAGGTTATGCGGAGATATGACATTCAGAATGCATTGAACAAAGTTGTCAAGCGTAAGAAAGAGTATGCATCCCAGAAACGGAAGATAGAGGAGTGCTTTGGAGAGGGTGCTTGGGAGGAATCCATCGGGGATCTCCAGCGTGTTATCAGGCAAAGAGACTCGCTCGTCGAAGGGTTGCTTTCTCAGCCAGACCATCCCAAGACCAAGATATTGTTAGAGGAGTATCGGGCATACGATCGCACTTGATTACCTTATGCACTGTTGTATATGCTTTATTTGCGTTGTGCTGACCATCACCAGGATTGTTCGTTGAGGTCATGCCTTCTTGTTACTGTACACTCAGTGATGTTGTATTTCTGCCTTGTTTGGCTCTTTGCAGCAATATATGAGATGTTTTCCCCGTGAATGAATCCAAGCTTCTTAGCACTGTCACTGCATTGGCACTTTGGCACAGAATCGGGGGTTGATCTCCCTAATGCACAGACACATATTGCATCTGCATATTTATTTTTGCATTGCCAGTTACTTGTTGAATCTGTATCTTATTTCCTGCATCTCACAGGTTTTTCAGGATTGACGACCAAAGAATCCACCCCTACTCAACCCGAAACAACTGTAAGAAAGCAATGGATCAAGTTCAAGTCGAGATGCAGGAAATTCGTGAGAAGCTGACTCTGTTCATGCAAGCTATGGAGAGCATGGCCAAGGGCCAGGAGAACCTTCAGACTTTGGTGCAGCCGCTGCTGACGCGGGCAAACGGAAATGGCAATACTGACCATATTTCTGTTGAAACTCCTCGCCGGGAGGATGAGGCACCGGTAGTTACTCCACCTGTTGTGATTGTCAACAGAAACACTGGTACTGGTGCAGGTGCTAGCGCTGGTAATGGCAATATTGGAAATGGTGGTGATGGGCATGTTGTTAACAACAAAGGCAACATTGTGGATGTCGATCAAGGATTCGGCGACAATGATGGCTTTGGAAACAACGGGTATGGCAATGTCAATCAGGACGGGAACTTCGGGTTCAACAATCAAGGCTTTGGCAATGACGGTTACGGCAACAATCAGGGGTATGGCCACGATAATGGTGGGTTCGGTAATGTGATTAACAACGGCGCTGGAGCATTTCCTTTCAACAATGGTTTTGGACCTGCTAGGGTCAATCTAGGGTTCGGCAACCGAGGACAGGGTCCTGTGTTCAATCAGCAAGGATTTGGCTGTAACTTGGGTTACGATGGGTATGGCAATGACTGGTGTAACGCCCCGATTCTGAATTCCCATTAATTGTTGAGTCTTTTAATTTATTTAATTGATGTTTGTTTTAAATTGAGAAATTATATATTACTATGTGGTGTTTGCTCATTTTATCTATTTTTACCGATTCGGAGAGTTTTCGGGGAATTAGAGTAAAAAGGGCATTTTAGACATTTAGCAATTTAGTGTGAGAATTGATTGGTAAGTGTTGGAAAGAATTTGAGAGGAAAGAAATAGATATAGAAATAGAATAAGAGAGGAAGAGAAAGAAAGATAGTAACATAAGAAGAAAAACAAGAGAAAGAAAAGAGGAGAAGAGAAAGAGAAGAGAAAGTAGAGAGGAAAACCTAGAATCATCAAGGGATCATCACCAAAGCTTGCAATCGATCGGTAAGGGTGTGAAACTCCATCATCTCTTTAATGTATATGATTGTATGTGTATGTGTTTGGATTTTGTAGAGTTTCTACTCTTTTTCCACTTAGGTTAGAAGTTGGTTTTGTGAGTAGAATGAGGTTTTAATCGGTTAGAACTCGGATTAGACGATGTAGTTTAGTCGGGTGATGGTAGGGTTGTGCCACTGAGACTGGTTTGGATTTAATCGGTTGGTTGTGTGGAGTTTGGGCTTTGGAACAGCCATGGAGGTTCTGTCTTCGCAGGCTCGCCAGGCGAATGGCAGCGAAGCTTCGCCAGGCGAAGCCCAGCGAGCTGCAGCGAAGCAAGTCAGAAGCAAACACCCTGTATTCGCTGGCAAGTTCGCCAGGCGAGGTTAGTTGGCGAAGGTTCGCCAGGCGAGTGTGTAGCGAGCCTCAGCGAGTAATTCCAGAATTACTCCCAGTGGACTTCGCTTGGAAGTTCGCCAGGCGAAGGCCAACGAGCATTCGCTGTGTGGCTTCGCCAGGCGAAGGTTGGCGAACCTGACAGTGTTATTTGTTTTGCTGTTTATTCATAGCATGATTTTTTGGCCGATTCAATTATGATTAATGCCTATATGAATGATTGATGTGTGAACTGTTTCGACATGTCGTGCTGTGGGTGGCCGAAAGGCGTGAATCCTAGATTGTAGAGCCAATGGTGAATCTTGAACGTTTGATAATCTTGTGTATTTGCTTGAATTGAATAGAAACGCATTGATAGGCTGATATGTGTGTAAACCATGTGTGAAATGGTGCATAATGTGAATGCATGATAGATATATGCGATGTATGTGATAAATGCAATGAGTATGTTTGTGAACATAGTATGCATTCTGTGTTGATTGATCCCTCGGAGGATTAGCATTGTGTAGCATCTTAGTATGCATTTTTGTGTTGAATGATCCCTCGGAGGATTTGCAGAACCTCGTATGATACGATGGTTACATTAGATTCCTTGGAGAATCGGTTGCATTGTGTGATTCCTCGGAGAATCGGTCATAACATGTAATCCCTTGGAGGATTGACTAGAGTATTTGATTCCGTGGAGAATCTGCAGAGTATTTGATTCCGTGGAGAATCTGCTGAATATTCGATTCCGTGGAGAATCTGATGAATATTTGATTCCGTGGAGAATCTGTTGAATACTTGATTCCGTGGAGAATCTGCTGAATACTCGATTCCTTAGAGAATCTGTTGAAATGAGTCGGTACCGCATTTGCATCTGCATAGAGTCGTGTGTCGGTCTCTATGAGTTGCATGAGTCATCTGTGTATGATGCATTAGTTGTATGAATGTAACTGTGTATGTTATATATGATTGTTTGGAGGAACATATAGTGAATGTTCATGAGCATGTGTATAGGCATGATTAATTGTATATGCTTAATGTGGTGAGAACATAATTTGAGTATAACTTATACAAATATGAGTATATGTATATATACAATTTTATGCATTAACTGTTATGATATTGTTTCTCACCCTTCTGCTGTTTTATAATGCTCTATGAGGCATTGCAGAGTAGGAAGCTGGAGGTTCTTTTTGTGAAGCGATGTCTTCATTCTTTTTGGTCAATGGCTCTGATATGTAACATCTGGGTAGTTAGGAAGCCTTTGACTCCTTTGGAGTTACATTTGTTTTGATTCCTTGTGATACATCTGTGTATGTATCCGCTGTGGATATGGTTGTAAAGCATGAATTGATTGAATGGTTGTATATACTTTTATGAATGTGATCGATTCAATATTTGGATGTTTCTGCTTTTATTCTAAATATTGAGATGTGGGTTACCCATTGTTGCATATCTATTTTGAGCAGGTATCGTATGTGTTTAATTTCGTGATAATGTGATGCGCCTCTTATATACCATGTTTTAATTAAATTTTAATTAAACTCTGATGAAATAAATTTTCTAAGTGCCTAATTGATTAAATGTATTAATTTGGGGGTATAGAAAGGGGGTGTTACAACTGGAATGTGGATCACCAGGACGACGCTTTTTTGGGAAGAGGTATGGGACCTGAGGGCCCCGTTGACCCTGTTCAGAGGATCAGAATGCTAGAAGAGCAGATGAAAGGTGTGGATAATCAGAACTCTGCCGGGTTAGATATGACTACTATGGGGTTGGTACCAGGGCTGAGGGTGCCATTAAAATTCAAGGCTCCAACATTCGACAAATACAAAGGGGATACCTGCCCAAAGGTCCATGTACGCTCTTATTATAGAAGGATGTCTGCATATTCCAATGATGAAAGGATGCTCATGCATTTCTTTCAGGATAGCTTATCGGGACCATCATTGGAATGGTACATGGGCCTGGAGCCCACTCAGATTAGAAGCTGGAAGCAGTTGGCTGATGCTTTCGTTATGCATTACAAATATAACAACGATTTGGCACCAAACAGAGTTCAGTTGCAGAGTCTATCGCAGAAAAATGGTGAAAGTTTCAAAGAGTACGCGCAGCGGTGGCGCGATACGGCAGCTAGGGTGCATCCTCCTTTGGTTGAAAGGGAGATGAATGACATGTTTGTGGGGACATTTACAGGAATGTACTATGACAAGTTGCTCATTGTTTCGATGGGTAGCTTCTCCGATATGATCCTTATGGGAGAAAGGATCGAAAATGGAATTAAAATTGGAAAGATTCAGGCAGGCGAATCTGCTTCAGCTGGGGGTGCGAGAAAAGCGTTCGGCGAAAGACGACAGGGTGATACAAGCGCTGTATTTGGTGGAAGAGGTCGGGGCAGAGGTAGAAATCAGTACAGTCAACCTCAACAGATAGCCAGTGTTACTATTCCAATCCAACCACAACAGCAGCAACAACAACCACGGCAGCAGCAAGGGCAGAATCTGGGTCAGAGAAGGTTTCAGAATGCAAAGCCGAAGAGGGTATTTGATAAGCCTTCGTCGACATATGCAGAGCTTCTTCAGACACTGTTGGGGTTGAATTTGGTTGAGAAAAGAACATTGGAACCGCCTATAGGACCGACACTTCCTTATGGGTATGATGCCAATAAGCATTGCGAATTCCATTCCGAGGCGCTCGAACATGATGTAGAATCTTGTCACGCCTTCAAGCATAAAGTTCAAGACTTGTTGGACAGTAAAGCCATCAACTTTGGCTAGGTGGGGCCCAATATTGTACAACAGCCTATGCCCAATCATGGGGCAAATGCCATCTTGACAGAAGAAAATTTGAACTTGGTGATGGATGTTAACGAACTGAAGACACCATTGAGTGAGGTGAAAAGCAGGTTGCTCAGAGGGGGAGTATTCCTTGGTTGTGATGAATACTGTTTAGAGTGTTGGACCCAGCCTGAGGGTTGTACTGATTTGAAGCAGGGCATTCAGGCCATGATCGATGAAGGGACCTTGCAATTTGATCGAACTGCGGTTGAGAAGCCTGTGGAGGCATTATGTGACAAGCAGAATGATATTGCAACGGTGACGATCCCGAGGAAGACTATAACGATAACGGCGCCCGCCCAGCGGCCAACCATTATGATTAGAAGCGTATTGCAACAGTGAAAAGATTGTGGTGAATAACCAGCCAGCTGGGGCTGTGGATAATGTCGGTGGAATGGGGGGCATGACCCATAGCGGAAGGATCTTTACCTCGCCTGAAATAGAAGCAGAGAGATTGGCCAAAGGCAAAGCAAAAGTAAATGAAAGCGGGCCTACTCAGTCGAAAGAAAAGGATACGTCACTCAAGGACGTAGAGGAGTTCATGAGACTGATTCGCAAAAGCGACTACAAAATTGGTGAACACCTACAGCAGACGCCGTCGAAGATTTCTATCTTGTCGTTGTTGTTATGTTCCGAGGCCCACCGGAACGCGTTGCTAAAGATTCTGGATACGTCATTTGTGCCTCAAGAAGTTTCTGTAAATCAGTTAGAGGGGGTAATGGCACATGTCAATGCTGGACATAGCCTGGGTTTCACAGATTTTGATCTAACACCCAGGGGTCGAGAGCACAACATGGCTTTGCATATATCGGTGGAATGTCGGGGCACCGTAATGTCGCGTGTATTGGTGGATATTGGATCGTTGTTGAACGTATTGCCAAAGAAAGCCATGATGAAATTGGACATACGGGGAATTATCTGCACGCCCAGCGATTTGGTTGTGAGGGCGTTTGACGGGACGAAAAGATCAGTGTTTGGGTCAATAACATTACCACTGCAGGTGGGGCCAGAAATTTTTGATACCGAATTCTACATCATGGATATCCATCCAGCTTATAGCTGCCTTCTTGGGCGCCCATGGATCCATGCTGCAGGGGCCGTAACATCCACATTGCATCAGAAGTTGAAGTACATGGTGGGTGATAGTGTTGTTACCGTTTGCGGGGAGGAGGACTCTTTGGTCAGTCACCTATCTTCGTTCAGATATGTTGAGGTCGACGGAGAAATACATGAGACACCTTATCAAGCCTTCGAAGGGTTGCGAATGAAAGAAAAAGCTCAGGGTCCCAGCAAAATGCCAGAAGTGGCAGTGTCATCCTACAAGGAAGCTCAGGCTTTAGTGCAGGCTGGTAAGACTAAAGGTTGGGGGAAGGCTTTGGAGATTCCCGTGAAGAATGACAAGTTTGGGCTAGGGTATCGACCGACGTCGTCAGCGTCATCTTCAGGAGCGCCCAGGTTCAAGGGACCGGTCACGATTACGCCAAGCGGGGTGTGCTTTGAGACAATCAATGTTATTTCCGATGTTGAAGACAGAGATAGTGACTGTGACATGGACGCGTGGATCAAGCCAAGCGTGCCAGGACAAAGTCTCTGCAACTGGTCCATCCGGGAAACTGTCCCAGTGACTCTTAAACAGTAATGATTTGTTTTGTCAATTGTTGAATAATCCTATGTCCTACCCGGGGCATAGTGATTTTACCTCAGGGCTACTTGATTATGTGTATCGCACTATTTTGATCATGAAATAAAGGCGTTTTTCATATACAAATATTGTGATCCCTGTTTTTCTTGTTTTTACTTTAACAATAAATGGCAACGTGGTTATTTTCTTTGTTCGCGTTTTGAAGCATTTAACCATTCCCTTTGCAGGACTAATATTTCAGATGACATCTTCTACGAACCACCTATGACTCGTTTTGACTTTGAGCACCTGGTATTCCAAGCAGAGGAAGAGATTGTTGAGGATAGCGACTTGCCAGAGGAGCTGACTCGTTTGTTGAAACAGGAAGATAGAATCATTCTGCCTCATCAGGAGGAAATTGAGATTATCAACTTGGGGTCGGAAGAAGTTGTGAGAAATATCCGTATAAGGGTTGTGTTGCAGAGTGACGTCAAGCAAAGGCTGATTGAGATACTGCGAGAGTATGGTGATATATTTGCTTGGTCGTACGAGGACAAGCCAGGGTTAGATAAGGACATGGTTGTGCACCGTCTGCCGTTGCGAGAGTAATGTCCGCCTGTTAAGTAGAAACTCAGAAGAACCATACCAGACATGGCTGTGAAAATCAAAGAGGAAGTTCAAAAACAGTGGGATGCTGGTTTCCTAGCTGTTACAACTTATCCGTCATGGGTCGCTAATATAGTACCAGTGCCGAAGAAAGACGGTAAAGTGCGAATGTGTGTAGACTACCGTGATTTGAATAGGGCGAGCCCGAAAGATGACTTTCCACTTCCTCACATTGATGTGCTGGTTGATAACACTGCTCAGTTCTCCGTATTCTCCTTCATGGACGGCTTCTCAGGCTATAATCAGATCAAAATGGCACTAGAAGATATGGAGAAGACTACCTTCATTACTCCCTGGGGAACATTTTGCTACAAAGTGATGCCCTTCGGACTAAAGAACACTTGGGAAACATATCAACGTGCTATGACGACTCTCTTTCATGACATGATGCACAAAGAGATCGAGGTTTATGTTGATGATATGATTGCCAAATCCAAGACGGAGGAGGAGCATTTGGTTAATCTGCTGACACTGTTCAAAAGGCTTAGAAAGTTCAGGTTGAGACTGAACCCTAACAAGTGCACCTTTGGGGTGAGATCGGGTAAACTGCTGGGGTTTATTGTGAGCGAAAAGGGAATAGAGGTTGATCTTGCAAAGATAAAAGCTATACAAGAAATGCCGACGCCTAAAACAGAAAAAGAAGTGCGTGGGTTTTTAGGGAGGTCGAACTACATCGCTCGGTTCATATCTCACCTAACTGCGACATGCGAGCCGTTATTCAAGTTGTTGAAAAAGGATCAGGTGTTGACTTGGAATGAAAATTGTCAAAAGGCGTTCGATAAGATAAAAGAATACTTGCAGGAACCTCCTGTTTTGATACCCCCATTGGCCGAGAGACCTTTGATTATGTATTTGACGGTTCTTGAGGAAAGTATGGGTTATGTTCTCGGTCAACACGACGAGACCGGACGTAAAGAGCATGCAATCTACTACTTGAGTAAAAAGTTCACAGACTATGAGTCCAGATACTCAATGCTCGAGAAGATGTGTTGCGCGCTAGCTTGGGCCGCCAAACGTTTGAGGCAATACATGCTGAATCATACAACCATGCTAATTTCAAAGATGGATCCAATCAAATATGTGTTTGAGAAGCAAGCACTCTCCGGAAGAATCGCCCGATGGTAGATGGTGTTAACCGAATACGATATCCAATATGTCTCGCAAAAGGCTATTAAAGGTAGCGTTCTGTCTGAATACCTTGCTGAGCAGCTGATTGAGGATTACCAATCGATGAGGTTTGATTTTCCTAACGAGGATATCATGTACCTGAAAATGAAGGATTGTGAAGAACCGTTGTTGGACGAAGGACCAGAGTTGAGTTCCAAATGGCAGTTGATATTTGATGGAGCAGTTAATTCCTATGGTAGCGGAATAGGTGCAATTATCACTACGCCTCATGGGTCACACATCTCATTTACTGCCCGATTGACTTTTCCTGTTACCAATAATGAGGCTGAATATGAGGCTTGCATCATGGGTCTGGAAGAAGCCATTGATTTGCGAATCAAGAACCTGGATGTATACGGAGACTCAGCTCTAGTGGTGAATCAGATTAAAGGAGAATGGGAGACGCGTCAACCCAATTTGATACCCTATATGAACTATGCAAGGAGATTGTTGCCTTTCTTTGACAAGGTGGAATTGCATCATGTGCCACGAGCAGAAAATCAAATGGCTGACGCCCTGGCGACATTGTCTTCAATGTATAAAGTTAACTTCTGGAACGAGGCTCCCTGGATTGTTATCTCTCGACTCGATAGGCCTGCCTTCATATTTTCCATTGACGAGGCTCCCGATGGTAAACCCTGGTACTTTAACATCCAGAATTTCCTGCAGAACAAGGAGTATCCGGCTGGGGCATCTAGTTGAGATCAGAAGACTCTCAGGAGATTGGCTGGCAATTTCTATCTGAATCCGGACGGTGTCCTGTACAAAAGAAACCACGACTTGGTGTTGCTACGTTGTGTAGATGAGAAAGAGGCGAAGTTGCTCATGGAAGAGATACATGAGGGTACATTTGGTACACATGCTGGTGGGCATGCTATGACGAGAAAACTGCTGCGGGCAGGTTATTATGGGCTAACTATGGAAACAGATTGTTTCAAGTTTGCTAAGAGGTGTCATAAATGCAAGATTTATGCAGACAAGATCCATGTGCCTCCAAGTCCTCTGAATGTGATGTCATCACCGTGGCCTTTCTCGATGTGGGGAATTGATATGATTGGCAAGATTGAGCCCACGACATCAAACGGACACCGGTTCATTTTGGTAGCAATTGATTACTTCACCAAATGGGTGGAAGCGGCATCATATGCCAATGTGACCAAACAAGTGGTAGCCAGATTTATCAAACGAGATATTATCTGCAGATATGGAATCCCTGAGCGGATTATCACCGACAACGGTTCAAATTTGAATAATAAAATGATGAAAGAGCTGTGTCATAATTTTAAGATTGAGCATCACAACTCTTCTCCTTACCGGCCCAAGATGAATGGCGCTGTCGAAGCGGCCAATAAGAACATAAAGAAGATTGTTCAGAAGATGGTTGTGACGTATAAGGACTGGCACGGGATGTTACCTTTCGCTTTGCACGGTTATCGTACGATGGTACGCACATCAACTGGGGCAACCCCTTTCTCATTGGTATACGGGATGGAGGCGGTGTTACCGTTGGAGGTCAAGATTCCTTCCCAGAGGGTTTTACGTGATGTCCAACTCGACGAGGTAGAATGGATTAAAGATAGACTGAATCATCTCAGCTTAATGGATGAGAAGAGACTGGCTTCTCTAGCATACAGTCGGTTGTATCAGAGCCGGATGAAGAAAGCTTATGACAAGAAGGTGTGCCCTCGAAGCTTTCATACAGGCGATCTTGTCTTGAAAAAGATTCTCCCACCATAATCAGATCACATGGGCAAGTGGACTCCCAATTACGAAGGTCCCTACATTGTCAGAAAAGTCTTCTCTGGAGGAGCCTTGTTACTATCCACCATGGATGGTGAGGACTTTACGTCTCCTGTGAATTCGAACACAGTTAAAAAATACTTTTCTTGAAAGTGACCCACTGGATAGTAAAAAGAGAGTCCAGGCAAAAATGGGGCATCCCGGCGAACCATAAAAGTGAATAAAAGGTTCGGACAAAAGTTAGGGATAAAATTGAAAAGATGTACACCCGCGAAGTCGAAAACCTGAAAAGGGCGACTTCGGCAAAAAAGGGTATCCCGGTGAATTGAAAACCCGCAAAGGGTGGTTCACGCAAAAGTTAGGGATTGAAAAAGCAAATGACTGCGGTCCAGATTCGATACGGCATTGCTTAGTGATTTGGGAGTGCCTGGGGGCCGTCTATCCAAAAACAATCTCTTCCGAAGGTCGAGTACCGGGAAAGCGCAGAGTCAGGCGAGTCATAGGAGGATCAGCTCATGGTGTTTGTCTGTGCCACGTTGCTGACATGTATATGAATATTGTTTTGTATTTTCTTTATGCTTCTTGTGCATATATTTATGTGTGGTTGTGCGTAACTTCCTCTTTTCAGGAGTTGCATCCAGTGTACAAAACTTTGCCTATTCAGAGGCCCGTTATCAATAAAACATGTTATTCAATACTTGATGCTTGTTCTTTACTGTTTTGTTTGTGAAAGACGCCGATGTTTTTGATAAACTTGCACTTACATAATCTTGCTGGCCCTTGCCAATAATTGCTAAAACTTTGAATTGACTGAAGTAGTGTCACGGATGCTAACCCGGATAGATTCTGTTGTATAGGCCTGTTTTGTCTCGTTTGTGTTTTGCAGGGTTCTTACCTTTGGAGCAAACGGTTAGGAATTGTATTCCCCAGCCAAGGTCGCTTGACGTAAGACCTGACTCCAGTTGATGTCATTCCTCAGCTAGTCGCAGCTTATCCCCAGAGAGTTGGAACGACGTTATCCCTCACCGAAGGAGGGAATTATTTTCCCCAAGAGAGTGTCCTCATGGAAAGCCATCCATAAGATTAACTCCAACAAGTCAAAATCGATGTCCCCTGCAGAGGTTGCGCTCCTCAGCGAATCAAGGATGTGCTCGTTCAATCTCCAGCATGGGAGATTCCCGCAGTAGTTAACCAAGTTGTTGGTTTGAAAGGTTTATATCCGCGAAGGATGGGTTTCTTGATCCCCACAGGTCGTCATGCCATTGACAGGATGTTGATCCTCAGCAGAGTGGTAACTCTGAATGTATAAATTGTGCCCAGACAGTGTGCTTTGCCCAGAAGTATCGCTTCTTCCCCAGCTAAGTTTGTTCACCAGCAGGGTGTTTATTATTTCCTCCCAGTGGAAATTGATGTTTGATCTCTCCCCAGCAGAGTTGGCTGTGTTTCCGGCATTTATTTTACCGGAGTACCTTATGATACTTGTTCTCCCCAGTGGGGTTGGCTTTATCCTCAGCATTCATGTTGTTGAGACATCATTATCAGAGTGGTCCCGGCAGCTTGAGCCTACATTTGCATTTGCATATATCGTCATATTTGCATCTACTCAAACGTGTAGCATTTCCGTGCCATATGGAGCATTACGCCATTTTCAAACATACGCATTTTGAAACATAAATCAGGTTGGTTAACCTTTTGCTTTCAGGTGTGTTTTCTCAACCGGAGTATGGAGTTCTAGCTCAAATCTTACCAGATATTTGAGGTCTCACCGTGAGACGTGTGATGATACGGTTAATCTTACTATTTTCCCCACCGAGTTACTTGGTTAAGTTTCTCTTTGTCCCCGAGCAGAGTCATTTGTTTAAATTTCTCTTGTTTTCCCTGCCATAGTTGCTTGTTGAAGTTTCTCTTATCCGGCCAGCGGATTATCTTCTTCAAATTTGCTGTTACGTTAGCATCAAAGGGTTTCATGAATCAGAATTTCAGAAGCTGCCGCCGGTTATCGGAACAGGCGTCCGACAGTTTGGTTTCCAAATATCCCCAGTGGAGTCCTCCTCAAAGTCGCTGGCACGTCAGCACTAAAAGGTTTGTGGGTTGGGACCAATAGAGTTAGCTACTACAGAGATAAGCAGAGAAACTATATTCAGAGTATCTTCCCGTAGGGATAAACGAATGTATTTTCCTACTGATTGACAGCAGTATTTCCCCGGAAATCGCCAAAATTCTATTGCCTATGCTGATAGGAGTTCCTCATGTTGACGAGATATGATTCCTGACGTGGACAATTTATTCCTGTATTGACGAGATTTCTTCGTGTTGACGAAACGGTGTCCTGACGTGGACAATTTACTCCTATGCTGATAGGATTTCCTCGTGTTGACGATATGTGAGTCCCGACTTGGAAAAATCAAGACGAGATGTGAGTCCTAACGTGGACAATTTATTCCTAACGTGGACAATTTATTCCTGACGTAGACAATTTATTCCTATGTTGATAGGATCTCCTCATGTTGACGAGATGCGGACAACTCATCCCCAGCGAAGTCGCTGGGATTTCTCCGTGTTGACGGAATTTGGGTCCTAACGTGGACAAGTTTATGATGGGATTTCTTCGTGTTGATGAGGTATGTGAGTCTTAACATGGACAAAGTTTTGCTCTTGTTGAGGGGATTTCTTCGTGTTAACGAAACAAGCGTCCTAACATGGACAAAGTTTTATTCCTATGACGGTCAGATTTCTTCAGGTTGATGAAATTTGAGTCCTAACGTGGACAAGTTTTGTTGAGATTTCTTCGGGTTGACGAAATGTGAGTCCTGACGTGGACGGATTTGTATTTATTCGTGATTTGACGAAATTTGAGTCCAGATGTGGACAAGGTTACTCCTGTGACGACAGAATCTCTATTCGTGTTGACGAATTTGTTTCTCTTCTTGTGTTGACAAGGTTAGTCCAGTTGTGGACAGAGAGGTTTTTGCAAAATTGTTCAGTACCTCTGGCGTTACATAGGTGGTTGAAGGTCAAATCAGAATTATTATCAGACGTTGGATCAGTTGTTGCCGTTACAACCAGATTCAGACAGGGGATGTTGTTCCCCAAGAATTGCAGTTTATTTCTGCGGTTGGCAAATTTCCGGGTTTCTCGGTATTCAACCGTCTCGTACCTCGATTGTTTGAAGGCCGTTCACTCTTCACCCAGTCAGGTCCAAGCCGTTTGAATAGGGGCTGCTGTTGTAGCCCAAAATTTGCTCAACCTTTTCTTGCCTGATTTATGTTTCATTGCATTTCACTTGCATAGTTACATCATGTACATAGTTCAATCATTGGCATATAATAGCATAGCATGCTTCCAACAAGGGATCAAGGGTGTCTATCAAGAGAATAGCCTAGAAAGAGGTGTTATCCAAGATTGAGAAGTCATTCAAGTCATCAAGAAGAGATTGGAAGTCTTGAGAAGCTTGAGTGCCTATATGTGGGTTTTGCTCCTATCTTGAGGAATATTGAGAATCATCAGTGGGATGTGAAACATAGAATGTTGAATTTGAGGTGTGTATGGATCTCATGGAATGCCTAGAGGGCCCTATTGAATCTGAGACAAGTCATTGATTCAAGTACAAGAGCCACAATTGAGGTATAGTCAACTAGGGTTTCATCTGGGTCAATCATGGTTCAATTGTGCAAATTGGAGAGCATCAAAGCCTACTTTGAGGTCATGGGATTCACGGATTGGTATGTTGATACATGTGTGGTGTTGTGCCAAGATCACACAAAGAGGAATCAAGAATGTGGGAAGTTGCTAAATTAGGGTTTCAGTGTAAAATCCCCTATTTAGTGCCTAACTTCAAAGCCACATAAGTCAAAATACAAGTTTCAAATGGATCTTTGGCCAACATGAAACTTGTATAGAATTTCAATAACTTTAATTTGAGTACTAGAAGTCCTCAAGGGGATTTATAGAACTCAAGTTATGGTCGTTGCAAGTTACAGGTCATCAGGGGACACTAAAATTTATCTGTGAAAGTCACTTGACTTCCAAGCAACGTTTGCCCTTCAAGGAGTTCTCAAATGGATTTTTGGCCAACATGAGAGTTGTAGATATTGCTCTTAGATTCCCATAGAGTACTAGAAGTCCTTGATAGGGTTTATATAATCCAAGTTATGGTCTTTGCAATCCAGGGGTATTTTGGGTATTGGTGACTATAGGTCATTTTCAACCATGGGCCAAAATCTCCAACTTGCAAGCTTCAAATGGAAAATTGTTCAACATGAAACTTGTTCAAAATGATGTTTTGAGTGCAACCTAGTGGTTATGAGAGCTTGTATTGGCTTGTAACAAGAAGTTTCTTGAAATGGCTTAAAAAGGAAGAAAAATAAGTCATTTAAAGGCCAAAAAATGGAATTTAATGATTGGGGTCCAAACAAGCTCACATTATATACCAAATTGATCAGAAAAGGCATTTTAAAGACAATGACATTGTTAGATTTTGGATTTGATGCCAATTTCACATGGTTCCCTTTGGTACCTTAAGGTTGAAGTAACATAACAATCACACTCCATAAGATCAAAAGCAAGGCAATTACACATACAATTCAATTCTAAATATCACAAGAGGAGAAATTCAAGCAAGCTTAAGGGCTAGAATAGAGCAATGCATGACTGTTGCATATGAGATTTTCAAAGGGAATGAGATTTTCAATTTCTCATTCAGGTTGTTACAGAAAGTTCTAGAGTGTTCTAACACACTCTATATAACTAATGTAATGCATTCAACAAGTTTTTTGGGCCAGCATTCGAGAGAATCGAGAGAGAGCATTTGAAAATTTCATCATTGCATCAAGAATCGGTTTTGAGGATTAAGGAGAATTCAGTGCAAATCATTTGTTTCAGAAGCTTTAGAAGGAGTTGTTGAGTGATTCTGGAAGAAATTGGAGCTTGAATCGAGCAATAACCTACTCTGTTCATCCATTTACACCAGGTATGCATCTTTCCATTTTCAGCATGATTCATAGCAAATTGGGTAGGATTTGATGTGTGGATAGGTTATAGATGATGCTAGGTTGGATTTTAGTGCAAGAATTGGGTGATTAAAGACATTTTAAGTGTGATGCCATTTTCTGTTGAAGCATATAACTCCTTGTTCTTGAGGTTTTAATGGTGTTTAGATATCAAGATTTGATCAGTGATGCGCGTAGATGAGTTTAGGATCATTAATTGCAAGTTTTGGAGTGATTCAAGAATGGAGCCATGTCTGAACTTTGGATCGGTCTTGGAGTTAGGGTTAGAATTAGTGAAATTGGAGTGTATATTTGAACTCAGGAGGTGATTTTGAGTGGGATAGGGTATTAAGATGTGGTGTTTGGTGAGATTTGGTAACTTCCACGCCAGAGAAGACGGTGGCGCAGAGCTCAGGCCACCGTCTGAGTTTCCCTCCCATATTCAAAATGTTTTGGGGACGATGACTCTCAACTCGTTGGATCATGCATTGACCTTGACTGAGGACTCAAACCAACGGCCTTGATTTCGTTTCAGAGTCTAAAGAGAGTTTGAGAATCAAAACTCACCGTTTCATTAATTCAGCTTGGGTGGGCTTAGGACTTGCTTGCTCTTCACACCCCTGGCTAGGCCCATGTTGGATTCTGAACTAAAAGGACTTGCTATTTGCCACACGGTTTTCTCAATTTCCCTGGACTTTCCTGATTTTCTTTTATTTTCTGATGGGCTTATGGGATACTTGCTAGGCACACCCCACCTTTGGTCCCAGTCTGGAGAAATAACTTGATCCAATTGCTATTTGTCACGCTCTTCTATTAATTTTCATGTATTTTCTTTTATTTTTATGTTTTGCATATAGTTTAGAAATAAATTCACAATAAATATAAAATTTAACATTTTTAGGTGAGATTTTTTTCCCCTGACTCCTTAAAGAGTCTAGAATTTTATAGGATTAATATTTCATTAATTCATGCATTTTTTTTTATTGCAATTTTGGCATTTTAATTGGTTTTATTTTCAATTTGTTTGGTATGTGATTTTTCTGATTTTGGTATGAGCAATTGGTGTTGATTTTTGAGGTGATTCTTTCTGGAATAGATAGCTTAGATATGCATGTGCCCCTAGTAATTTTCTCATAATTTTATGATAGAACTTTAGGCCATTTTGAACATTGAGCTTTAGGTGTTGTAGTTTTAGGGTTTTAAGATAGTACCCTTAGGTTTAGGGCATAGTTTTAGGACCAAATGAATGGTTAACCCTTTGGATTTGTGTGGGGATATTCTTAAGAGGTTTAGGAACCCTCAGAATTGTTTATAGGATTTTACAATCATTTTTGGTATTTTTAATTAGATTTAGTTTTAGGACTTACTTCTAGGTGTTTCTAATGCACTAATTTGACTAGTTTGATTCAATAGTTCCCCTTAGACTTAAGTGGTGGTGCTCTTGTACTTGGGTGAAGATGAAGACCAATTTAATATGCTTTGGAGAGCTTGAAGGAGCTTGGATATGAATATTTTCTCAGCTTGTGGGTGTTTGTCAGGAGCTTAGGAAAACTAGGGTTTTAGGAAGAGCATTAGACTAGTTTTGCTTCTTTGTTCAAACATGGAGTATATTCTTCATCTCCATTCAATCCAATGACATAAAGACCTCTTAAAGAAGTCACATCTCTCCTTTGTAGGGGTGAATGGCATGCTTTAAGGGTAGAACTTTGAGGATGCCTTCCCATTACAGGGTTAAGATCTTAATGACTTCCCTTGGTTGTCACTGAGTTTCTTAACACTTCAACTTGATCTTGTTGAATGATTCTCCCTTGGAGGTGCTTGTTGAAGCTTGGTAAAGAGAAAGTTTAGAGCTTGTTGAAGCTTGTTGAGAATAGGGTTTTGCTGCTTGTTGAAGCTGGTTGCTTGTTTAAGCTAGGGTTTTGCTGCTTGTTGAAGATGAAGTTAGGAGCTTGATGAAGCTGTTTACTGGTTGAAGTTTGCTGGTCTAAGCTGGTTGCTTGTTGAAGTTTGAAGCTTGTTGAAGCTTGGTGCTTGTTGAAGATTGAAAGTTTATTGAAGCTTGAGGATAGGAGCATTCATGAAGATGAAGGTTTTTGTTGTCAACTTTTTGCTGTTTAACCAACTGTTGCTGTCAGAGCTGCTGCTTGTGCTGTCAACTGTGGGAGTTTGATGCTGCTGCTTGGGCTGCCTCCTCTGCTTTGGTTTTTGTTTTCTGTATTGTTTGTTGGCTTGTGTAGCTTGCCCCCTAGGTTTGATGTGAATGTTGATTCACTTTTCCTGTTGTTTTCTCAGGTTCGAGGTTGAGTGGGACTCCCTTGCCTCGCTTGTACTACTGTATTGCATGCATTTTACTGTATTTGCTTGCTTTCTTTTCTGTTTATCCCCTAGGATCTCTGATTTCCTCTGTGCAGGAGGGAATTATGACAGACATTAGGATTCTTATCCATGCATGACAACATTAGGTTAGTTTTATCCCCTTTTCAACCCTAGGCTTTTTAGAGCTTCTTTCTCTTCTTATCCCCAAACAACTCAAAAATACAGTAATAAGGTTAATCGATGTCGTACGTTACGAGCCTTAAGCTATTTGAGAAAGGGTTGCTGGAGAGTTTCTTTCCAGTAGTCTGGTTGCTTAGTGTGGTACCCTTTGGGTGACACGCGACGTAGTCACTCTCAAATCATAGTCTCTAGTGCGTCAGAGATTGCAAACCAACTAAAAAACACATCTTTCGTAAAAGATTCAAAACAAACATCAAAGTGTCATTTTTGTCCACTTGGACTCTTAATCAAGAAAAACCCCTTTTTGAAGGTAATAAAAAACAGTCAAACAAGCTTGTGTCTTCCGTAGCCCGAACTACATTTGCTCTGATCTTTCATGTTGTATGAAAGTACGTAGGCATAAGATGTTGTATCCTAGCGAGCAACCTTCCCTCCTTTCCCGTAGGTAGGCGAACTACGTTGACTCTGATTTATCGTTCCAGACGGGAATACGTAGGCATAAACTGCGATACTTTGCCGAGTCATTTTCTTTTCTTTTTAACCCAAACCTGTAGAGTAGATAGAATAACAATCCGTACTAGAAAACAAGCGTGGATCCCGTCGAGTACGGCGGACGTGAGGGGTGCTAATACCTTCCCCTTGCGTAATCGACTCCCGAATCCAGGATTTGGTTGCGATGACCATTCCTTTCCCATTTTGCGTTAGGTTTACTCTAAGTGTTTCCTTTCCCTCCGTTGGGATAAATAACGCGCGGTGGCGACTCTTCTGTCATAGCCGGCGCCGATTTTCGCAGTAGCAACAGCGTGCTACACTTGTCATTATTTATTAAGTGTTTTATGAATGTTTGAAGATGAGAAGAGAAGAAGGAACACTAATGGGAGACTAACCAGTCCTAAAAAGTTGTCATGCAAAGTGGACTTAAAGTTGGGATTCAAAAGGGAACTACCTAATGTTATCATGGATGGTTAAGGACCTAATGTCTATCATAACCTCAAGAGGTTAGAGGACTTATGGGGAGCATGGAAAAGAAAGGCAAAAGAAGAAGAAGAAGAAGAAGAAGAAGAAGAATGCATATGCAAATGAGGATGCAAACATAATATGCACAAATAGAATGAAAGTGGGAGGAAAGTAGTGTGGGGCAGTAGCCTCCACAAGCTCATCTTAACCAAGCATGCATATGGAAATGCAAGAAAAGAGAAGAAGTAGAAGTGCACAAGAAGAAATTAATCAAACAAGAGCAAACCACACAAAGATGCACCAAAAAGTGGGATGAAATGACCTAAGTCAAACAACATCAACCACACCAATAAAACTAAACCAGATGAAAGGTAAAACAAAACGCAAAGCCTAGTGTGGATGGGAGACCAAATGAGGGCAGCAAGGACCTCATATTAGGTACTCAACCATAAGCATCACTCATCAAAAGCAAAGAAGCACCAAAAGTGTCCTCAAAGATTCATCATTCTTGGTATGCTTCAAATACCTCCAAAGGAGGGACCAAGCCACCTTAAATGATACTCCAAGGTCATTGGACAGAATGGATACGAAGAAAAGAGAGCTCAAAAGCAAAAGCAAAGCATACCAAAAGGAAATGCAAACGAAAACATAAGAGGAAGCCAACAAGCTACACATTGAAACCCTAATTGAAAGTTCAAAACAAAACAAACAAATGAACAAGGAAGAAACAATATCATGACCTAAAATTGAACAAACATCATCCTTAACATGTTAAAAACATGAAACAAAAGGCATTGAAAATTCAAAGGATCCAAAAATGTCATATCCAAGTCAAACTAGGTCAAGGTACATGTGTGAACCTCCCTTGGAAGTAACTTGACTTGCAAGTTACTTCAAAAATGTGAAAATGGTTCAAAAATAATCAAATAAAAAGCACAAGGTAGCTAAATATGTTTGCAAACAAAGGCCAAAAGCTCAAAGCAAATATCCCTTCAAAGCACCATCAAAAGAAAATAATATTCAAGATGTACCACTTTGAAATGGGAGAATCGGGGGTCAAAAGAAAAGCACCAAAAGTCAACCCTAAAGTCAACCAACCAGGGGCAAAATGGTCCTCAAAAATTGTTTAACTCATCATGGATATGAGGATCAATTTTCATTCATTGGACCCAAAGGAAATGGGAGAAACAAATAAAAGAACAAATAAAAGAACAAACAATGCACAATTTAATTCAATTAAAAACACCTCCAATATTTAATTGTATTGAAAAATGAAAAATAATCTGAAAAATAAAATAAAACTAAAAGTAATAGACATCTCAAGGTTTGTAAAAATATTTTTTGTGGAATTTTTGGAGTATTGGAGCTATTTTTAATTAATTAAAATTAAACCAAAATAAAAAGAAAATATTAAAATGAATAAAAGAAAATAGAAAATGCAAGAAAAACACACAACCACTGGATGAGGAGACCAGTCAATAGATCTAAAGCACAAAAACGTGCCACGTATGCGCTGAAGGGGGTTAAATGAAACGGCGTGTTTCACTCATGTTCACGTGTGGTTCAGTTGACTACGCTATATCATACGTTCTAATCCTGATCACTCATTCCAAAAGTATACGCATCCTACAATCCCTAGTCAACCTAAACCCTAGTCAACCTCCTAAGAGTGAACCACAAGCATCAGATGAGTGTACCATGTAACACCCCCTTCTATACCCCCAAATAAACAATAATATATATAGGCACATATAAATTTTATCAGAGTATAATTTAAAATACGGTATAAAAGAAGTATGTCATATTATTACCAATAAAACACTCAACACCTGCTCTATAAAAATATGCAACAGTGGGATAGTTTTCAAAGTAGAGGAACTTAGTCCTTAAACCCACATCTCGATATTTAGAATTAAAGCGGAAGATAAAACATTTGAATTACCTCAAAACATTTAATCACATAAATACATGTTATCCAGTTGGTTCATCAATATCATTCATGTTACAAAACATCATCAACCGATACATCACAAGTGTATCACAAAAGAATGCTATACAAGCCTAACTAACCGATGTTACATTATCAGACCAGTCCGACTCAAAAGAATGAAGTTATACTTCACAAAAGAAACCTCCAGCAACCTAATCTGCAATGCCTCATAGAGCATTATAAAACAGCAGAATGGTGAGAAATATTACCATAATAATCAATGCATAAGATTATATATATATATATATATATATATATATATATATATATATATATATATATATATATATATATATATATATATATATATATATATATATATATATATATATATATATATATATATATATATATATATATATATATATATATATATATATATATATATATATATATATATATATATATATATATATATATATATATATATATATATATATATATATATATATATATATATATATATATATATATATATATATATATATATATATATATATATATATATATATATATATATATATATATATATATATATATATATATATATATATATATATATATATATATATATATATATATATATATATATATATATATATATATATATATATATATATATATATATATATATATATACAAGTAACAATTACATATAATCCATATTTCTCACCACAATTCATTTTCGTAGTCATATACATCTCATCATACATATGAACAAATATGGATATTCATCTAGCATATCTCATCATGCACAATTCACAATTATCCAATATACATTCACTCACAAGCATATTTCATATATCAATGACATTTATGCTATGTGACTCCAAAACAACTCAATGCAACTCACTTAAACCGGTTCACCCTTCTAGACCGATAACAACAAAGCCCTTCTCCTAGGCTTCAAACCCACCCTTCTAGGTTTGGGACAAGCCATCAGTATCCACGAAACTAGCAAACATTGCCTCTTGACTAAATGATGCCTATGCAATCAACCAACAAAAATGCACTTAAGACCGTTCCCGCATCCTAATCCCATGCATTCAAATAATTCATCCCTTCAAGAATTACAACATGATTGCACACACAACATATTCATAACAAATCAAGGCATTCACATTTAATACCATTTAACGTAATTCACAAGTCATGCACACATATCCACAATGTTCTCATGCATACTTAACACACAATTGCATACAACACTATGCATTCACAATTCATCGAATAATACACAAATAATCATTACTATGTTCTCATGTATTTTTGATCGATGCAAATAATACACATAACACAACCTAGGATTCATGGCCAAAAAGGCTACCCACAACAAGGTCACAATAATACACAAGCTATTCATATCACATAAGGATTAGCCTAATTGAACCAAGCAAACAACCATTGGATGGATAAATCAGAAAAGAATTAATGTTGTCCTGCTCGCCACCCTTCGCCTGGCGAAGCCATTGGCGAATGCTCGCTGGGACCTTTGCCTGGCGAACTCGCCAGCGAACAAAAGTCAGTAGCTACTGACTTGATTCGCTACCCTTCACTGATGTACTCGCCTGGCGAACCTTCGCAACTCACCTTCGCCTGGCGAACTTGCCAGCGAAGACCACTGGGAGTTTTTATAGAATTATTCGCCAGCCATTCGTTGGGCTTCGCCCGGCGAAGCTTCGCCTTCAATCGCATGGCGAGAGCCAACGAACCTGCGATATCAGAACCCTCATTCTATCCTAAAACTTCCACTCTCCAAAAACCGACTGATTCACGATAAACCAGTTCCAGTAATCTCAACTCCACATCACCCGACTATTCTACGACATTAATTCCAGTTTCTAACCGATTAAACTACGATTCTACCGATTAAATCCATTTTGCCCTAACTTGAAAAATGGTGAAAACTCACAACAACTCCAACCCACACATACATAACCACATACATTGATCAAATAATAATGTTTCTCACCCTTACCTTGATTGGATTGAAGCATGAAGTTGATTCTTGATGATTTCTCCAAGTTTCCCTCTTCTCTTCTCTTTTCTCCTCTTTCTCTATTCTTTCTCTTCTATTTCTTCTATCTTACTATCTTTTCTTTTCTCTTCCACTTTCCTTATATACTTCCTTATTTTCTTTCCTTCCCATTTCTCTTCTCACAAATTCTCTACCAAATAAATCCAATAATTAAAATAAGTCAATTAATTAAATTAATTAACATTAATAATTAATTAATGAAATTTGGGCTGTTACATACCAAGTCAGCCAGGTCCACGAGATCTAACGGCCAGTCAGTCATCTTCTTCATTCAAACTACAAAATGAGAGGGAAGGACTCAGTGGTGGCCGGAGAACACTTCGGTCGTCTTCTCCGGCGAGAGCAACAGTGCTCTAGTCAAAACTTCACCAATTTCAACAAGCTTTATATGAAACTTCATCTACAACTCATGAGGATCAAGAATCCAAGGTTAATTTTCATTAATTCCTCACCACAAGCTCAAATCGAAACCAAACAGAAATGTGCACCAAGAACAAAAATTCACCAAACTCTTTCAAATTGTCCAGAAATCATCTAGAGGTCATGGAGATCACAGATCAAGCAACATTTAATCAAAACAACACATGAATAAGCCATATCAGATCCAAACATTTTTTAGCTTCATCCAACAATCATCACAAATGCCAGTTCGTTTTAGTGATTAATGATCTACATGTTGTCTAGGTCTCAAATATGTAAAAATGGCAGTGAATCAATGCATATTCAGAGTGTAAGGTTGAATTGAAAATACCTAGTGAAGAACTTCCACTGAGCCTTCAATTGATGCTTAAGCTTGAAGAAAAATGTCCAGAAACATTCAGTGATCTTCAATGAAGCTTTTGCAATTCACAATTTGGCTTGAAACTTGCTAATTCTTAGAATTTGAATTTTGAATTTTCACCACTTTTTCAAAGTTGTTCTTGAGCAATTTGCCTCCAATTTCGTGTTCTGATGATTTGTGAAGGTTAGAAACCTTTTATGTAATGGATTTTAATCTGAATGAAGCCCAATTCTAGTCCCTAGAGCCCAATTGAAAATCCATGGGAATTGATTTTGGAGCTTGTTCAAGTCCACGAAAATGCTTCAAATTTGGCTCCAAATTGGCTCAAAACTCTTGCTGGGAGTGTATGGAGTGTGAATGACCATGATTTACTCCTTGTTTTGATCTCAAAGGTTGACATTGATTGTGTAACTTCATGATGAAGTAAGCTTGGAAATGGCTCACGAAAACCCAACAAATCAAAATTCTGAAATTGCCAATGAGTTTAAAACATGTTTTGCACTCAAAATATGTACCTACTTGCACAAAAATGATCAAGAATGAATTAATTCCCATTTTGCCCTTTTAAGCTTTTTTCCATGAAAATTCACCCATCAATTCTTCATTCCAAGCCTAATCCATGACTTCTCAATGTTTGGTTGAAAAATTCACACCATTTAGAGCATATTTGATGTTGGAAAAATCTTCATTTGAGATGTGCAAGATGGTGAAATGGACCTATAATTTTATGACCTGTAATCTCACTTTCCCAAAATACCCCTGACTTGCAAACCTCATAACTTTAGCTCTACAAATCAGATGAAAGACTTCTAGTACTTTTTGGAAAGCTAAGACTAATATCTACAACTTTCATGTCGGCCAAAAGTTTAGGAGAAACATCCTTCTAGGTTAAAAATGGCTTGGAAGTTGGTTGACTTTTGTTGACCAAAATCATATTCATCTGATGACCTGTAACTTGTCTGCATCATAACTTGAGTTCTATAAATCCAATCAAGGACTTCTAGTACTCAAAAGAAAGCTAAGAACATGCTCTACAAGTTTAATGTTTATCAAAAGTTGATATGTGTCGCTTCCGCGAAAATAAGGTGCCAGCAAAACAGAAGAGTCGCCACCTTTCGTTATTTATCCCTCAGAACGGGAAAGGAAACGATTGGAAAAACCTGACAAAAAGGTATAAGACAAGGTCATCACAATCATTGTCTGGGTTCGGGAGTCGGTTACGCAAGGGGAAGGTATTAGCACACGTCACGTCCATCGTACTCGATGGGATCCACGCTTGTTGTGTTTATTTGACGGGTTGGTTTTGTCTATCTACCTATCAAGGCTGGTCCGAAAAGAAAAGAAAATGACTCGGCAAAGCGTCGCACTTTATGCCTACGTATTCCCATCAGAGAATGATAAATTAGAGTCAACGTAGTTCGACTAACTACGGGTTACGGGGAAGATGGCTCGCCAATACGTCAGTATTGTGCCTACGTAATCTCAACAGGCTTGAGAGATCAGAGCTTACGTAGTTCGGGATAATACGGATTACGGGGATTCAGATTCATCTATTTTATCGAGTAGGGTTAACAAACAGTTCCAGCAGTTGGATGTAAGCAGCTCGACCCTTGGAGACTTAGGCGTTACCGTTTGCGGTAGAACTGGGAGTTAACGACACTCTTTTCTTCAGAAAAGCTTCTTTTGAATTATGGGCCCACGGGGCAAATAGGTTTGAAGTTTGTTTTCTGTCTTTTACGGAAGAACTGTTTTTTTATGGATGTTTGCAACCAATATCGCACTAGAGACTATGACCTGAGAGTGAATGCGTCGCATGTCACCCAAAGGGTGCCATACTAAACATCCAAGTTGTCGAAAAGAAACTCTCCGACAACCCTTTCTCAGATAGCTTAAGGCTCGTAACGTACGACGTCAGTTAAACTTTATTACTGTATTTTAATTTGTTTTGAGATGAGAAGAGAGAGCAGGCTCAACTAAGGGGAGACTATCAAGTCCTAATGTTGTCATGCCAAGGATTCATCCTATGGTTGAAGTTTGAAACAGGGCACTCCTAGAAGTTATCATGCATAGGTTTCAACCTAAAGTTCTAATCATCACTTCCTTATCAAAGGAAGTGAGATTCCTAGGGGATCATGTCAGAAACAGATAAAGCATCAGCTTAAACAGTAAACAGTAAACGACTGTAAAATGCATGCAATGCAAGTGAGGGAGGAAGTGTGTGTGGGGCAGCAGCCTCCACAAGCTCATCTCAACCTCAAGCCAGATATGAATAACTGCAATCATATAGAATAAATAGCATGCTATCAAGCAAGACAAGTGACTGCATTCATACAGAGAAAATGAAATAAAATGCCATCAAGCAAAATAAACCACATAGGCAAGGGAGCATGGCTCTACCGAATACCCGCAAGCAAAGCCATATAGTAAAAATACAAGCAGAGGGAGCCACTCAACCTCTAGTGCAATAATGCTCCTAGCTTAAAGTCAATCTAGATATGAACTTATTCTAATGCATAAAACAAGTCAAACAAGGCACATCAATACAGTTGCACAACAAGCAAACAGACAGAAAAGTAGATTAACCACTTCCCCAGCTTCACAGCAAAACAATCTTCTGACAGCAGTTCAGTCACTTCAACTGCTCTTTAGGGCTATCATCCTCAATGGCAAGTGTCAACTTGCTTCTAATACATCCCCATAAGTATCAACTCCTTCTCTCTTCCTCAAGCCTCAGCTCTTCAGTAAATTCCACCTTCAGGCTTCCCTCCTAACTACAAGCATCAACTTGTTTCTTCAGGGACTCAGTGTATCAACATAAGTGTCAACTTATCCTTTCCTCTTCAAGCCTCAGCTCTTCACTCAATCTCAATTTTATCTTCTTCACAAGTATCAACTTGCTCTTCTTGACCTTCAGGCTTCAGCCCTCTCCTCCTTACAAGTATCAACTTGTCTTTCTTCATCTACAAGCCTCAGCTTCTCAGAGTAATCTTCAAACACAAAGAAGTATCAACTCCATTCTTCAATCTTCTTCAAGCAAGGAACTCCATCCTCTAACAGGGGAGAAAGATTCATCTATCAAGAGCAAAGTTTGGATGATTGGTAGCAGAGTGAAGACCAAAGGTCACCACTAGGCATCCTATCATCAGATAAAGGGACCCTCAAAGGTTCTACCAACATGCAAAGAGCCACACATCCTACCAAAGGAGGGATGAGGCCTTTACAAAGGGACCTTACATCATAGGGAATAATGGAAGTGATCAACATCATCCATGTTTATGAAGGAAGAGAATCTATCTAGAAGCTCTGCCTACAAACCCTAATCTTAACACCTAAACAAAACTATACCAAAAGAAGGGGAGATCCTCACATCCAAGCCTCTTCAAGCAATCCAATGCATCTTCAACTTTTCTTCATAATCATCCAAGAACAAGCAAAGCAACACCCTAATCTAAGGGAACTAAAGAAATCAATCTAGTTGAATTAGTGCCTCAGAATCATCTAAAACTAGCACCTAAACTAAAATCAAGAAAAAATAGTAAAATACCTTGAAAATTCCTACAAAAATTCCTAAGGGATCCTAATTCAATAATGAATCTATCCTACAAAAATCAGAGGTTGAATCATCCACCTAGTTCTAAAAATAAAATCTAAACCACAAGGTATCAACCATAAACCCTAAAAATGGAGCTCCTAAAGATTTAACCTAGAACTACCACTTATGTTCATCACAAAAATGTGAAAAAAATCTATGGGGAGAATGCATATCTATGCTAACTACTCACAAAAAATCAAGATCAAAATCATCATCACATGATCAAACCAAATTCACCAAAATCAACCATCAAGCATGAATATTCTAATATCAATTAAAATGTACAAAATCCTATAAAATCAGAAATTGCATGAAATAATAATATTTTTTATCTAAAAAACACTAGATCCTATCATGAATCCAATGCAAAAAGAATGGAATTAATTGCATCATTTTTCCATTTTTTATGAATTAATCAATAACCATGCATAAAATGAAAAAATAATGAAAATCAAAATAAAATGATAGATGCATGGTGCAGATAGTAAAAGAATTCAGTTCAATTTAGCAATTGGGCCATAAGGGGGGTGTGATTAGCGCTTGGATCCTTAAGCCCAAAAACCACTGATTAATGAAACGCATCGTTTCATTTAGTTCAAAACTCTTCACAAAATTAGAAGCACGCGTGGCCGTTGGATGAAGTCTTTGGTCCAAGTCAAACCATGATCCAATGGCCCTGGGACCATCTTCCCCAATTCAAACCTCTGAAACTCAGGCCACCTGCGCGCCCAAAGTCACCGCCGGTGACTTTCTCCGGTCGTCATCTCACAACCCTAGTTTGCCATAGAATCCACCATAGGCCTCGATTCCTTAATGAAACTTGTCCCAAATTTCACAAGGAACTCAATCATACCATTAATTCTCTCTAAATCCTCAAGATTCGCAAGAACAACATCTCACCCGAAAATGGTAATAACCCTAATTGGTCACTAACTCTCAAATTAATGATCTGAAAACCTTCCTACATCAATCCTGAATGCATCTAACATCCTATTTCCTCTTAATTCTACCTAATTCAAGCTGGAGATTGAAAGTTACTAACCTGAAAATTTCGTGTGCACAGAAGTAGTAATCCTTCAAATCAAGCCCTCAAATGCTCCAGACTCCTTCAGTGAATCAATTCCAAGCTTCTGTATGTAATAAACTTGATTGAAATGGCTTCAATTCTTGGATTCGAATATGAGTTGCAGGTGACAAAATCTAAGATCAAGAACACCAATCAGCCACGAATTTGCCTTGATTATGATCTGGTATCATTCACTAGCCTCCATGGAAGAGATTGCAATCAAGAAAATGGATGGAAAGTGAAGGAAATGGTGTAACCGAATTCAGTTGCAAGCAATGAGTTTTCAATCTCAATCTCTACTTTCTCCTTCAATCATCACCAACCTTGGCCTTGGATCATCTCTATTCAATATATAGAACATGTATGGATGATCTAGAAAGCTCTAGATCCTTCTAATGAGTATTTCAATATCTCATCTCATGAAGATTTCAATCTCATGCCATGGTATGCACAATTCTGCTAGCAGCTTGCAATCACTCCCATTCTCTTCCAATTTCTCCCTTAATGGTATTTTGGATGTGTTTGGATTGAAAGAAGCCTTGGTCATGCCTTGAATTTTGGTTTGGCCAATGTTGCTTATGATGTAAGTAACTACTTTTCCAAGCAAGTCCACAAATTAAACTTCAATTCAAAATTGTGGCTAAACCAATGTTCTTAAAATGTTTTTTAGAATCAAAATGACATATTACATGCCTTGGTTTGGACATGTAGATCAAAAATATCAATTTCCATCTTTGGTTCATTTGAAAATCACCTTTATTTTAACCATTTTTGCAACTTTGAGCTACAAGCATTTCCAACCTCTGATGACCTCTTGGTTAGCCTTAAAACATCATTTTGAACAAGTTTGATGTTGAACATTTTCCCATTTAAAGCTTGGAAATAGGAGTTAGGGCCTTATGGTTGAAATGACCTATAATCTCCAAATGACCAAAATGCCCTTGACTTGTCAAAGCCATAACTTGAGTTCTACAAATCCTATCAGGGACTTATAGTACTCTCTAGAAAGCTAAGAGGATAAGGAACAACATTCATGTTGACCAAAATTTCATAGGAATCATCCTTCTAGGGCAAAAGTTTCATGCAAGTTGGACAACTTTCAAGCCCCCAAATTCAGACACCTCAGATGACCTGTAACTTGTCAAAGTCATAACTTGAGTTCTACAAATCCTATCAAGGACTTCTAGCACTCAAATTAAATCTAAGACCATGCTCTAAAACATTCATGTTGGGGGCAAGATGAGATGACAATCACATCTTGAACTAAACTGCCTTGAAGATAGGGGTCAAACTAGGGGATTTTACACTGTCAAGCCTTAGAAACCCTAGCTTGAAACTTCTCAAACTCTTCAATCATGATGAGTTGACCTTGGAATCATCCTTATAACATCTCAATGCATCAATCCATGATCACATGGATCTTGAATTAGGTCTCAACCTTGTTCAAATCATCAGTTGACCTAGGGTTGACCCAGTCAAACCCTAACTGCACCAATCATGGCTGGGGCTTCTTAATCTTGCACAATGACTTGTCTAGGCCTCAAATTGATCCTCAACACTTCTCATGAGCTCTGTCAAGACCTCAAGTCCATCCTCATGGTCTCAGAATCATCTGATGGCTCCCCTCAACTCTCAAGTTAGGAGGCACACACTCTTGGCTTCAACCACTCTCTCTGAGGATCTTTTAATTTCTCTGACAAGGATATCAACCCTTGAACACTTGAACAACCTTCTTAGCTAGCTTCAAAGTCTTGTATAGCTCTTGATTGGTAATCATACCCCTTGATCTCCTGCATACATGTCAATGAAATGCAAATGGTAATGCTAATGTGAATGAAATGAAACATAAGCTAGGTAAAGAAAAGTTGAGCAAATTTTGGGGTGCAACAATATGAAACTTGTATCTTGAGATAGGTGGTCTTGAAGTTAGGCACTAAAAAGGGGATTTTACACTAAGAACCCTAATTTAGTAACTTCTCACACTTTTGATTCATGATGAGTTGACCTTGAAATGACCTCTTAGATGTTTCAACACAACATTCCATGATCACATGGCCTTGGAATTGATCCTTAATCTCCCCAAGACTCACAGTTGACTAAGGGTTGACCAGGTGAAAAACCTAGTTGACTCAGCTTTGACTGTGGCCTCTTGTACTTTGCATAATGAGATGAATAAACTCCATAATGGCTCTCAAAGCAATAAATGAGCTCTATCAACATCCTATATCCATAATCATGCATTCACAATCTTCTAATGATCTTCACATGGCCTCCAAGTTAGGAGCTGACCCACATACATCCATCAATCCTTTTCCAATACAATTGACAACTTCTAGATGACTTGATGACCATCCAAACTTGAGTAACACCCCTTGCTTAGGCTCAACCTCTGAGTAGACTCCTCTTGATATGCACAACCTCTTGATCCCCTGTTAAATGAAAAATGCTATGCAATGCAAATGCTAGAAAGAAATGAAATAAACAAAAGCCAAGTTAAGAAAAGGTTGGGCAAATTTTAGGGTGCAACACACGTAAACGCAGGAAATGGCTTTGGCTTTACGGACCTGGATTTGACGCCCAGAGGCAGAAATCATAATTGTGTGTTGCACATATCTTTAGAATGCCGAGGGGCTGTCATGTCTCACGTGCTTGTAGATACGGGATCGTCCTTAAACGTGCTTCCGAAGAAGGCCCTAATGAAGTTGGATATGAAGGGGTTGATTTGCATGCCAAGTGATTTGGTGGTGTGTGCGTTTGACGGAACCCGAAGATCTGTGTTTGGGTAGGTAACTTTGCCTATTCAGGTTGGACCTGAAGTCTTTGATGCAGTGTTTTACATCATGGATATCCAGCCGACCTACAGTTGTTTACTAGGTCGCCCATGGATTCATTCAGCGGGAGCTGTAACCTCTACGCTGCATCAAAAGCTGAAATACATGGTTGGTGGTAGCGTTGTTACAGTATGTGAGGAGGAGGATATCATGGTCATCCATTTATCATCCTTTAAGTATGTTGAAGTGGATGGAGAGATCCATGAAACTCTTTGCCAGGCCTTCGAAGCTGTCAAGATTAAAGACAAGTCTCCGGTAGTGAGAAAAGAGCCTGAGGTGGCTATGTCTTCCTTTATAGAAGCACAGGCTGTGGTACAAGCTGGTTCAGCCCAAGGCTGGGGGCAGGTGATTGATATACCTCAGAAGCAAGACAAGTTCGGTCTGGGGTACCGCCCATCGTCTTCATAAAGCACGCCAAAGTTCAAGGGGTCGATCAGGTTTACTAGTGGAGGTGTTTTATTTGAGTAGATTAATGTCATTTCTGATGATGAAGTTGGAGACAGCAATTGTGATATGGACGCCTGGATCAAGCCATGTATTCCGGGACAGAGCCTACGCAACTGGTCAATTGAAGAATTCATTCAAGTGACGACTGAACAATAATGCTTTGTTTTTCCAATTATTGTACTACCCTATGTCCTACCCGGGGAATAGTGGTATTTTATTTCAGGGCCTTATTTATTTATGTCTGAACATGGTTTATCAATTAATCAAAGGGCGTTTTCTCATTCAAATTTTGCGATCTCTGTTTTTCTTATTTTTAATTTTCACAATAAAATGGCAATGTGGTTTATACTTGTTTGCAAATTATTTGAAACATTTAACCATTTTCATTGCAGGTTTCCTATTGCAGATGACACCGATTCAGAACCTCCTATGACTCACTTCGACTTCGATCAACTGATATATCAAGCTGAAGAAGAGATTGATGAGGATGAAGACTTGCCTGAGGAGTTGTCTAGGCTCTTGAAACAAGAAGAGAAATTCATTCTGCCTCATCAGGAGGAAATTGAAGTTATTAATCTAGGTTCTGAAGAAGTTGTCAGAAGTGTTCGAATAGGGGCTGCGCTACAGAGTGACATCAAGCAAAGACTGATCGAGATGCTTCGAGAGTATAGTGACATCTTTTCTTGGTCGTACGAGGATATGCCCGGGCTTGATACCGACATAGTTGTTCATCGCTTACCGTTGTGCGAGGAATGCCCGCCGGTCAAGCAGAAGCTTAGAAGGACAAGACTAGATATGGCGGTAAAAATCAAAGAAGAAGTCCAAAAGCAATGGGACGCTGGATTTTTAGCCGTAACCACTTACCCTCCGTGGGTCGCCAACATCGTACCTATACCTAAGAAAGATGGTAAGGTACGGATGTGTGTAGATTACAGGGATTTGAATAAGGTGAGCCCAAAGGATGACTTCCCGCTCCCTCATATTGACGTATTGGTCGACAATACAACTCAATTTTCGGTGTTTTCCTTCATGGATGGTTTCTCGGGTTATAATCAGATAAAGATGGCACCGGAGGACATGGAGAAAACAACATTCATTACACCGTGGGGAACGTTTTGCTACAAGATGATGCCTTTTGGTTTGAAGAACGCCGGAGCAACATATCAGTGCGTTATGACAATGCTCTTTCATGACATGATGCATAAAGAGATTGAGGTTTATGTTGACGATATGATTGCTAAGTCCCAAATGGAGGAGGAACATCTAGTTAATTTGTTGAAATTGTTTGAGAGGCTTAGAAAGTTCAGATTGAGGTTGAATCCGAATAAGTGCACTTTTGGAGTTCGGTCCGGAAAGTTATTAGGGTTTATTGTCAGTGAAAAAGGAATCGAGGTCGATCCTGCAAAGATAAAAGCCATACAAGACATGCCAGCGCCGAAAACAGAAAAAGAGGTTCGTGGTTTTCTGGGTAGATTGAACTACATTGCTCGGTTCATATCTGATGTCACAGCCACGTGTGAACCTATGTTTAAATTGTTAAAGAAAGATCAGGCGGTTGTCTGGAACGAAAATTATCAAAAAGCATTTGATAAAATAAAAGAGTATTTGCAGGAGCCTCCGATATTGATACCCCCAGTAGCTGGAAGGCCTTTAATCATGTACTTAACGGTTCTTGAGAACAGTATGGGTTGTGTTCTCGGTCAACACGACGAGACTGGAAGAAAGGAGCATGCGATTTATTATTTGAGTAAAATGTTCACAGATTGTGAGTCCCGTTACTCAATGCTCGAGAAAATGTGTTGCGCACTTGCTTGGGCTACCAAACGTTTGAGACAATATATGCTCAATCACACAACCATGCTGATTTTGAAGATGGATCCGATTAAGTATGTCTTCGAGAAGCAAGCGCTCTCAGGAAGAATTGCCAGGTGGCAGATGGTACTGACAGAGTACGATATACAATATGTTTCCCAGAAGGCTATCAAGGGAAGTGTTCTGTCAGAGTATCTTGCTGAACAGCCTATCAAAGATTATCAACCGATGAAGTTTGAATTTCCTGACGAGGATATCATGTTCCTCAAAGCGAAAGATTGTGAAGAGCCATTACACGGTGAAGGTCCAGAGAAGGATTCTCAGTGGCAGATGATATTCGATGGCGCTGTCAACTCCTATGGTAGTGGAATCGGGGCGATTATTACAACTCCTCATGGTACTCATATCCCGTTCACTGCCAGGTTGACATTCCCTTGCACCAACAATGAAGTTGAGTACGAAGCATGTATCATGGGTCTGGAAGAGGCTATTGATTTGAGAATCAAGAATTTGGATGTATATGGCGATTCAGCGCTAGTGGTTAATCAAATCATGGGAGAATGGGAAACTCGTTAACCGAATCTAATTCCTTACAGAGATTATGCAAGGAGGTTGTTACCCTTCTTCGATCGGGTAGATTTTCATCATGTACCACGAGCAGAGAATCAGATGGCCGATGCTTTGGCAACACTATCTTCGATGTATAAAGTGAATTTCTGGAATGATGCTCCCAGAATAGTCATTTCCCGCTTGGACATACCCGCTTTCGTATTCGCCATTGAAGATGCTACTGATGGCAAGCCATGGTTTTACGATATACAGAACTTCCTCAAGAAGCAAGAGTATCCACCAGGGGCTTCGGCTTAGGAAAAGAAGACGCTGAGGAGGTTGTCCGACAACTTTTACCTAAACCCAGATGGTGTGCTTTACAGAAGGAATCATGATTTGGTGTTGTTGAGATGTGTGGATGAAAAAGAAGCAACGCTGCTTATGGAGGAAGTCCACGAGGGTACTTTTGGTACACATGCCGGCGGACATGCCATGTCTCGGAAACTATTACGAGCAGGGTATTATTGGCTAACTATGGAGTTAGATTGTTTCAAATTTGCGAAGAAATGCCATAAATGCCAAATTTATGCAGATAAGATACATGTACCGCCGTGCCCATTGAATTTTATGGCATCCCCATGGCCTTTCTCCATGTGGGGCATTGATATTATTGGCAAGATCGAGCCCACCGCATCCAACGGTCATTGTTTCATCTTGGTTGTCATTGATTACTTCACCAAATGGGTTGAGGCAGCCTTGTACGCCAACGTGATCAAGCAAGTTATAGCCAAGTTTATAAAGAAGGACATCATTTGCAGATATGGAATTCCCGAGCGAATCATTACTGATAATGGTTCGAATCTGAATAATAAAATGATGAAGGAGTTATGCCAGAACTTCAAAATAGAACATCACAACTCATCGCCCTATCGGCCGAAGATGAATGGCGTTGTCAAGGCGGCCAATAAGAATATTAAGAAGATAGTGCAAAAGATGGTTGTTACCTACAAAGGTTGGCATGAGATGTTGCCCTTTGCTCTTCATGGTTATCGTACGATGGTACGCACATTAACCGGGGCAACTCCTTTCTCTCTAGTGTACGGTATGGAAGTTGTCCTACCGCTGGAGGTCGAGATTCCTTCTTTAAGAGTTCGGGTTGACGTCAAGCTTGATGAGGCATAATGGATAAAGAACCGTTTGAATCAACTTAGCCTGATGGATGAAAAGAGGTTAGCATCAATTGCATATGGTCGGTTGTATCAGATCCGGATGAAGAAAGCTTATGATAAGAAGGTGCGCCCTCGAAGCTTTCAGATAGACGATCTTGTGCTGAAAAAGATTCTCCCACCACAATCAGATCACAGGGGCAAATAGACTCCCAACTATGAAGGTCCATTGTTGTAAGAAAGGTTTTCTCTGGAGGAGCCTTGTTTTTAGCCACCATGGATGGTGAGGATTTCATATCCCCTATGAATGCAGACGCAGTTAAAAAATACTTTGCTTAAAAGAGACCCGCTGAACACAAAAAGAAAAGTCCAGGAAAAAATGGGGCATCCCGGCGAACCATAAAAAAAGACAATAGGTTCGGGAAAAAATTAGGGATAAAAATGAAAAGATGTAAACCTGTAAAGTCGAAAACCTGAAAAGGCGACTTTGGCAAAAATGGGTATCCCGGTGAATCGAAAACCCGAAAGGGCGGTTCAGGCAAAAGTTAGGGATTGAAAAAGCAAATGATTGCGGTCTGTGTTGGAACTTCATTGCTTAGTGGATTGGGAGAACCTGAGGGTTGTTTATCCGAATCAATCTCTTCTGAAGATGAAGCGTCGGGAAAGCATCAGAGTCAGGCGAGTCATAGAGGGATCAGCTCATGGTGTTTGTCTGTGCCACGTTGCCGACATTTTGTACACTTTTGTATATTTCATGTACATATCTGTATTTGTTTTGCGCAACTTCCTTTTTTCAGGAGTTGCATCTGTTGTAAAACTTTGCCTATTTACAGGCCATTTATCAATAAACATATACTATTCAGTACTTGATCTATGTGCTTTGTTTTAACTTTTACTGTTTTGTTTGTGAAAACGCCCAATGTTTTGATGAACTTGCACTAAGATAAACTTAAAGGCCTTAGCCAATAATTGTTAAAACTTTGAATTAATTGAACAACGTCACGAATGATGACTAAGATGATTCCGATTGCGTATGATATTTGGTCTGTTTGTTCAGTGTTGCAGGGTCGTTACCCTTGGGGAAAAAAGGTATGAATGAATTTCGTCCTATTCCCAGCCTGAATCTACTTACCCCAGTTAGTAAAGTTCACATCTCTATCCCTAGTAGAGTTTGTATGCGGTTTGAGCGGGCAGGCAGCGTTTACGCTTTCCTTCGGCAGTTGATGCGCATTTAATCCCCGCAAGTTGCATGCTTGCATGCACTCCCCAGTGAGTTATGATTGGATTTTCTTCCCACAGAGTAATTTGTAACCTGGTTAGGTTCGTTCCCTGGCAGAGAAATCCCCAGAGGCAGGCCTGTTTCTCGGTATAAGTCCAATGGTTATTAGCATGAGCAAGTTCGTGCTCTATCCCTGGCAGAATCAGTGATCCTTTCAGCAGGGTTTATTTCCTTGCCCCAGCAGGGCGTTCTCTGTATCTCTAGCATTTATTTTGCTGATTCAGTTCCGTTGCATCTGCATGCGTGCATAGCATCTACCCAAATGCGTAGCATTTCCATTTCATATGGAGCATTACGCCATTTTCAAACATATGCATGTGAAACATAAGCCAGGTTGTTATCTCTTTGTTTCAGGTGTATCTTCGGGGTTTTGATCTTTTCCCTTAGTATCCAGACCATGTGATTTCTCTTAGCCCGCATGGTATCCAAACTCCAGCTCATGTTATTCCCCAGCAGTATCTTCGGATCTCAGAGGATCATGATAAGTATTTATGTTCCGTTGAGTATCCAGACTCCGGTTCATTCCCAGTTGAGAGGGTTTTCCTTTTTCCGTCGAGTATCCTGACTTCGGTAAGGATGGTTGTGGTATCCAGACCATAATGATTGAAATTATTGTGCTTCTCTGTTGAGTATCCAGACTCCGGTGAATGTTCCATTCGTGACGTTTTTTTTTCCGTCGAGTATCCAGACTCTGGTAAAGTCAGTTGGGTATTCAGACCTTGGTAAGTTTTGTGGTTGTACTCCTTCTCCGTTGAATATCTAGATTCCGGTGAATTTTCGATATTTGGTTTTGTCCGTTGAGTATCCAGGCTCCGGTCACTTTTGTTGAGCGTTCAGGCTCCGATTTATTTCGTCGAGTATCCAGGCTCCGGTCCATTTTACGTTGAGCATTCAGGCTCCGGCTTCTCCATCGAGTATCCAGACTCCGTTGAATTTGCAAATGATATATCTTCTTGTTCGTCGAGTATCCAGACTCCGGTCAGTTTCCATGTTGTTATAACTTCTTTGTCTGTTGAGCATACATGCTCCGGTCAATATTACGTTGAGTATCCAGGCTCCGGCTATTACGTTGAGCGTTCAGCCTCCGACTATTACGTTGAGCGTTCAGGCTCCGGCGAATTTCATCGATTCATTTTGTTCGTTGAATATCCAGATTCCGGCAATTTGAAGTATTCATATATTTCAGGTTTTTTCCCAAGCAGAGTTACTCGTTAAGCTTCTCTTTTCCCCAGCGGAATGTGTTTGTAATCAAAGCAGTTGTCTCCGGAGATCCTTGTTTGCAGTTTTATTTTCTGCGGTTGGCAAATTTCTGGGTTCTTTGGTATTCAACCGTCTTTTACCTTGATTGCGTGAAATTCGTTCGCTTTTCACTCATTCATGTCCAACCTTTTCTTAACTTGGTTTATGTTTCATTTCATTTCTTTCTAGCATTTGCATTGCATAGCATTTTCCATTGAACAAGGGATCAAGAGGTTGTACATATCAAGAGGAGTCTACTCAGAGGGTTGAGCCTAAGCAAGGGGTGTTACTCAAGTTTAAATGGTCATCAGGTCATCTAGAAGTGGGCATTGGTCTTGTGAAAGGATTGATGGATGTATATGGGTCAGCTCCTAACTTGGAGGCCATTTGAAGATCATCAGAGGAATTTTAATTCATGATTATGGATATAAGATGTTGAGAGAGCTCATTGAGTGCTTTGAAAGCCATGTGGGAGCTTATTCAAGTTGTTGTGTGATGTGAAAGAAGCCACAGTCAAGAATGTTGCATCTAGGGTTTTCATCTGGTAAATCCTAAGTCAAGTGTAAAATTGAAGGAGATTAAAACTCAATTCCAAGTCTCTATGGTCATGGGATGTTGTGTTAAGATGCATTAGACATCATGTCAAGATCAATTCACCAAGGATCAAGTGTGTGAGAAGTTACTAAATTAGGGTTCTCAGTGTAAAATCCCCTGTTTAGTGCCCAACTTCAAGACCACTTACCTCAATATACAAGTTTCATCTCAACTTTTGACCAATATGAAACTTGCAGATCATGTTCTTAGCTTTCTTTTGAGTACTAGAAGTCCTTGATTGGATTTATAGAACTCAAGTTATAATGCAGACAAGTTACAGGTCATCAAATGAATGTGATTTTGGTCAACAAAAGTCAACCAACGTCCAAGCCATTTTTGACCTAGAAGGATGTTTCTCCTCAACCTTTTACGAACATGAAAGTTGTAGGTCTTGGTCATAGCTTTCCAAAAAGTACTTGAAGTCTTTCATCGGATTTGTAGAACTCAAGTTATGAGGCTTGCAAATCAGGGGTATTTTGGGAAAGTAAGATTATAGGTCATAAAATTATAGGTCCATTTCACCAACTTGCACACTTCAAATGAAGATTTTTCCAACATAAAACTTGCTCCAAATGGTGTCAATTGTTTAACCAAGCATTGAGAAGTCATGAATTTGGCTTGGAATGGTGAATTCCTAAATTGATTTTCATGGAAAAGGACTTAAAATGAGGAAATTGGATTTAATTCATTATGGATCATTTTTATGCAAGTAGATACATATTTTGAGTGCAAACTATATTTCAAGCATAATGGCACTAATAGAATTTGAATTTGGAGAGTTTTGATGAGCCATTTTCAAGCTTTCTTCAAGCTTAAGTCACACTTGAAATATCAACCATTGAGATCAAACAAGGATTAAATCCCATCCCTTCACACTCCTCATGTCATCAGCAAGCAAAATGCATCATTTTGGAGCCAAATTGGTACAGATTTCGTGCACATGACAAATGAAAAAACTCAAATTCCATGGATATGCAATTGGGCTCTAGCGACTGCCATTGGGCTTAATTTCTTTTCAAATCCATCACATAAAAGGTTTCTACCATGAACAAATGCTCAGAACACGAATTGGAAGCAGAATTGGAGCTAGAGTATTTTGAAAAAGTGAAGGAAATTCAAAATTCGAATTCTGAGATCCAAGCCATTTCAAGCCAATTTGTGAATTGCAAAAGCTTTATTGAAGTTTGTGGAATGTTTCTGGATACTTTTCTTCAAGCTTAAGCATCAATTGAAGGCTCAGTGGAAGTTCTCCACTAGGTATTTACAACAACCTTACTCTCTGAATATGCATTGATTCTCTGCCATTTTTACATATTTGAGACCTAGACAACATGTAGATCCTTAATCACTAAAATGAACTGGCATTTGTGATGGTTGTTGGATGAAGCTTAAAAATGTTTTGATCTGGTATGGCTTGTTCTTGTGTTGTTTTGCTTAATCATTGCTTGATCTGTGATCTCCATAACCTCTAGTTTATTTATGGACCAAATTGAGTGAGTTTGGTGAGCTTTTGGTTTTGAGGAGTAATTTTGTTTGTCTTCGATTTGATTTGGTTGTGAGGAATTAAGGGAAAATAAGTATGCCAGGTTGTTGTACATGGAGAGAGGAAGAGATTGATACCGGTTTTGTTGAATTTGGTTAGGTTTGACATCAAAGCACTGTTGCTCTCGCCGGAGAAGACGACCAGAGTCTTCTCCGGCCACCACCTGAAAGTTCCCTCCATCTGAGGATTTGAATGAAGAAGACAACTCCCCAGCCACACGATCTTGTGACCTCATTGACTCAGTAATTAGATCCAACATCTGAGATGCATTTTCAGATTGTGTTGACTAGGGTTTGCATATGTGGCAAGATGTAGATCATTAGATCAGAATACTTTTGAAACCAATGCCCATGATTAAGACTCATGGTGAGGAGGAGTCAATGAACCACACTGGATCCCCTGTGAAACGCTGCGTTTCACTTAAGTACCCCCAGCGCTTGTGTGGCGCGCTCCTGGGCCTTAGATATGTCGACTAGTATTTGGATCCCTTGGCTGTTGTTTTTTCTTGCATTTCTATTTTCTTTTATTTTCTTTTAGTTTTTCTTTTATTTCTTGTTTGAATTTAATTCATTAAAAATAGCTCCAATGTTCTAAAAAATTCACAAAAAATGTTTTTTTACAAACCTTGAGATGTCTATTATTTTTAGACATTTTTTATTTTATTTTTCAGATTATTTTTCATTTTTAAATATAATTAAACATTCGAGGTGTTTTTAAATGATTAAATTGTGACATTGTTTGTTCTTTTATTTGTTTCTCTCATTTTCTTTGGATCCAATGAATGAAAATTGATCCTCATATCCATGATGAGTTGAACGATTTTTTAGGACCATTTTGCCCCTGGTTGGTGGACTTTAGGGTTGACTTTTGGTGCTTTTCTTTTGACCCTCGAATCTCCCATTTCAAAGTGGTACATCTTGAATATTATTTTCTTTTGATGGTGCTTTGAGGGGATATTTGCTTTGAGATTTTGATCTCTGTTTGCCAACATGTTTGAGTACCTTGTGTATTTTATTTGTTTATGTTTGAACCATTTTCTTATTTTTGAGGTAACTTGCAAGTCAAATTACCTCCAAGGGAGGTTCACATATGTACCTTGACCTAGTTTGACTTGGATATGACATTTTTGGATCCTTTAAACCATAAATAGCTTTTATTTCATGTTGCTAACATGTTAAGGATGATGTTGGTTCAATTTTAGGTCATAATATTGTTTCTTCCTTGTTCATTTGTGTGTTCCCTTCTAAGCTTTCAATTAGGGTTTCATTGTGATATATGTTTGCATCCTCTTATGCTTTGGTTTGCATTTCCTTTTGAATTGAATTGTTATTGCTCTTGTATTTTCTTCTCTTTATCTACCTTCTATCCAATGACCTTGGAGTGTCATTTAAGGTGGCTTGGTCCCTCCTTTGGAGGTATTTGAAGCATACCTAGAATGATAAATCCTTGAGGACACTTTTGGTGTTTCATTGCTTTTGATGAGTGATGCTTATGGTTGAGTACCTATTATGAGGTCCTTGCTACCCTCATTTGGTCTCCCATCCTCACTTGGCTTTGGTTTTTATTAGGTTTTGTTTTACCTTTCATTTGGCTTAGTTTTATTGGTGTGGTTGATGTTGCTTGACTTAGGTCATCTCATCCCACTTTTGGTGCATCTTTGTGTGGTTTGCTCTTGTTTGATTGATTTCTTCTTGTGCTCCTCTTCTTATTTCCTTTTCTTGAATTTCCATATGCATGCTTGGTTGAGATGAGCTTGTGGAGGCTACTGCCCCACACTATTTTCCTCCCACTTTCATTCTATTTGTGCATCTTGTGTTTGCATCTTCGTTTGCATATGCATTCTTCTTCTTCTTCTTCTTCTTTTTGCTCTTCTTTGCCATGCTCCCCATACGTTCTCTAACCTCTTGAGGTTATGATAGACATTAGGTGCCTAACCATGCATGATAGCAATAGGTAGTTCCCTTTTAAACTCAACTTTAAGTCCACTTTGATATGACAACTTTTAGGATTTATTAGTCTCCCATTAGTGTCCATTCTTCTCTTCTCATCTTCAAACATTCATAAAACACTTAATAAAGAATGACAAGTGTAGCACGCTACGAGCCTTAAGCTACTTGGGAAATGGTAATTGAGGGGACTCCTCTCAAGGACCTAGAGTGTTTAGTGTACACCCTTTGGGTGATATACGACGCATTCGTTCTTAGGTCATAGTCTCTAGTGTGACATGAGTTATAAATCAAATTCAAAACACTTCTTCTCTAAAAAACACAAAAACACTTCAACCCTTTTTTATCCTTCAGGATCTTAATCAGGAAAATCTTTTCAGATAAAAGAGTGTCGTTAACTTTTAATTCTACCGCAAACGGTAGCGCCTAAGTCTCTAATGTTCGAGCTGCATACACCAACTGCTAGAACTACTTGTTAACCCTACTCGGGCCTAAAAACTTTTGAACCAACCTGTGGTCCTTTTTAGCCTGAACTACGTTCTCTCTGATCTTTCATACCAGATGAAAGTATGTAGGCACAAGACGCGATGTCTTGGCGATAAACCTTTCCCCTTTCTTTACCCGTAGTTAGGCGAACTACATTGACTCTGACTTTCCAATTGCACGAGGGACTACGTAGGCACAGAGCGGCGATGCTCTACCAAGTCACTTCTCTTTTCTTTTTCTTTTTTCCTTAAGCCTTTAGCTAGATAGTTTCAACACACCCTTTTAGATAGACAACAATGCGTAGATCCCGTCGAGTACGATGGACGTGAGGGGTGCTAATACCTTCCCCTTGCGTAACCGACTCCCGAATCCAGACATGGTTGCGATGACCTTGTCTTTCCCTTTTTCGTTAGGGTTTTTCAATCGTTTCCTTTCCCTCTCTATGGGATAAATAACGAAAGTGGTGACACTTCTGTTTTTCCGCCGGTTGTTTTTCGCAGTTGCGACAATACCTTCCCTTTGCGTAACCGAATCCTGAATACAGACATGGTTGCGATGACCTTGTCTTTCCCTTTTCCGTTAGGTTTTTCCGATCGTTTCATTTCCCTCTCTTTGGGATAAATAACGAAAATGGCAACTCTTCTGTTTTTCCACCGGTTGTTTTTCGCAGTTGCGACAACTAGCGACTCTGGTTCCCTATGTGAGTCAATCCTAGCGATTGTCTGTTTATCTTTGGGTGTTGTATATATGTGCTTTATTTATTTTGTTCGAATTTATTTTTAGCATCATATATAATTATTGTTATGCTGTGGGGAGGGAAGTTCCACTGAGTGATAAGCCAGACCTAGGCTTGAGTACAAACATAGTATTAGAAGTGAAAACTAGTGGTGAACCTGTATGTTAGGCATGCACTAGTTCCCGCGAAATTTGCGCTCAGACGAGATTCTTTTTGATGACTTTCTTTCCAGCCCAGTGGGCCGTTGAGAGGATTTCAGATTTGAGGATTGTCGACTCTGGGGACCGATCATCTGTGATTCAGCTAAGTGAGGCCTCTTCGCGAGATGATGATGCCAAACCAGAAATGGTAAACGTATCATCATTTCTTGATAGTCTGTGACGCTGACAAACGCATAGGATGCCATACCTTATCAGTGAATAGGTCCATACTTGTGAGTGGGACTGGGGTTATGCAGGAAACTTTTACCTTCAGATTTCCCGGTTTTCTCTACAGTTTGAATCTGGATTATTGGTATCAGTTGGTTTCTATCGGAGCCGTGTTATGTTCTTGCTGAAGCGGAGCTCTGGTCTTCCTCAGTCTACGGCACAACAGTCTTGATCCCGTGTGTGTGCATTAGCATTCTGCATTTAGCATTGTCTGCATTTGCATTTCATCTTTGCATATCCTTTCTCAGCCGGAACAAGGAGCTTACCCATATTTTGTCTTCTTCGTCAGTTGATTTCCTGATATTCGCATTGGATTTGAGTTAGCTTTCGGAAGGATCATGAATTTAGGAAAGCATAATTTGGTTGTTACGAGGGCAGAGTTTGAATTGATGAAGAATCAGTTGAGTCAACTCGTGGAAGCCATGACAGTTATGACCAGAGGAGAGGCCGATATTCAGAAGACTCCAGTGTACAATGTTGCTCAAGCTCACCTTGTGCCGATTCTTGTTGAAGAGCATCCCAATGCCAGAGATATAGATTCTTCTTCCATCCATGACACAGACTATCAGAGTTTCACTTTCCCTATGCCAGACTCTTAGAGGACTGTTCCAAAGGTTAATGTTGAAGACCCGCAGACTGTTGAATTCATGGGAAAATGTCAGCTGTTGGAAGAAAAACTTGATGCCCTGATGAGTCAGGATACTCTTAATCTGAGTGTTGCGAGCATGTGTCTGGTGCCCGGTCTTGTGATGCCGCTGAAGTTTAAAATGCCAAATTTTGAGAAGTTCAAAGGGGATAGTTGTCCGAAGCAGCATCTGGTAATGTTTTGTAGGAGAATTACCTCACATGTTCACAATGATCAGCTTATGATTCACTATTTCCAGGACAGTCTGAGTGGAGCATCATTGAATTGGTATATGCAGTTGGAGGGTGGTTATATCTGATCATGGTCAAATTTAGCCAATGCCTTTGTGAAGCAGTACGACTACAATCTCAACATGGCTCCTAGTCGCGTGCAGTTACAAGAATTATCTCAGGCGGACGACGAATCCTTCAGAGGGTATGTGCAGAGATGGAGAGAGTTAGGTGCTCGTGTTCAACCTCCACTTCAGGATAAAGAGTTGATTGATATATTCTTGAGTACCTTGAAACGCCATTACTTTGACAAGTTGATCAGTGATGGAATGTCAAACTTTGTTGACTTGGTGATAATGGGTGAACGTGTCGAGAATGGAATCAAGAGCGGAAAGATTCGAAACATCCCATATATCTCAGTTGAGGAGAATGAGTCAGTTGTCAGCTCTCAGGAAGAATGGGAAAGAGGAAGTGATGTTCTTTCAGAATCTCCTGTATCTCAGGTTCAGTTTTCAAATACTTCGAGTGTTCAAAGTCAGCAGTCTGTTGGGTATGTGTATCAGATATCTGTTTCTCGCCAGAGTCAACAGTCTTACTGTCATCAACCGCGTCAGCACGCCAGACGAAGATCAAGGAAACCAGAAAGGCATTTTACTCAGTTGTCGGTATCGTACAGTCAGTTGTTGCCGGATTTGATCAGATGTGGGTTGATAGTACCAAAGAAGATTAATCCAGAGATCCCGCCATATCCACCAGGCTTCGATGTCAGCGCCCACTGTGAGTACCACGCTGGGGCACGGGGGCATTCAATGGAAGATTGTAAGGTGCTTAGGATCCAGGTTCAAGATTTGTTGGATTCCAACAAGATCTCAGTCACGTTCCAAGGTGTTCAAGTCAATGATCCTCTTTTATCCAGTCAAGCGGGTGTGTCAGCTCATGTTTCGGAGGAGTTCACCGAGAGTATTTGTTCAGAAGAGTATCAAACTGAAGACTCAGTTGAGGGTTGTATCCCTGTATAGGATTTGTTCATTATTGTATGCTGACCCTCGCCAGGCTTGTTGGTCGAGGTCACTATGTTTGTATTGAGTTACTCATGTGTGGTGAATATATGTGTGATGGTTATCCGTGTTTGGATCTTGGGTTCTTTTTTTTGCCTTGGTGCTATCCTGAGATTTCTCTGTTGCATGCTTGTTTGCATCTTGCATATTGTTTTTGTGTAACAGGTACCTCGGAGCTGTTAATCTGACTTTATATACTCCACTAGTTCGTTGCAGGTTATACAATCAGTTATAGGAATTCTCGCAAAGTTATGGAGCAAGTTCAAGCAGAGCTGAGAGAAGTCAAGAGCCAGATGGGGCAGTTCGTCATAGACATGCAAGCATTGCGCTTGGACCAGAATGCGCTCAGAGAGGAGAACCAACAGTTGAAAACTCAGGTGAGCTTAATCATGGAAGTGATAGGGAACGTGCTCAGGAAGGAAGGTGATCAAATGCCAGAGGTTGCAGCAAAGATGCTTGTTCCACTTCTGTATGTGGAGCCTATACTAGAGCAAAATGTGTGTCAGAAGTCTGTTGCACAACCGGAGGTTCCAATATTTCTGTGCCATCAGCTGCGTCCTGTTTCTCAGGAGAATCCCAGGATTAGAAGATATGGTTAGAGGATAAAATCTCAAGACAGAATCTTCGATCAGATCCCCATGGATTATGCTCAGTTGGCGCAACTCTTGCTCCAACTTCAGTTGGTTAAGCCTCGGACTTTGGATCCACTTACTGGCCAACCACCACCGGGCTTCGATGTAAATGCTTATTGTAATTTCCACTATGGGGGACAGGGGCACAACGTTGCGAACTGTAAAGCTTTTAAGCATAAGGTTCAGGACCTGATTGATTCTAAGACAATTGAATTCACACTGAGCGGCATGAAGGTATCAGGCGAATTTGCTCCCTATCGTGAAAAAGAGATTGATACTCTTATTTCCGTCCCTAAAGCTGCAGTAGGTCAAGAGTATATCCTATAATCTTTGGTGTCAGAATCTCCCTGCCCACAGTTGCTGCCTGTTCCTGGGTCAAGTTTAAGGATGAAAGCGCCTGAGCAAGGAGAGTCCTCAAGAGTCCAACCCCAGTCGCCGGATGTTTCTGCTGTTCAGAGTCCACGACCTTTTGAGTCATCGCAGTAAGATTACTGTCTCCAGATTTAGAGTAGGTCCCGCAACAACAATCTGAAAAGAAGGAGTGCTCCTCGGCGTCCAGTGCCTATGCTACATCGCTCGTCTGATTGAGTTTGGAGACTTCAAGGGTCGCATCTACCTAAGCAGCTAATCAGTGTGAAAGCCCAGTTCCCAGAAGCTGGCAATTTTCGTTTTATCCTGTTATTTCTTTATGTTTGTATTTTCTCTCCTGTTTAAAGTGCAATCTCATTTGTAAAACTCGTTGTTTCTGATTGATATTAATGAAATGAATATGCATGTTTTGATTTAATCCATTCTTGTTCACTAATTGCTTTTTAAAGATGTTATACGCTTGTTTAAGCGGAATCTGGGGAGGATGACGAAGTTTAAAGACGCGCAAGCTTTCGATTGTATGCTTTTGAAATAAAACCTGCTGATGATGTACATGCATTGTTTCAAATTCCCAAACACCGGAGATATAAGGATGATAACCCCTTGTCAACCCCTTTGAGCCTAGTAGTAGGAGTTTCTTTCTGAAAATGAAAAACCCTAATTTTAACCTGGGGCAGGGTAGTTGTCAGCTAATTTGACCGGGCATCCAAATTACAATAGGAGTTATTCCCATTCGAGGATAAATCACACCCGTATAGGTCGTTCCTAAAGAACCTCAATGGTTAAACCTTGCCGATAAGGAGTGAAACAGACACGTTATTCCCCAAAGAGTCAGAGAAGCCGGTGTCACATGATTTGTTTGAAAAGAAAAGAATTAAAAGAAAAAAAGAGAACAAAGCCCGCGAAGTCGAATCTTAAAAAAAGTGACTTAGACAAAAATTAGGGCATCCCGCTGGACCTTGAAATCAAAAGAAGCTCAAAAGAGCCAGTCCAGGAAAAAGTTAGGGAAATAAAAAAATTATGATGAAAAACAAGTCGTGTGATTCAGGCACCAAAGACGGAAAGCAAGTGACTGTCACTCCAAAACTTGTGGTTTCCCAAACCATCACTCCTGTCATTCAACCTCTGAGAGGTGAGCACTAGCGTCGAATTAGCTGAATATAGGATTGAAGAACATCACGGAGAATGGGTGGGTTAAAATAAATTCTGAGCCTTTATCCTTTCCTTGTAAACCGTGAACCTGACCAAGTTACAACCTGAAAAAGTCCTAATTGAAGCAGGTTTGTTTCGAAAGCATACTTTGATAAAGATCACATCGAAACTGACTCCTAAAAGGGTTCCTCTTACAGTGTTGTACTAATGTTGACATGTTGATAAACGACTCGTTCATTTTATGTCACAAATTTTTCCAATGAACATGCTTGGATTTCAAAAACTGTCATATGCATTGCATTTAATATATCTTTTATGCAGAACAATTTGTTTTACTTGCGAGTAATCGCTTGACAGCAGGAAAGTTTCCATAGTGGAAATATTGATCAGGATAGAATGCAGATTGCCTGAATACTCCGTTGAACTGGGGCAAGTTATATCAAATGATCATAGCATGGGAATCATCCATCCGGAAGTCAATTAATCTGAAGCAGGCAAGTCGAGATTCGACGAATCTCTCGTAGCTAGGAAGCACTTTCCTCATAGATCAGCAAATCAGGGGCAAAGTCATCGCAGACTGGGGCACGCCACCCCAAAGAGCGCATAAGTTATTCCTTATCTGTGGGGAAGTTAATGTAAAGCACCTCTTCGAGGTTCAAGATGTTTAGTCAGTGCATATCAAGCCATCAGGGCATGAGATTTCAGATCTCCTTTTGAGGAATATCCCCACAGAGATCCCACGAGCTGGGGCAAAATTGGAAGCGTAGGAACTGTTCCTCTCCGTGTCTTCAGAGTTGCTTAGGCAGGTTTAATCAACCTCGTAAGTTTAAGACGAATGTCGGGAAGTCATGTTATTATCCCTTGACCCTTTGATCAAAAACCTCTGAGTTCAAACATGATATTTTTCCAGCATCAGTCATACCTGATCCTTTGCAAATCCAATTCCCTTTGGTACGTAGGAAAACTTCGTCTGTTTTCCCCGACAAAAGTCCAATCATCATTGGCGCGTGTAAGATATCCCCAGTAGAGTCCAATCATACTTGGCACATCTGGTTATCCCCAGCGGACTTGGCTTCCTCTTCAGCATTTATTTTGCTGGAGTTAATTTGTTATCCAGCTTTCCCCCGCGGCCCGAGCCTGCATCTGCATCTTTGCATGTTGTTATCAGATTTGCATCATCCTTGCATTTCATCCTCAAATGCGTAGCATTTCCATTTTGTATGGAGCATTATGCCATATTCAAACATACGCATATGCATTCGAAGCATAAGTCAGTTTCTGCCAGCCTTCCGTGGCAACTTGAATCTCTTCGCAATCAATACAGGGGCATTTATCTAGCAGCTTTGTTCAGACAGCTTATTGGTTTACTTGGGTTTCATATCATCAGTCAGTTATGAGTTTGTCCATCAGTCCTCTGATGATGACATCCCCAAGCAGAGTTTCTTTGTCCATCAGTCCTCTGATGCCGACAGTTTCTCTTTCCGTCAATCCCTATTGACGATGTGGTTCTTCGAGCAGATTTTATTTCTGTCAATTCCTATTGACGATGTGTTTCCTCAGCAGGTTTTTCTCTTCGTCTATCCTTAGACGACGCGAGCTTCAGACGTGGTTTTCTTTCCGCTTATTGGATGAGATGGCGTTTTAGGAGGGTTTTCGTGCTGTCAATTCCTATTGACGCTGTGACTCTTTGAAGAATGATTGGTTTCCCTTGTTGGCAATTCCTGTTGACGACATGGCTCTTTGAAGATGGTTTTCTTTCTGTCAGTTCTTATTGACGATGTGGCTCTTTGAAGATATTTTCTTTCCATCAACTTTTATGGACGAAAGAATTCTGCAATTCGACGAACGATTTTGAAGTGCGGTTTTGGGTGTCTTCCCGTCTACTTTTAGACGATGTGAGTATTTGGAGTATTTCCGTATTCCATTAGACGATGTGAGTATTGCTTCTGTCTATCCTTGGACAGTGCGGAAGTATTTGGGAGTCTTTCCATCTACCATTAGACGATGTGAGTATGGCTTCTCTTTCTGTCTATCCAGAGACAATGTGAACGTTGGATATTGTTTTTCTTTCCGTCTACCATTAGACGATGTGAGTATTTAGAGTCTTCCCTTCTACCATTAGACGACGTGAGTATTGCTTTTCTTGTTGTATATCCTTAGACAATGTGAAGGGATCAAGTGCATGTTGATCCAGCTTTCAGCATTGACTTTCCGTCTACTTTTAGACGATGTGAGTATTTGGAGTCTTTCCGTCTACTTTTAGACGATGTGAGTATTATTCTCTTCTTGAGGTGAAGTTACCAACTACGTGTTGATATAGCCTTTGGTTTTGATGCCTGTGGCGTTACACAGATGACTGGCAATGATGTCAAGTGTTCTCTATTGGATGATCAGTCAGCTGGTTGCCGTTGCAACTGTCTGCATTCAGTTTTTCTGGATTATTTGTTCCCCAATCAGAGTGTTGCAGTTTATTTCTGCGGTTGGAAAATTTCCGGGTTCTCTGGTATTCAACCGTCTTTTACCTTGATTGTTTGAAAGTCGTTCGCTTTTCATCCACTCAGGTCCAAGTCGTTTGAATAGGGGCAATTGTTGCACCCCAAAATTTGCCCAACATTTTTCTTTAGCTGGCTTGTGGTTCATTTCATTTATTTCTAGCAATTGAATTGCATAGCATTTTTCATTGAACAGGGGATCAAGAGGTTGTGCATAGAAAGAAGAGGTTACCCAGAATGTTGAGCCTAAGCAAGGGGTGTTACTCAAGTTTGAATGGTCATCAGGTCATCTTGAAGAGGTCAACAGTTTTGTGAAAAGATGGATGGATGTATGTGGGTCAGCTCCTAACTTGGAGGTCAGTTAAAGATCATTTGAAGTTTTTAAAGCCATGATTATGGATATGGGATGTTGAGAGAGCTCATAGAGTGCTTTGAGAGCCATGTTAGAGCTTATTCAAGTTGTTGTGTGATGTGAAAGAAGCCACAGTCAAGAATGTTGCATCTAGGGTTTTCATCTAGTCAACCCTCATTCAACTGTGAAATTAAAGGAGATTAAAACTTAATTCCAAGTCTCTATGGTCATCGAATGTTGTGTTGAGGTGTTTAATATATCATTTCAAGATCAATTCATCAAGAGTCAAGAGTGTGAGAAGTTACTAAATTAGGGTTCTCAGTGTAAAATCCCCTGTTTAGTTCCTAACTTCAAGACCACCTATCTCAAGATTCAAGTCTCATCTCAACTTTTGACTAAAATGAAACTTATAGAGCATGTTCTTAGCTTTCTTTTGAGTACTAGAAGTCCTTGATTGGATTTATAGAACTCAAGTTATGATACAGACAAGTTACAGGTCATCAGATGAATGTGATTTTGGTCAACAAAAATCAACCAACTTCCAAACCATTTTTGACCTAGAAGGATGTTTCTCCTCAACTTTTGATGAACATGAAAGTTATTCCTCACGATCTTAGCTTTCCAAAGAGTACTAGAAGTCTTTCATCTGATTTGTAGAACTCAAGTTATGAGCTTTGCAAGTCAGGGGTATTTTGGGAAAGTGAGATTATAGGTCATAAGATTATAGGTCATTTTTACCATCTTGAAAACTTCAAATGGAGATTTTTCCAATATAAAATGTGCTCCAAATGGTGTCAATTGTTCAACCAAGCATTGAGAAGTCATGGATTTGGCTTGAAATAGAGAATTGGTATGAGAATTTTCAAGGAAAAGTCTTAAAAGGGGAAAATCAAGTTAATTCATTTCTAACCAAAACAAGACATGTTTATGCATTTTTTGACTCACCAAGATGTACTAAACATGATGCCTATCTTAGATTTTCATTTTGGTACCATTTTCATGAGTTTTGCAATGGCACTTTCAAGTGAAAAAGTGATAATCAAATAGCAACCTTTGGATCAATTCAAGGGATGATTTGTGTCCACATGATCAGGTTGAAGTCTCAGCAAGCGAAATGAATCATATTGGAGCTGATTGCAAGCCATTTTCGTGCAGTTTTACAAAGCAAAAAGTGAAGAAAAGTTGGATTTCAATTGGGCTCTTAGGGACTGTAATTGGGCTCCAAAACAATCAAGATCTATCATATATAAACTTTTGAATATGTACAAAGCTTCAGAATGGAATTTGGAGGGGATTTGCTCAAGAACTCGTGTGGAAAAAGTGGAGAAAAATTGAAATACGATTTTGGAGAATTATCAAGATTCAAGGCAAATCAAGCTTGCAAACATCTCTAGGAAGGATCATTGAACGTTTCTGGATCGAAATCATCAACAATTCTACACGTTTGAAGGCCCAGTGGTGGCTCTCCACTAGGTAAACTACTTTTCCAAAATTCTCACAATTCATGTTGAATTAGCACGCCATTGTTGTATATTTGTAATCTATGAACTATGTAGATCATTTCTGGTGCATATTTGTTGATGTTCATGACATTTTATGGTTTGAGCTTTAAACTTGTGGCTTTCGATCTGGCTTGTTCTTCCACTGAAATTTAATTTGAATCATGGATTTGAGTTGTACGTAGCATGAGGAAGAGAATGACGTGTTTATTTGCAAGTTTCATGACATATTTTTGACCGGCCACTATTCACACTCACCGGAGAAGACGACCGGAGTCTTCTCCGGCCACCTCTGCACTCTCCCTTCGTTTCTCCATTTGAAATGAAGAGGATGATTCAGTCACCATTCGATCGTGTAACCTTGCTTGACCTGGTATCCTCATCCAACGTGTGAGATCATTTTCAGATAGGGTTTGACTATTTTAATTGACGTGGCGCAATGATGTGCGTGAGATCTGCATATTTAATGAATGTACGCGCTTGATAAAGACCTATGGTGGTCTTCATTTGACTTGGCGCACATGATTATCAGATTTTCCATTAAATGTGAATTGGATTGGGCCACAACTTGCTACGCGCACCCTCCCTTCAGGGCCCATAAGCATTTTGAACTGAATCTCCTTACTATTGGCACCACTGACTTTATTATTTCTTTTTTATTTCTTTTTTTTATTTTTAATTCTGTTTTGGATTTAAATCATTTAAAATAGCTCCAATGTTCCTAAAATTCCACAAAAATATTTTTTAGAGACTTTGAGATGTCCTTTACTTTTAGGATATTTTTATTTTATTTTTTGATTTTATTTTCAATTAAAAAAGAAATTAAATATTGGAGTTGTTTTAAATGAGTTAAATTGTGACATTGTTTGTTCTTCTATTTGTTTCTCTCACTTCTTTTGGGTCCAATGAATGAAAATTGATCCTCATACCCTTGATGAGTTGAACAATTTTTTAGGACCATTTTGCCCCTGGTTGGTTGACTTTATGGTTGACTTTTGGTGCTTTTCTTTTGACCCTCGATTCTCCGATTTCAAAGTGGTACATCTTGAATATTACTTTCTTTTGATGGTGCTTTGAGGGGATATTTGCTTTGATCTTTTGGCCTCTGTTTTCCAACATGTTTAGGTACCTTGTGCATTTTATTTGATCATTTTTGAACCATTTTCCTATTTTTGAGGTAACTTGCAAGTCAGGTTACCTCCAAGGGAGGTTCACACATGTACCTTGACCTAGTTTGACTTGGATATGACATTTTTGGATCCTTTGAACTCTCAATGCATTTTGTTTCATGTTGCTAACATGTTAAGGATGATGATTGTTCAATTTTAGATCATGATATTGTTTCTTCCTTGTTCATTTGTTTGTTTTCTTTTGAGCTTTCAATTAGGGTTTCATTGTGAAGTATGCTTGCATTCTCTTATGTTTTGGTTTGCATTTCCTTTTGGTATGATTTTCTTTTGCTTTTGAGCTTTCCTCTCCATCTTTACCTTCTGTCCAATGACTTTGGAACCTCATTTAAGGTATCTTAGTCCCTCCTGAGGAGGTACTTGAAGTATACCTAAAATGATGGATCCTTAAGGACTCTTTTGTGCTTCCTTTGCACTTGGTTTGTGATGCTTATGGTTGAGTACCTATTATGAGGTCCTTTCTGCCCTCATTTGGTCTCCCATCCTCACTTGGCTTTGGGTTTTGTTTTACCTTTCATTTGGTTTAGTTCTTGTGGTGTGGTTCATGTTGTTTGACTTAGGTCATTTCATCCCATTTTTGATGCATCTTTCTGTGGTTTGCTCTTGTTTGATTGATTTCTTTTTGTGCACTTCTTTCTTTTCTTGCATTTCCATATGTATGCTTGGTTGAGATGAGCTTGTGGAGGCTACTGCCCCACACTATTTTCCTCCCACTTTCATTCTATTTGTGCATCTTATGTTTGCATCTTCATTTGCATATGATGTCTTTTCTTCTTCTTCTTCTTTTGCTTTTCTTTGCCATGTTCCCCATAAGTTCTCTAACCTCTTGAGGTTATGATAGACATTAGGTGTCTAACCATGCATGGTAACATTAGGTAGTTCCCTTTTGAAACTCAACTTTATGTCCACTTTCCATGATAACTTTTAGGTTTGATTAGTCTCCCATTAGTGTTCCTTCTTCTCTTCTCATCTTCAAACACTCATAAAACATTTAATAAAGAATGACAAGTGTTGTATGCTACGAGCCTTAAGCTATTTGGGAAATGATGATTGGGTGGTTGCCTCTCAATTGTCTAGAATGTTAGTGTATGTCCTTTGGACAATATACGATGCATTCGCTCCTGAGTCATAGTCTTTAGTGCAACATGAGTTACAAATCAAGTTCAAAACACTTCTTCTCTAAAAATATAAAAACACTTCAAACCTTTTTTATCCTTCGAGATCTTAATCAGGAAAAGCTTTTCAGATAAAAGAGTTTCGTTAACTCTTAGTTCTACCGCAAAAGGTAACACCTAAGTCTCCAATGGTCGAGCTGCATACACCAACTGCTAGAACTACTTGTTAACCCTACTCAGGCCTAAAAACTTTTGAACCAACCTGTGGTCCTTTTTAGCCCGAACTATGTTCTTTCTGATCTTTCATACCAGATGAAAGTACGTAGGCGCAAGACGCAGTGTTTTGGCGAGCAACCTTCCCTCTTTACCCGTATTTAGTCGAACTATGTTGACTCTGACTTTCCCATTGCACGAGGGAGTACGTAAGCACAGAGCGGCGATGCTCTGCCGAGTCACTTCTTTTCTTTCTCTTTTGTCCCTGAGCCTTTAGCTAGATAGTTTCAACACACCCTTTTAGATAGACAACAATGCGTGGATCCCGTCGAGTACGATGGACGTGAGGGGTGCTAATACCTCCCCCTTGTGTAACCGACTCCCGAATCAAGACATGGTTGTGATGACCTTGTCTTTCCCTTTTCCGTTAGGTTTTTCTGATCGTTTCCTTTCCCTCTCTTTGGGATAAATAACGAAAGTGGCGACTCTTCTGTTTTTCCGCCGGTTGTTTTTTGCAGTTGCGACACACTTATATTCATTTTAATCAATAATAATACTAATATTCTCATATAGTATACTATTAATTAAATAAATAGTCCAAAAATGCACATTTTCTCAATAATCCACAAAACCACCGAAAACCACCCAAAATACGAATATTCTGAATTAGATAATTAATTAAAATATTCCGCTTAAATTTGGGGTGTTACAATTGATCCTCGAACGGGAACACTCCTTTTGCAATTTGGACGCTCGGCCAAATTAGCTGACACCTACCCTGCCCCGGGTTAAGATTGAGGGTTTTTCCGTTTTTCAGAAAGAAACTCCTACTACTAGGCTCAAAAGGGTTAACAAGGGATTATCATCCTTATATCTCCAGTGTCTAGGGATTTGAAACAATGCATGTACATCACCAGCAATGGTTTCATGCAAAAGCATACAATCAGAAGTTCCTCTTTCAATTTCGTCATCCTCCCCAGATTCTGCTTAAACAAGCGTTTGACATCTGCAAAAGTAATTAGTGAACACGAATGGATTTGATCAAAACATGCATATTCATTTCATTAGCATTATCAATTGAAAACAATACAAGTTTTACAAATGAGATTTGCACTTTAAACAGGAAAAAAACTACAAATGCAAAGAAATGACATGATAAAAACAGAGAATGCCAACTTCGGGGAGCCGGGCTTTCGGAACTTCATTTGCCACTGAATCAGCCATCTTCAAACTCAATCAGATGAGAGGTTGACGTGCATAACCAAATCTCCCTCGGGAAAGGATATGTACTCTTTGTCAATCAACTATTGCACTTTGGCTTGAAAGGCTTTGCAATCGTCAGTTGAGTGTCCCATGGATCCTCCATGATATCCGTATTGAACACTGGGATCATATCCGGGAGGGTATGGCTCTGGAACTAGCTTGAGAGTCTTAGGCTCCACCAATGAATTCTGAATCAGATGTGGCAGTAGCTGACTGTATGACATCAGAACTGGATGAAGAGAAGCATTCCTTCTTTCCAAATTATTGCGAGGCCTATTCTGATTCTGGCGCCGAGGGTATTGCTGCCGAGGAGCATGAGGTTGTTGGCGTTGACTAGGGATTTCCTCGCGTTCAGGCACTTTCGCTCTCAGACTTAGCCCAGGAACCGACAATAGTTGTGGGTGCGGCGATTCTGCAGTCATAAATTGCACGACACGCTCTTGACCTGATGCAACTTCAGGAGAAATAAGAGGAACAACCACCTCTTTGGCATTGAATGGACCAAGCCCACCTGGTACACTTACACCGCCCGGCGTGAATTCAACTCCCTTTGCATCAATTGAATCTTGAACTTTGTGCTTAAAAGCTTTGCAGTTCTCGACATTATTCCCTGGTGCCCTAGAATGAAAATCGCAGTGAGCACTTACATCAAAGCCCAGTGGTATCTCACCCGTAAGTGGAGACATAGTCTGAAGTTTAACCAATTGTAGTTGAAGCAAGAGTTGCAACAATTGAGCATACGTCATAGGGACTTGGTCAAAAATTTTGTCAAATTGCTTTATCCATTGACAATACCTCCTAGTCTTAAGATTTTCTCGGGGAACACGAGGTAGCTGCTGGCGTGGCAAATCTGGGATCTTAGGCTGTGCAGCAGGTCTTCGAGGCATATCCTGCCTTGGGAGAGATTCCAGAGGCATGGGTGGAATAACTATTTCTGCAGCGGCTTCGGGCATCTAATCACCCTCCTTTATTAGCACATTCCTTACCACCTCTGTTATCAGGCCCATCTGAGTTTCAGCTGATGAACTTCTTCCCTTAGCATCTTCTAACCCTGGCACACAACCTGCATGTCCATCGTAAATCGCCCCATTTGGCTTCGGACCTCCCTCAACTCTGCCCAAATCTGATCCACTACTCTTTGTTGATTCCCCCCGAGTCGGATATCTGAGATCCTCAATCCTGAACTGAAGAAAACCAAGCAGGGATAAGAACACAAGGCCACCAAGAACAACCTGCGATGCAAATGAGAATGCAAAATGCAAAATGCAAACATGTCTATGTATTCTCAGGGAGATCTCCCCCTTGATTCTAGTTTCAATAGACAAGAATAGAAGAGATGGATAAGAACACCATGAAGTTTTCGAAGACGCCAGGCTCAGCCATGGAAATCAGACCAAATAAAGGTCCTAACTCAGGTGTCGGATCAATACCAGAATCAAAAGGGAGACGAGAACCTTTCAAATACATAAACATGCAATGTTAAATGCAAGATGATTATGCATATGCAAATGCAACAGGGGATCAAGATTGTTGTGTTGTAGCTGGAGAAGAATCGGCGCTTCGCTTTGACAAGAACACTAGCACAACTCTGATGATAGGAATCACTGATACCAATAACTCAGATTCATACTGTAGAGAAACCCAGGTTATCTGAAGGTCAAAGTTTCCTGCATAACCCAATCCCTCTCACAGGTATGGACCTATCCACTAATAAGGTTCAGCATCCTATGTGTTCATCGGCGCCACAGACTTACGAGAAATGATGATATGTTCACCATTTCTGGTTTGGCATCATCCTCTCCCGAAGAGGCCTCACTTAGATGAATCACAAATGATCGATCCCCAGAGTCGACAACTTCCAAATCCAAAATCCCTTTAGATCCTCAGGATCAGAAAGGAAATCATCAAAGAAAATCTCGTTTGAGCGCAAATTTCACGGGGAATTGTGTCTGCTCAGCAAACAGGCCCCCACTAGTCTCCACTACTAATGTTAGGTTTATACTCAAGCATGGGTCTGGCTCATCACTCAACAGAACCTCCCTCCCCATAGCACAACAATAATGATAATATATAATGCTGAAAATAAATGCGGGAAAGTAAAAATAAAGCACATATATACAACACCCGAGATAAACAAACAAACACTAGGATTGACTCGCATAGGGCACCGTTGAAGTCCCCAGCAGAGTCGCCAGCTGTCGCTATTGCGAAAAAAGGTTCCGACAATGACAAAAGAGTCGCCACCGTTTGTTATTTATCCTAACACGAGGGAAAGGAAACGAGCTGAGAAAACCTGACGAAACGGGATAAGATTAGTCATCGCAACCAAATCTCGGGTTCGAGAGTCGGTTACGCAAGGGGAAGGTATTAGCACCCCTCACGTCCGTCATACTCGATGGGATCCATGCTTGTTGTCTATCTAAGGGTGTGTTTATCTATCTAACTAAAGGTCCTGGACAAAAGAAAGGAAAAAGGACTCCACAAAGCGTCGCCGCTCTGGGCCTACGTATTCTCATCTGGTACGAGAAATCAGAGTCAACGTAGTTCGGCTAACTACGGGTGAAAGGTGGGGAAAGGTTGCTCGCCGAGACATCCCCGTCTCGTGCCTACGTACTCTCAATAGATATGAGAGATCGGAGAAAACGTAGTTTGGGCAATTAGAACACCAGTTTGTTCGTCTGTTTTAACCGAGTAGGGTTAAACATATGTTCCAGCAGTTAGGGACAAAGCCTGTTTGCGGTAGAACCGAAGCTTAACAACACTCTTTTCTGAAAATGAAAGTTTGATTAATCTCGAAGGAAAAAGGTTTGAAGTTTTATTTTGTGTCTTGATTATTGAGTGTTTATAATGTATGTTGTACTAAAGTCTAAAACCTAGGAGCGAATGCGTCACATATCGTCCTAAGGACATACACTAAACACTCTAAAGCAATTGAGAGGTAGCCCCCCAATCACCATTTCCCAAGTACAAGGCTCATGGCACAATATCCATTATATTTTATTAAGTATTTTGAAATTGTTTGAAAATGAGAAGAGAGACGCACGGAAGGTCTAAGGGAAACTTGGCCCTAACGTTGTCATACAAAATGGTCCTAAGATTGGGATTGAAAGGGGAAACATCTACCCTAATGTTAGTATGCATAGTTTGAAACCTAATGTCTATAACCAACCTTAAACAAGGAGGGTTAGATCCTAGGGGAACATGGCAAAGAAAAGCAAAAGGAGAAAGCATAACAAAATGCAACATGCAAACATGAAAATGCACATTTAGAATGGAGGGAGGGAGGAAAAATGTGTGGGGAAGCAGCCGCCACAAGCGCATCTCGACCTCAACAGCGATGCAAAAATGATGCAAACATGAAGGAAGCGCAAAAGATGAAAGCAAACGAACATGCAAGAGATCATCACCTTGAACCACATCCATAAGCATGCATTCAAGTGGAAAACACGAATGTCGATGAAATATCGATTAAACAATCAAAACAGCTATATATATCCCAAAACATTTCACTTTTAATGCATCATATTGAATTACGATGATTCGAAGTGAAACGGTACTCAAATAAGCAAGTAAAACAGCAAAACAGACCCACTGGCACAGTGTTAATCGGTTAACCCCAGGGGTTAATCGGTTAACACACCTTTAAAGTTTAAAAATTTTGAAAATTTGAACTGGTTAATCGGTTAACCATATGCGTTAACCGATTAACGCTCTGAAAACATTGAAAAATCTAGAAATTTGTAATGGTTAATCGGTTAACCATATGCGTTAACCGATTAACACTGTGCCAACAGCAGAAAATCAGCAACAGAACAACATGTGCAGCAAATAAGCACTTATCCGATCAACCGGATGATCGCATAATCACTTAATCACGAAATTAAACCAGCAAATCATGATTCAAACAGCATGTAAACAGATCTAAACAGCACCATCCACAATCATGTCAACCAAAATTCAATCGAATATGAAAATCAACATGAACATGCAAATAAGCTTAAAAACGCTATGGATCTAGAATTCCAACCTTCGAAGCGGAGAATTGCTTCGGTTAATGTTGAATTAACTACAATTGAATAGATATGATGCTAGAAGTCCGAAATACTTCAAGATGCACACCAATTCTTGTTGTAGCAATGGAGATTCTTCAAGATTAATCCAAAATAAGCCAAATAATCACTTTCAGATCTAGATCCAATTGTGCACGAATATTGGATGAAGAAATCACTTCGATTGAGATGATGGATGGAGGTTTGAGCTCAAGAATTCATTGATTCCAATGAAGAATCAAAGAATTCAATGAAAAAGAGCTTTGAGTGAAGGTTTTAGAGTTGGAAAATTGAGAGAGAATTGAGATGAATTTTGAAAATGAGAGTGAAAAATGAAGATTGGATTGCTTTGGTTTGGAGTGATTCACTTAAATATCACTTAGGTTTGGATCCAAAGGAAAGGCTTGGAAGTTGGTTTGTGAATTGTGGTTTGGGATGAGGAATGGGATTTTGGAGGGAAAATGAAATGATGAAAAGATTCTAGATCCTTCTCAAGTGTAAAATTTGAATTCAAGTGATCAAAATTGGACCCCAAATGGCTCTGCATTGAAAATTCACGTGCAGAGGCAAAATCTGCACTGGTTAATCGGTTAACCATATACGTTAATCGGTTAACACCCTTAAAAAAAAACCACATTGACCTAATTTGACTTGGTTAATCGGTTAACCATATGCGTTAACCGATTAACACCTTCAAAATTTTGAATTTGGCGCCTTTTGGAGGGAAATCTGTACATTTGCCTTGTTTCAACTGTTTGGAGCTCTGTTAGGCTTTTAAATCTTATTCTTGATCATTACAATTGTAAAAATGCTTGATATGAGCCTGAGTGCTGCTTCCTCAACTGACGTTATCCTGCAAAATAAAATAAAATCGGCCGCCTAACCATTGGGCAAAATAAATGCCAGAGCTTCTAATGCTCGATGTTCGTTGTTCAATCCTTCGCACCGAAATGAACCTGAGCTACAAAAATGCCTTGATCCCCTGCCTCGAGGACAAATGCTATGATATGCGAAAAATGAAAAATTCAAAGAAACAAAAGCCAGTTAAGGTTAAAATGAAAGGGAAAATTTTGGGGTGCAATAGAGTGGTCTGGAAGGCTCATGGGCTTGACGTCGGAGAATATTGTATGATTCAATAGGGATCTTCTTGGCAGTAAAATTATCCTCAGTTGTGGAAGCTTCCCCAATGTTCCTTTGATCGGACGCAAAGGTGGCATCAATTATAATCCTGCTCTCGCTATCAGACAATTTGGCTATGCCTTGAGAGAACCCCCGAAGGAAGAGGAAATACAGGAATCTCAGTATTTCACAAGCCTAGCTGATAGTGACATTCTGTCTAGATTACACCAAGCTTGGAATAATGTTCAACGTAAAGAAAAGATTGCTTTAGGCTAGAGTGATTGCAGAGCCTATGAACCATACGTGGAATGGATCTAGGAAAGAGTTGAGAGACTGTTGCTACCCTTTCCCGACAGGGAGCCTTTGTACCCCCGAGTATTTGAAGAACCAACGACAGTTGACCTCCAGAAGTACAATCAATTGTAGGCTGAAAAAGAGGAACTATGCATGGTGAATGGAGAATTGGATAAGGATATCATTTAGCTTAGGAGTGAGAAGAATCAGGCCACTCACTTGTCCAAGATGCAGACGAAGACAGTGACCAAGATGGGCAGAGAACTGACTGAAGAAATTCGTGTCAGAGAACGTCTTGGTAAGGATATGAGAAGCTTGGGTAATGCCCTGAAAGGCAAGAAGAAAGAGCTGGAGAAAGCACACCTTGAGATATCCAAGTTCAATGCTCAATGGAACACCATCTTAACCAACAACAAAGAAAGAGAAGATGGACTTCATCAACAGATTGTCAAGTTGAAGACTCAACTTCGTGTAAGAGATGAGAAAGATCCAGGTGAGTCTTCTCGTCATTATAAATGCGACCGCAAGCTACATGAAGCTCTTGCAACATTTGAGGAGTATAAGTTGAGAGCAGATCTGAAGAAGTCTAAACTTGAAGACGCATTTGGGGAAGACGCCTGGGAAGATTATGCTCAAGGCCTACAGGATACCATCGGCAGGAGGGAGTTGCTTATCCAGGGATTGATTGCCAGGTCTGATCACCCCGATACTAGAGAACTGTTAGAGGAGTTTCAGACTCACTGTTGCACTTGATGTCTTTTCTCTTTTGTATTCTGTTGTTTTATACTCCGACCATCACCAGGATTGCTGGATGAGGTCGTGTTGACTCAGTTGTGTTTTTCCTTTGTGATGTATTGTATGTTGATACTCCACTCTTATTACAGAAAAATGTCAGCATACTCCAATGATGAGAAGTTACTTATGCATTTTTTCCAAGATAGCCTGTCAGGTCCGTCCTTAGAATGGTATATGGGTTTAGAGCTGGTTGTCGCTACTGCGAAAATAAGGTGCCGGCAAAACAGAAGAGTCGCCACCTTTCGTTATTTATCCCACAGGAAGGGAAAGGAAACGATCAGAAAAAACCTGACGAAAAGGTATAAGACAAGGTCATCGCAACCAATGTATGGATTCGTGAGTCGGTTACACAAGGGGAAGGTATTAGCACCCCTCACGTCCATCGTATTCGATGGGATCCACGTTTGTTGTGTTTATCTGATGGGTTGGTTATATCTTTCTGCGCTAAAAGGATAGTCTGAAAAGAAAAGAAAATGACTCAACAGAACACAGCAGTTCTATGCCTACGTATTCCCGTCTGGAACGAGAAATCAGAGTTAACGTAGTTCGCCTAACTACAGGTTACGGGGGGAAGGTTGCTCGTCGAGATATCGCATCTCATGCCTACGTACTTTCACACAGCGTGAAAGATCAGAGAAAACTTAGTTCGGGACAACAAGAGACACATGTTTATCTTTTTTATCCGAGTAGGGTTAACAGACGGTTCCAGCAGTTGGTGTATGTAGCTCGCTCGACGGAGACTTAGGCGTTTACCGTTTGCGGTAGAACCGGGAGTTAATAGAACTCTCCTTCTGAAAAGGGTTTCCAAGGATTAAAGGTCCCATAGGACAAAAAGATGTTTGATCTTTGTTTTATGTCTTTTAGAAGAAGTATCTTTTATGGATGTTTGCAACTGATATCGCACTAGAGACTATGACCTGAGAGTGAATGCGTCGCATGTCACCCAAAGGGTGCCATACTAAACATCCAAGCTGTTGAAAAGAAACTCTCCAACAACCCTTTCTCAAGTAGCTTAAGGCTCGTAGCGTACGACATCAATTAACCTTTATTACTGTATTTTGATTTGTTTGAAGATGAGAAGAGAAAAGACGCACTAAAGGGGAACTAATCCATCCTAAAGTTGTCATGCAAAATTGATCCTATGATTGAGGTTAGGAGGGAACTACCTAATGTTATCATGCATGGTTAGAACCCTAATGTCTGTCATAACTTCTCTTGAACAAGAGAAGTCAGAGTTCCTAGGGGAACATGGCAAAGGAAAGCAACAACAAAAGAAATAACTGTAAAGAAATAATTGTAAGTAAAATGCATGCAATGCAAAAAACAAGCAGAAGGAGGCAACCTCAACTTCTAGAGCAAGCAAGCCCAAAGGCAACACACCACACAGGCAAGGGAGACAGACTCAACCTTAAGCCAGCAAGCAAAGCCAAATAATAACAGTCAAGCAGAGGGAGCCAGACTCAACCTCTAATGCAGACAAGAAAAGGGAGAAACTCAACCTTTAGCATATTCTTAGGCCTAGAATCATCTGCATGAGGCCTATTCTAATGCAATAGACCAAACAGTCATACAAGCAACAACAAAGCAATCAGTAAAAACAGCAGACAAAACAGCAGACAAACAGCTCAACAGCAAAGCAAATAAACAGCAAGACAAACAAACAGTCTGCAAACAACTTCAAGTCCAAGCCATCTTCAAGAGAAGGAAATGAAAGCTCCAATTTCAAGCTCCAACAAGAGAGAAGGGAGTTAACTTCAAGATTATTGCTTGATGATGGGAAGCATGATGGAAACCAAGGGAATCCATCATGGCACTCAACCATGTATCTGAGATAGGCATCCTCCAAGGTTCTACCTCTTGTGAAATGCCACACATCCTTCCAAAGGAGGGATGAGGCTTCCATATAGGGACCTTGAATCATAGGATGGGAATGGAAAGCAATCAAGGCAATCCATGTTTATTTGAAGAAAGAGAAATCAAACTAAGCTCTTCCTAAACCCTAATTGAATAAGCTACAAGCAAGCTACTAAAAGAAGGTCTAAACACCAAATCAAGCACTACAATCAAGCTAAAGAAACCTCAAGATGTCTAATGAACCACCACAAGAGATTTAGAAGCTTATTTGCACTAAAATCCACCTTTGAGATTCAACTAAGGGAAAAGCTACACTAGAAGCACCCTAATCAACACCTTAAATGTTAAATCTACTTAAAATCCTAAAACACCTTCTAAAATTCTACCCAATTTTCTAAGGGATCCTAAGCATGTTATTGATCTGTGGGCAAAGGATCAAAGCCTTAATCTAAAGGGAAGGCACCTAAAGAAACCCTAAAACCCAAAGAGGTCAAAAGAAACCCTACAAATGGGAGGTCAAGGGAACTAGTCCTAAACAGAACCTAATGTCATCTAAAAAATCTGAATTAAATCCTAGGGGATCATGCGTATCTAATCTACCAGCAAGCCAAAATTCAGCCCTAAATTCTATACCAAACAACCAATCAAAAATCAGCAAAAACATGAAGAATTAAGCCAAAATTAAGGAATTAATAAAAATGCAAATAATCAAATTAAATTGAAAATTGCATGAAAATAAAATGTAAAAGCATCATAAAATCAAGAATAAAATCCAGATCATCCATATATTTTTATCATATTTTTCTGACCAAAATTGGAATTATTATGAATTTTAAAAGAATAAAGCAATTAAAATAAAAAGAAAATGAATTAAAAACAAATAAAAGCCAAAATTAAATCAGGATGGTTGGATCTAGAGACTTGGTTAATCCATCTGAAGGTTCACACGTTGCCAGCGCATTAATGATGCGCAACGTTTTGGGGAAGTCCAAGTTCAATCTCAAAATTAGATCTCGTGCGTTGGTTCTGATTACAAAGTCTTCCTCTCAAACTGATCCAACGGATGTGGAGTTGTCTTCCTCATTCAAACTGGAAATGGAGGGAAAGACCTCAGGTGAACTAGACGGTGGCTCCGGTGGCTGAGCCACCGTCTTCTCCGGTGAGCCACAAATTACAGGTCAACAAACCTTAACAAAATCTATACAGTTCCACTCCAATTTTCATGTTGATCTCAAATATCATGTCCATTTCTCCTAATTCATCACGCATTTTAAAACACGATAGCAAACAGAAAATGCATCAAGTTCTTTATCATCACCAAACCTCAATCCAAAGCCATAGATCTATTCCTCATGCTTCATAGATCATCATAAGCTATCTCAATCATGCTAATTCTCAAGGATCAGGGAGATACAAGTCTCAACAGAAAATTGCTCACACCTAGAATTGTCTCTAAACTCCACAATTTTGATCCAGAATCCATCTATAATCTCTCCTAAACCTTAACCTCATGCTAAAACATGCTAGATCATCATGAATCTACAGCAATTTTGAAAGTTGCATACCTGAGTTGCAGCTTCAAATTGGAGCAGTTAGGGCACGATCCTTGGCTTCAAACTGTGCAGATACACTCTATGATTGATGCTGAAGATGATTGGATCCTCAATTTGCCTTGAATAACTCTTGAAATCAAAACACAATTTGCACTTGCTCCCTTGAAATTCAACTTGCACTATCTGGTTCTACCACGAAATCAGCACCAACCTTGATCAAAACCACTTTCTGAACTTATATAGAATGAGTTTGGGTGATTTGGAGGCCCATTGGAAGCCCAATCAGTAAGATCCAATTTTCACTTCTTCTTCAAAATTTCACCCATGGCTATGCACGATTCTGAGCTCAAAACTTCTCCAAGAAACCTCAATTGCAATGCTTGTTAACTGTGGAGAGTATTGGGATCCAATTGAGAGCTTAATTCCATCCTAAAGCCAACCTTTGAAGTGTTACTTATTTATGAAGTAACAAAGTGAAATACTATGAATTATGCCTCAAATGCATTTTCCACTATTGCCATTGTGTTCAAAATGATTTTTCTGATTAAAATGAGCACACATTTGGTCTTATTTGAACACACATGAATTAATTTGAGTTTTTTTTGACATAAATGCCTTTTAATTCCCCTTTTGCCAATCTCTTTCAAACCAAGTCTCACCCTAAGCCAAATCAATACATCCTTGATACATGGTTGACCTAAAAACATCATTTTGAGCAAGTTTAGTGTTGGACAAAACTTCATTTGAAGCTTGCAAGATAGAGAAAATGACCTATAATGCCAAATGACCTATAATCTCACTTTCCCAAAATACCCCTGACTTGTAACCCTCATAACTTGAGTTCTACAAATCATATGGAAGACTTCTAGTACAATTTGGAAAGCTAAGGTCAAGACCTAAAACTTTCATGTTGGCCAAAAGTTGAGGAGTGATCGCGACTTTCTATGTCTAATACAACTAACTGCAAGTGCACAGTCTATCGCGTAGTAAATCGATCCCACAGGGACTCGTAATCAAACTAGTGTTCTCGGGAGTTACTATGTTTAGCTAGGTAGAATATGTTTTAAGGGAATAATGTTGTCACTAAAAGGGGAAACTAAGATTACTATTTAGATTTTAATTAATCGAATCGATACGTAGTAATTATGTTCTTCAGGGATTTGATAAGTTACTGGTGTATGAAATAGTTTTTGTAGTTTACTTAAGCAGAAAGTGGAGATTTGAAGACTCTCGTCTCACGATGGTTATTGACGCTAATCATAATCCTAAGGGCCTAACGTACACTTTCGTGTTCCGTTCGGGGTTAAAATTACTTTTTGGAAATCTCTAAGTTCTAATTAGTTTTAAAGTGCTTTCGCTGTTATTAAAACGAATGCCTAGTGTTTACTATCTGACCTTACCGCAGCTTTCGCTTGTTGGTTCGTATCTTAATTAATTTCCCACTTTCGTGGCAAAACTACTTTAAAACAAGTTCTCGCTTTCGCGACGAAGTTTATTTCGTAAATCAATTTTTAAACACTTAGACCATAAGTTAATTTTGTGAAAAGAAAGTTTTCAAACAAGAGTTATCAAATCCCATCTGAATTATTACTACATATCGATTACCTAAGTTTAGCTAGACATGGAATTTGGAAAAACAAAACATAAATAATAATAATAAATAATAAATTGCATTATGATAAAATAAGAGTCGATCAAAATGAAAACCTGTAAATAATGCCAATTGGCCTATGGGCAGATCCTCCACAGATGTTGGCAGGATTCTGTCTTTAGTTCCAATTCGATCGTACAGTGCAGTAACAAATACAGAAGAGCGGAAATGGGAATGAGTAGAATGGAAAGGGAAATAAAGGAAAGGGATACAATTGAAACTGGAGAAATGGATACAAATAATAAAAAGGCTGGAAATTAAATTTGCTCTTGAAAATAAATTTGGGCAGCACTTCGTGGTATGAATGCAGCTCCCTTTTTGAAGTCCCCTGCTTCCCTTTTTATAGAGGTGGGATTCCAACGGTTACCTCTGAGGATGATGGACCTTGAGGCAGATAATTTAGGGAGTAGTGGGCCATTAAATGGGAATTGGAACTGCTCTTTTGACGTGTAATCTGAGTGGGGCGTTTTTGCCTGCATGACGGTCGTCACAAGGTGTGACGGTCGTCACCCGTGTGACGGTCGTCATGCATCTGTGACGGTCGTCACATCAGCAAAAACTGTCTGCTGCGCTTTTCATTGTGTTTTCACTCCTTTTTCGTCCATATTTCATCTGGGATTGCTTCTTTTCTTCATGTTGCCTTGTTTAGATGTGATCGTTGAATACCTGCAAAAACATCAGACAAATACATGGAAATAACCCAAAATCGGATCGAAAACGGTTAGCTTTTAGTCAAATTATGCATGAAAATATCTATATGATTTCGTGTTATCAAACTCCCCTAAGCTTGAATCTTTGCTTGTCCTCAAGTAAAACGTGGAAAAGTCGGCAGGCGCGAGGCTGCTTCTTCGTTCGCAGAGTTTGGAAAAACCGGGATTCTTGGTAGGAACAAGACGAGTATCGCGACGACACTGGACTACAAGTCTCCGGAGGTCTCCCTTTTATTGCAAATCGGTCTCAGTCATGCTACCGTATCTTGGTGTCAAGGTTCTCGCGGCAAGTTCACCCTGTTTGTTCTAGCGCAATCACATTAAGCCTGTTGTCCGCACACTCTCATGGCAAGTCGACCTGTTAGTGAATATGATCTCGTTTTTGTTTTTGATCTTCTTTGTTGATCATAATTTGGTGTCATTGATTTTTCAACGAGTTTTTCGTGCCGTTGGGCTAAATGCTCGGGTGAGGAGCACCTAACTTAGAAGGAAACGAATCTTATATTCTTGGGCTTTTTAGCTCTCTTTTCATGATTTTTCATCTTTTTGGAGATCATACACTTATTTGCATCGGTCGCTCGCTTAGAAGTGTTTTTTGGATGGTGCTGACTGCTAGTATAAACTACTTGAGGTTGAGTTTGCGTAGACACTTGAGACTTTGGTACACGTAGGTGGTGAAACCGACTCGCATAAACTAGAGATCTAAGGTGTCTGGACGATACTGGTTTTGTTAGAACTGTCGTTTCCTCGGAGTTTCAAAACTCGGTTTGAACTCAGGTGCATTCTCGTGATGCTTTTGCTTTTGAGGAACAAGTGAAAGTTTTTGTTTACGTCGAAAAATGTGGGGATTGTTTGCGTAACGTGAAAAATATATAGACGCACTTTATTTGCTAGAAATAGAAAGTGTAAAATAGAACTTACTAGAATTCAAAAGTGCAGTGAAATGGAAATACAGTAAATAAGGGAAGTTCTGAATACAGTGGAAATAAGGCTCCGCTCCCACACTATCTCGATTAGTGTCCTCACTGATTCTTGAAGCATGCGAGAGGGAGATACAACTGAAAATGAAAATACATAGAACAAAAATATAGTAAACAGTAAAGGAAAAAAAATGAAAATCTAGTCCCGGGGCCTGTCACGTCCACGCTGGCGTCCTCTGGCTCTAGCAAGGGCTACTCTATCCTCATAGCTCATGGCTCCGGTGTGGTAGACCGTATCGCGGAGGGCTTCGACCTGCAGGGTCTGATTCGCTAGACTCTCAGTAATCGTAGCTTGGCCGGTGTGAAGTTGTTGCATTTGAGTCCAGTGCCAAGCTTCGAACTGGTCAGCTTGCTGGTTCTGCTGCTGCAGCATCGTGAGTATCTGTGCCTGCTGGTCTAGGGAGCGACGGAGGTCCTCTTCAGTGTAGTCGGGCACGGGGTGGTGAAGGCGGCGGCGGGCTCCGGCTGGAGGAGGAGGCTGCGATGGCTCCGGCTGCTCGGACCTGTCCAACTCAGCTTGGATTTCATCTTCGGAATCATGAGTGGGTTCCTGAGTAGGAACAGCGGCAGCAGGAGGGGCAGTGAGGTCGAACAGCCAGTTGGTACGGTCCTCAGGATGGATGCGGGTGCGGGACGGAAGGATGATGCTTCTGACGGTCTTGCCACGCACAACCGGATGATATTTCCCGTCAGCTCGGGAGCGGATGAGATGGGAGGCCCTGCAGTGGTCGGTGTCAAGGAACACCGAGGGGATGGACTGGAGGTGCTGGAGGCGGTCGCCAAGGTTGAGCCCAAGTGCAATCGCCGTGACAATCCCGCCAAAGTAGAATGGCTTCGAGCCACGGTTGCAGTTGGCCTGAATGTGGGCCAGCAGGAACGGGGCAACGTTGACGGGTTCGTTGTTGAAGACGCAATGCAGAAAGAAGAGCTCCTTGGAGTTCACTTTGTGGTTGTTGTCTCTGGCGAAGATGATGTTGCTCAACACCCTGTGAAAGTACCTGATGGCGGGGTTATGGATGTGAGTGGCGTGTAGGGAGTCCCAACCATCGGCGTTGAGGTCGGTCAACTGATACCACAACGTGAAGGCGTCGTGATGGAACTGATCAGTGATGCGGCGATGGGCGTTGTCGCCGCGGGGAAACTGTAGGATGTCGGCAATCTGGTTTTGGTGCAGCTGATAGTTAACGCCAAACATCCGGAAACAAGCGGCGCCTGAGTGCTGGTTGAGTTCGCCGCTGCTGGTGATGTAGGAGAACAAACTCAAGAACTCGAGGGTGAGCTGTTCGTAGGTCGGATGGGGGTTGGAGCAGAGGTTCCAGATGCCTGCTCGTTGAAGCATCCAGGTTACACCTTCGAGGAGTCCGAGCTCCGTAAGTGATGGAAGGTGCGGGTAGTGAGTTGGCTGGAGAGACCTCTGATGAAATGCATTGTACTGTGCTCGTTGTCTCTCGCCTAACTCGCCCTCAGGGAAGGAAATGTTGTTGATGTATGCGTTTCCGGCCATTGTTGAAGATGGAGAGGTTTCGGAGGTTTTGGGGTTTTTTGGCAGAGATGGAAATGTGACAGAACGGTGGTTTGGAGGTTGAATTTGGAGTTGGGGTTTATAGTTTAGATGGAGATGACGAAAATCGTAGTGGGGTATGAATGTTGGAAGTTTGAAAGTGATAATGGGGGAAGTGGAGGGTTACACGACCTCTGTTATACCAGATTGCAGTTCTGGGCTGCGTGACGGTCGTCACAAAGGTGTGACGGTCGTCACCCATGTGACGCTCGTCATGGGACTGTGACGGTCGTCACAGCAGCAAAATCTGCAGAACGCAGAATTTTGCTCTGAGGGCGTATTCGGGGTGATTTTAAAGCGTAGTATTGCTACGGTGATGTACTATAACAGCCAACAATCAATAAATAATGCGAAAACAGAATAATTGAACAAAACTAGAATTGAAATAACATAAAATGGAAACAATTGTATGTAGTACATAATGAAACGAACAATGTGAAAATTCCAAATGAGTGAATTAAACTAAACTAGATTACACTAAACTGAAACTACTGCTATGAGCTAATGACTAATCTTTCCGTGCCTTCAACTCATCAAATTTCCGTGAATAGTAGTCGAGTTGGTCGCAGACTAGATCCATGAAGCCTACCAGGTCACTGTGCATGCCTGCGATATCAGCTTTTACATTCGTCAGAGCTTTATCAACGCCGTCCAATCTGAGTAACACGGTATCCATTTTGTCGGTTGTTTCCTCAGGGATAGGCTCAGGATAAGTATTGTAGTGTGGAGGAGTCATAGGGTCTACTTCATTTTCAGAGGCGGCGTCCTCAAAGTACATGTAATCGTGTGCCTCAGAAATGTGGTCACTGTCATACATATAGTTCTGGGGTGTTGACTGTGGTGAAGGAGGTCCCATAGGCTCATCCAATTCATAGAGCCAGTTATCCTTGTTGTGGATGCTTGTTATCAGATGATCAGGCAGTGTGAATAGCTGTACTGGTTTTTCGTTAATAAGGTACTCATACGATCCAGGTCCCATATTCCCTAAGATGCGCCTGTTAAAGCAGAATTGTATGTTCATGGGTCTGATGGTACCAAAACGAGTGCTGGCATTTAGATGGAATCTAAGGCCAAGCTCGTGGGCTATCATTGTTACTAGTCCTCCTATAAGAATAGGTGTCTGAGGTTCCAACGTGAGGCGTTTGAAGGATCTCATCATGAAAGGCACTGCATTTACTGTCCGTCCCTGAGAAGCACAGAACATGATGAATAACTCTTCCTTAGACACTGTGGTAATATTTTCTTCTTTTCCAAACAAGGTGTGAGCTAGTATATTATGGAAGTATCTAAAGGCTGGGTTATGAATGTCATCATTGTACATTCTGTCTGGTTCAGAGTGATAGTCGCCTGTGATTCTACCCCAGAAGTGCTCGAGTTGCAAATCAATATCGTCATCTTCTGCACTGATGAACACATGCGGTCCGCTAGGGAATCCTAGGAGGTTAGCTAGTGACATCCGGCTATGAGTTTGGTCCATTCCAAACAATCTGAAGGTAATCAACTCTGAGCGGGTTCCAAATCCATAGTTGGGTGTATATCTGAAAGAACTGAGGAATTCGTAGGTAAGATCCTTGTAGGTAGCAAAGCGTGTTTTCAGAGCAGTGTTCTTCCAACCCAGTTGATTGAACAGGTATTGAATGCTATCCGTGATCCCTAGTTTATCCATAGTAGCCTTATCATAATATAGCATTAAGGCGAATTCTCTTTCGGTCAGTGCTGCAAATCTTGCCTTCTGAGCGAGTCCTTTGAAGTGAACCTTTGTGAAATCGTACTCGGCCATATTCGTAGGTAATTCGGAGAAAACAGAAGAAATGTTTTGAAGGCTTTAAAAATCCTGAAAAGTTTGAAACAAGAAATTGAAGTCAGGATTTTTAGAAACGAAAAGTGGTAGAAACAAAAGACAAAAGGGAAAAAATAAAATAAGAATAAGAATAAAAGTACGAAAATGAACGAGAGTAGAAAGTAGTAGTAATTTTAGGATTTTTGTTGGATTTTTCAAAGTAGAATTTTAAGGAAAAAATGAAATGCAATGACGAGGGAAATTTGGGTTGCCTCCCAATAAGCGATGTTTTTAACGTCTAAAGCCTGACGATAGCTTGGTGAGAAGCTATTCGGGTGTTTGAGCCGGAAGCTCAAGCAATGTTATATTGCTGACTTGAAGACCGTTGTCGTTCTTATTGTAATGTTTCAGATGTTGCCCGTTTACGATAAATGGTGCATTCGTCTTGTCGGTAATTTCCACAGCTCCACTCTGAAGTACTTTAGTCACTTCATAGGGTCCAGACCACCTAGATTTTAGTTTTCCTGGGAAGAGTTTTAATCGTGAATTAAAAAGCAATACGATGTCTCCCACACTGAATTGTTTCCTGATTGAACGTTTATCATGCCACTTTTTAGTTCGTTCTTTGTAGATACGGGCATTTTCGTAAGCGTCTAATCGAAGTTCTTCCAACTCGTGTAAGTTCAGGATTCGCTTTTCTCCTGCCTCGGTGTAGTTGAAGTTGAGTGTTTTAATGGCCCAGAAGGCCTTATGCTCTAACTCTACAGGGAGATGGCAGGATTTACCGTAAACTAATTTATAGGGGGTAGTACCTATTGGTGTCTTAAATGCGGTCCTATACGCCCATAAAGCTTCTTGTAGCTTTGATGACCAATCTTTTCTCGAGGTAGCGACAGTCTTTTCCAAGATCTGTTTTATTTCTCTGTTTGAGACCTCTACTTGTCCGCTAGTTTGCGGATGATAAGGTGTAGCTACTCGGTGCTTGACTCCATATCTAGAAATGAGTTTATCGAATATTCGTGATATGAAGTGAGATCCTCCGTCACTAATGACGAGTCTGGGTACACCGAATCTAGGAAAGATAGTGTTCTTGAAGAGTTTGATTACTACTCGTGCGTCATTTGTTGGAGCAGCTATGGCTTCTATCCATTTAGATACGTAATCGACAGCGACGAGTATGTAGTTATTACCAAAAGAAGGAGGGAAAGGTCCCATGAAATCTATTCCCCAGACGTCGAAGACTTCTACCTCTAAGATTCCTTTCTGAGGCATTTCATCGCGTCGTGAGATGTTGCCAGTTCGTTGGCATCTATCGCATTTTTGCACGGCGATGTGAACGTCTTTCCAGAGAATAGGCCAGAATAAGCCAGCTTGGAGAATCTTAGCGCACGTCTTAGACGTACTAGCATGACCACCATATGGTGCTGAGTGGCATTGGGAAATAATATTTTCTATTTCTTCCTCCGGGACACAGCGAGGATATATGTTGTCGGCCCCTCTCTTGAAGAGTAGGGGTTCGTCCCAATAATAGTGTTTCAGATCGTGGAAGAATTTCTTCTTTTGCTAATAAGTAAGATCTGGTGGAAGCACGCCTGCGGCGAGGTAATTAACGATGTCAGCATACCAAGGTAATGTGACTTGGGCATAGACGGCTTCTACGGCTTTTTCGAATTCTGGATCTTCCGAGATTGCATTGGGTGTGTCACTTTCTAATTTGGCTATCAGACGTTCGTACGGGAAATCGTCATTTATCGGTACTGGTTCGTGTCTGATACCTTCTATTCGGGATAAGTGATCCGCAACAACGTTCTCGGTTCCTTTCTTATCTTTGATTTCTAAGTCAAACTCTTGTAATAACAGGATCCATCTCAATAGTCTTGGTTTGGCATCCTTTTTGCTTATTAGGTACCTTATGGCAGCGTGGTTTGTGTAGATGATAATTTTTGCTCCTACTAAGTAAGAGCGGAATTTGTCAAGCGCAAATATAACTGCTAGAAGTTCCTTTTCTGTGGTAGCGTAGTTCATTTGGGCAGGATCTAAGGTTCTACTGGCATAGTAGATAGCATGGAGTTTCTTGTCCTTTCTTTGGCCTAGAACTGCGCCTACAGCGTAATCACTCGCGTCGCACATGATTTCAAATGGTAGTCTCCAGTCTGGTGGTTGCATGATTGGTGCGGTGATAATGGCTGATTTCAATGTTTCGAATGCTTTTAAACAGTCGTCGTCGAAGACGAACTCAACATCTTTCATTAACAGGCCGGTCAAAGGTTTTGTGATTTTCGAGAAATCTTTTATAAATCTTCTGTAGAAACCGGCATGTCCTAGAAAACTCTGTATTTCTCATATGGATTTTGGAGGTTGGAGATCTTTTATAATCTCTATTTTGGCTTTGTCTACCTCAATCCCTCTATCTGATATGACGTGTCCTAGAACTATTCCTTGTCGGACCATAAAATGACATTTCTCCCAATTTAGGACGAGGTTTACTTTTACGCAACGTTCTAGTACCATTTCTAAGTTTTGTAAGCATCCTTCGAAACTCTGTCCACATACCGAGAAATCGTCCATAAACACTTCCATAATGTCGTCTATGAAATCTGCGAAGATTGCCATCATGCATCTTTGGAAGGTTGCTGGAGCGTTACAGAGTCCGAACGGCATTCGGCGGTAAGCAAAAGTACCGTAAGGACAGGTGAATGTAGTCTTTTCTTGGTCATCGGGATGGATGGGAATTTGGAAGAATCCTGAGTAACCATCTAGATAGCAGAAATATGAATGTTTGGCTAGTCTTTCCAACATTTGGTCTATGAAGGGTAACGGGAAGTGATCTTTGCGCGTAGCCTTGTTAAGCTTCCTATAATCAATACACATCCTACTTCCAGTCACGGCTATTTTTGTTATCGATTCGCCTTTTTCGTTTTTAACTACTGTTACTCCTCCTTTCTTTGGTACGACATGAACTGGGCTAACCCATTCACTATCGGAGATCGGATAGATGATTCCTGCATCTTGTAATTTCTTTACTTCATCTCTGACTACAGTGCTCAGGATGGGGTTTAGTCTTCTCTGATGCTCTCGAGAAGTTTTAGAGTCTTCCTCTATTGTAATTCGATGCATACAGATCGAAGGGCTTATACCTTTTAAATCGCCTATGTTATAGCCTAACGCGGTGGGGTACTTCTTTAGGACTTCTAATAACTTTTCGGTTTTTGGTTGTCCTAAGTCGGCGTTGACTATTAATGGTCTTTTTAGTTCATCGTCTAGAAATTCATATCTGAGGTTTTTGGGTAGAGTTTTAAGTTCTAAAGATGGGTTCTTCGGACCTGGCATATGGTTTGGTGTCAGTGCTAAGCTTTCGCTTAGGTTGTCGTCTTTATACGGTTTACGCCAATTGTCGTCTTCAGAAATGTCGGGTATTTGAATCTTTATTATTTCTGAATACGTGGTCTCCTCATTTTCAAGTTCTCTTATGCAATCGTCAATTTCATCTACTAAATAGCAGGTATCGTCTATGGCTAGTGCTTGTAAGAACTTGGTGAGAATGAACTCTATCTTTTCTTCTCCTACTTCGAATGTTAGCCTTCCTTTCTTCACGTCTATAATCGCTCCGGCTGTAGCTAGTAATGGTCTTCCTAAGATAATTGGGGTTACAGTGTCCTCCTTGATGTCCATGATTATAAAGTCGGTTGGAATGTAGAATTGTCCTATGCGTACTGGAACATTTTCCAGTATTCCGACGGGGTATTTTACTGATCTGTCAGCTAATTGTACGGACATTTTGGTTGGCCTGAGGTCTCCCATATTCAGCTTTTTGCATATAGATAAGGGCATAACACTGATACTGGCTCCTAAATCGCATAGAGCTTTGTCTATTACGAACTTTCCTATGATGCAGGTTATGGAGAAACTACCTGGGTCTTTTAATTTAGGAGGCATGCGGTTCTGAATAATAGCGCTACACTCTGCAGTGAGTGTAACTGTTTCGTTATCCTCGATCTTTCTCTTATTCGACAGGATCTCTTTGAGAAATTTGGCGTATGACGGCATTTGAGTTATCGCTTCTGTAAAAGGAATAGTAATATTCAACTGTTTAAGGAGCTCTACAAATTTCTTAAACTGTCCTGAAGTTTTAGAGTTTATTAGTCTTTGCGGATAAGGGATAGGTGGTTTATATGGCGCTGGAGGTGTTTGAGTTTTTTCACTCGCGGTATCCTCCTTCTCGTTGTCTTCCTTCTTCTCTAACTCAGATTCCTTTTCTGCTTGTTCAGTTGGTTTCTGTTGCATGGCTGAGTTTTCGGTCCTCGGATCGATCGGTTCGTCCAATTCTTTTCCACTTCTTAGTATCACAGCATTTGCTTGGCCTTTGGGATTCTGTTCGGGTTGTCCAGGAAATATGTCAGCAGGTGCGGCAGCAGATGCTTGCTGTTGAGCCACTTGTGATATCTGAGTTTCTAACATTTTGTTGTGGGTGGCTAAAGCGTCTACTTTTCCTGTCAACTGTTTAATTTGCTCGCTAGTGTGTATGTTTTGATTCAGGAACTCTTTGTTCGTTTGGGCTTGAGTAGCTATGAACTTTTCCATCATCAATTCGAGGTTTGATTTCCTAGGTGCATTCTGAGCAGCTGGTTTTTGATATCCTTGCGGAGCAGTAGGCATTTGCAATGCATTTTCGCTTTTGTAAGAAACGTTTGGATGATTTTGCCAACCTGGGTTGTATGTATTTGCGTAGGGATTTCCTTGAGCATAATTTACCTGGTCTGGCGGGATTCCGGCTAGCAATGGGCATTCAGGTGCATTATGAGTGGTACTTCCGCATAACTCGCAATTTGGAGTTACTGCAACGACAGTTGCAGTGGGGTTAACGGTCAGACTATCAATCTTCTGTGCTAGAGCATCTACTTTAGCATTGAACTTTTCAAGGTTGCTGATTTCGTACATCCCACCTTTCGCTGAGGTTTTCTCATTTGGAGTGCGTTCACCTCCCCATTGGCAATGGTTTTGTGACATGTTTTCTATTAGTTGATAGGCTTCATCGTATGGCTTATCCATAAGTGCACCGCCCGCGGCAGCGTCTATGGTTAATCTAGTATTGTATAGAAGCCCGTTATAGAAAGTATGGATTGTCACTCAGTCTTCTAGACCGTGGTGAGGACATGTTCTCATCATATCTTTGAATCGTTCCCATGCTTCGTAGAGAGATTCAGTATCTTTCTGTCGAAATCCGTTGATTTGAGCTCTAAGCATAACAGTTTTGCTTGGTGGAAAATATCTCGCTAAGAAGACGTTCTTCAGTTGCTCCCACGTCGTAACGGAGTTGGATGGTAACAATTGTAACCATGTCCACGCTCTGTCTCTAAGAGAGAATGGGAAAAGACGAAGTCTTATCGCGTCTGGAGTTACTCCATTTGCTTTCACTGTGTCTGCGTATTGTACAAACTTCGTAAGATGTTCGTTCAGATCCTCAGTTGCGTTTCCTGAGAATTGGTTTTGTTGTACAGCCGACAGCAATGATGGTTTCAGCTCAAAATCATTTCGGGTAATAGCTGGGGCAGCAATGCTACTTCTAGGCTCCATCTGAGATGGTGTAGCGTATGCCTTCAACGGTTTGTTCGGAGGTCCTTCAGCCATCTTTGGTTCTTCTTCGGATTTGGGAATGGGAGTGAGAGGATCAGGAATGTTATGTTTGAGTTGGTACTCAATGATTCGGCTTCTTAGATGTAAGAAGCGTTCTAGTTCTGCGACTGAAGGTTTCAAGATATCGCTTTGTGGGCGATCACTTGGCATACAATCGACAGCACTAGTAAAGGAAAAATGAAAATTGTTTACCTAGACTATACGGCGTAACAGAAGGTTACACTATTGACTAAACGGGTCCCCGGCAACGGCGCCAAAAACTTGATCGCAACTTTCTATGTCTAATACAACTAACTGCAAGTGCACAGTCTATCGCGTAGTAATAAAAGATATCGATCCCACAGGGACTCGTAATCAAACTAGTGTTCTCGGGAGTTACTATGTTTAGCTAGGTAGAATATGTTTTAAGGGAATAATGTTGTCACTAAAAGGGGAAACTAAGATTACTATTTAGATTTTAATTAATCGAATCGATACGTAGTAATTATGTTCTTCAGGGATTTGATAAGTTACTGGTGTATGAAATAGTTTTCGTAGTTTACTTAAGCAGAGAGTGGAGATTTGAAGACTCTCGTCTCACGATGGTTATTGACGCTAATCATAATCCTAAGGGCCTAACGTACACTTTCGTGTTCCGTTCGGGGTTAAAATTACTTTTTGGAAATCTCTAAGTTCTAATTAGTTTTAAAGTGCTTTCGCTGTTATTAAAATGAATGCCTAGTGTTTACTATCTGACCTTACCGCAACTTTCGCTTGTTGGTTCGTATCTTAATTAATTTCCCACTTTCGTGGCAAAACTACTTTAAAACAAGTTCTCGCTTTCGCGACGAAGTTTATTTCGTAAATCAATTTTTAAACACTTAGACCATAAGTTAATTTTGTGAAAAGAAAGTTTTCAAACAAGAGTTATCAAATCCCATCCGAATTATTACTACATATCGATTACCTAAGTTTAGCTAGACATGGAATTTGGAAAAATAAAACATAAATAATAATAATAAATAATAAATTGCATTATGATAAAATAAGAGTCGATCAAAATGAAAACCTGTAAATAATGCCAATTGGCCTATGGGCAGATCCTCCACAGATGTTGGCAGGATTCTGTCTTTAGTTCCAATTCGATCGTACAGTGCAGTAACAAATACAGAAGAGCAGAAATGGGAATGAGTAGAATGGAAAGGGAAATAAACGAAAGGGATACAATTGAAACTGGAGAAATGGATACAAATAATAAAAAGGCTGGAAATTAAATTTGCTCTTGAAAATAAATTTGGGCAGCACTTCGTGGTATGAATGCAACTCCCTTTTTGAAGTCCCCTGCTTCCCTTTTTATAGAGGTGGGATTCCAACGGTTACCTCTGAGGATGATGGACCTTGAGGCAGATAATTTAGGGAGTAGTGGGCCATTAAATGGGAATTGGAACTGCTCTTTTGACGTGTAATCTGAGTGGGGCGTTTTTGCCTGCATGACGGTCGTCACAAGGTGTGACGGTCGTCACCCGTGTGACGGTCGTCATGCATCTGTGACGGTCGTCACATCAGCAAAAACTGTCTGTTGCGCTTTTCATTGTGTTTTCACTCCTTTTTCGTCCATATTTCATCTGGGATTGCTTCTTTTCTTCATGTTTCCTTGTTTAGACGTGATCATTGAATACCTGCAAAAACATCAGACAAATACATGGAAATAACCCGAAATCGGATCGAAAACGGTTAGCTTTTAGTCGAATTATGCATGAAAATATCTATATGATTTCGTGTTATCAAGGAGAAACACCCTTCTAGGTCAAAGGTTCCATGGAAGTTGGTTGACTTTCACAGACAAATTTCACATTCATCTGATGACCTGTAACTTGTCTGGATCATAACTTGAGTTCTATAAATCCAATGGAGGACTTATAGTACTAAAATTAAAGCTAAGAACATGCTCTACAAGTTTCATGTTGGCCAAAAGTTTATATGAAATTTGTATCTTGAGATAAATGGTCTTGAAGTTAGGCACCAAATAGGGGATTTTACCCTGAGAACCCTAGTTTAGCAACTCCTCACACTTTGAACTCTTCTTGGATTAATCTTGGAATATCACCTCATGTGTCTCAATACAACTTTCCATAATCACAAAGACTTAGACATAGGTTTTGATCCTCTTCAATTGCATAGTTGACTTAGGGTTACTCAGATGAAAACCCTAGTTGCAACACCCTCAACTATGGCTCTTCGTACTTAGCACAAAGACTTGACTGAGCTCCACCATGACCCTCAAGGCACCCCATGAGCTCTATCCACACTCTATCCATGATTAAGGCTCCACAATCCACTGATGGTCTTCAATTGGTCTTCAGGTTAGGAGACACAACCCTCTTCTTGATGACTTTGATGACCTCTCAAGCTTGAACAAGACCTCTAGATAGGCTCCTCTTGATATAACCCACACGTGATCCCCTGCTATATGAATAATGCTATGCTATGCAAATGCTAGATCAATGATATGCTAATGCAATGAAACATAAACCAAGTGAGAAAAATGTTAGGCAAATTTTGGGGTGCAACAGCTGCCCCTATTCAAGCGGCTTGAACCTGACTGGATGAAAAGTGAACGGCTTTCAGCCAATCGAGGTAGAAGACGGTTGAATACCGAAGAACTCGAAAATTTTCCAACCAAAGAAATAAACTGCACAAACTGCTTGGAGAACAAAAATTCAGATAACTGAATCTGGTTGTCACTGCAACAACTGACCAATCATCTGATACAGAACCTAACTTCAACATCAAACACCTGTGTGACACCACAGGCAATCTTCCAATATACGCTACAATAAGCGGGAACCGAGTCACAGAACCATATCAAAATATCATCCTTAACCTTCCATATCCAAAGAAACGAGCATGCACTACGTAAAGCGCGCCATCCATGTACTATCCTGAATCTTCCATTTCCGAAGAAACGGGCATCACACTAAATAAAAGCGCGGATCTGGCACCCGAAGACTTGAACGAACAACTCGGCGGGGAACATTTCTGATACTACCGGTAAAGTGCGAACTCGGGTAACAATTTCCGTCAACACGGGTAACAATCTCCGTCAACACGGGTAAACTCTCCATCAACACGGGTAAACTCTCCGTCAACACGGGTAAACTCTCCGTCAACACGGGTAACAACTCCGCCAACATGGGTAACATCTCCGTCAACACGGGTAACAAATCTGTCAACACGGGTAACATCTCCGTCAACACTGGTAACATCTCTGTCAACACCGGTAACAACTCTCTGTCAACACGAGTAACAACTCCGTCAACACGGGTAACATCTCCGTCAACACGGGCCACAATCTCCGTCAACACGGGTAAGGATCTCTGTCAACACAGGTAAAAACTCTGTCAAAACAGGTAACAATCTACGTCAACACGGGTAAGGATCTCTTTCAACACAGGTAAAAACTCTGTCAAAACAGGTAACAATGTCCGTCAACACGGGTAACAATCTCCGTCAACACGGGTAACATCTCCAAAGGTTTCATCCACGAGATTTTTAACGCTGACGTAACAGTAATCCGAGGAAAACTCTACTGGGGAAACTCTGACGTCAACTGCCAGGTACTTACTTTGACAACAAGTAACGACCTCAAAGGTCTAATCCCTGAAATTTTTCCTTTTAAAACGCTGACGTAACAACAATCTGAGGAAAACTCCGCTGGGGAAGAAGAGAGAACTCAATCAAGCAACTCTAATAAGTGAATACATGATAGGATGAACGTAATCATCACATATCTCATGCCAAAAATTGAATATTCGAAAACCATCCTGAACAAGAATTCCAATTACCTGCAGGGAGAAACACCTGAAAACAAAGAGGTAACCCACCTGGCTTATGTTTCAAAATGCATATGTTGGAAAATGGCGTAATGCTCCATATAGAATGGAAATGCTACGCGTTTGGGGTATATGCTATGCAGATATGATGATATATGCAAGATGCAAATGCAGGCTCGGGCTGCTGGAGAAAAGCTGGATACAGAACCGCTTCAACAAAATAAATGTTGAAGACAAAGCCAACTCCACTGGGGATAACCAGGTATCACCGGATTATTCCAGCAAAATAAATGCTGGAAAGGTGAACTGACTCCGCTGGGGGAAGAAACAATCCTGCTAGGGGATAGCTTAACAAACCCGTAGTTACGAACTCTGCTGAGAATGATCAACCTATTGGAGGAAAGACAACCTACTGGAGAACAGAAAGAGCCATCCTGCATGGGGACGATCCTTTTCAAAACCACTGGCAACCTGGTTGTACCCTGTGAGGTCTTCACTGGGGATTAAATGTGTACATGACCACTGCTGGGAGTGCACATCACTACCTGACCGCTTGCTAGCTCGCCTCCGACTCTTCTGGGGATAAAAATGCGACTTCCATCTACTAGGGAGTAATAATTTTCACATAGACTCTGCTCCTATGCTAAGGGACTCTGGCTGGGGAAACACGATCCCTTGGTTGTTTGCTTCGAAGGTAACCACCCTGCAAAATATGAGCAACAACAAGATATCCTATACAAAAGGAAATATTCAGGTCAATAGCCGTGACAATTGCTCAGTCAATTCAAAGTTTTAACAATTATTGGCCGAGGTTGGCAAGTTTATGCACGTGCAAGTTTATCAAAAACATTGGCGTTTTCCACAAACAAAACGGTAAAAGTTAAAACAAGAAACAAACATCAAGTACTAAATACGCGTTTATTGATAATGGGCCTGTAAATAGGAAACATTTTGTACAATGGATGCAACTCCTGAAAAGAGGAAGCCACAAAATAAATACAAATATGTACAGCAGTACAAAGAAATTTGTATACATGTCGCCAACATGGTACAGACAAACACCATGAGCTGATCCCCCTATGACTCGCCTGACTCCAACGCTTTCCCGATACTCCATCCTCGGAAGAGATTGACTTGGATAATCGACCCTCAGGTACTACCAAACCACTAATCAATGCAGTATCAAACTCGGACCGCAGTCATTTGCTTTTTCAATCCCTAACTTTTTCCTGAATCGCCCTTTGCGGGTTTTCAATTCGCCGGGATACCCTTTTTTGCCGAAGTCGCCTTTTCAGGTTTTCGACTTCGCGGGTGTACATCTTTTCAATTTTATCCCTAATTTTTGCCCGAACCCTTTTCTTTTCTTTTTTTTGGTTCGCTGGGATGCCCCATTTTTGCCTGGACTTTCTTTTTTCTGTCCAGCGGGTCTCTTTAAGCAAAGTATTTTTTAACTGCGTCCGAGTTCACAGGGGATGTAAAATCCTCGCCATCTATGGTGGACAACAGTAAGGCTCCTCCGGAGAAGACCTTTTGAACGATATACAGTCCTTCATAATTAGGAGCCCATTTGCCCCTGTGATCTGATTGCGGGGGGAGAATCTTCTTCAGCACAAGATCGCCCGTCTGAAAGCTTCGAGGGTGCACCTTCTTGTCATAAGCTTTCTTCATTCGGCTCTGGTATAACCGACCATATGCGATAGACGCAAGTCTCTTCTCGTCCATCAAACTAAGTTGATTCAGTCTATTCCTTATCCACTCTGACTCATCGAGTTGGACATCAAGCAAAACCTTTAAGGAAGGAATCTCAACTTCTAATGGTAGGATAACCTCCATACCATACACCAGTGACAAAGGTGTTGCCCCGGTTGATGTGCGTACCATCGTACGATAACCGTGCAAAGCGAAGGGCAACATCTCGTACCAGTCTTTGTATGTTACAACCATCTTCTGAACTATCTTCTTGATGTTCTTATTGGCCGCTTCGACAGCGCCATTCATCTTGGGCTGATAGGGAGATGAGTTGTGATGCTTAATCTTGAAATTCTGGCACAATTCCTTCATCATCTTGTTATTCAGGTTCGAACCATTGTTAGTAATGATTCTTTCGGGGATGCCGTAATGACAGATGATGTCCTTTTTGATAAACCGGGCTACTACTTGCTTGGTAACATTAGTGTAAGACGCTGCTTCGACCCATTTGGTGAAGCAATCGATAGCTACCAAGATGAACCGGTGTCCGTTGGATGCGGTGGGATCAATTTTGCCAATCATATCGATGCCCCACATGGAGAAAGGCCACAGGGACGCCATAACATTCAAAGGGCTGGGCGGCACATGAATCTTATCTGCATAAATCTGGCATTTATGGCACTTCTTCGCAAACTTGAAACAATCTCTTTCCATCGTCAGCCAATAATACCATGCCCGTAACAACTTTCGAGACATAACGTGTTCGCCGGCATGCGTGCCAAAGGTACCCTCGTGGACCTCTTCCATGAGCAGATTAGCTTCATTCTCATCAACACATTGCAATAGCACCAAATCATGGTTTCTCCTGTACAGAACACCATCTGGATTCAAGTAGAAGTTGCCAGCCAATTTCCTAAGAGTCTTCTTATCGCGGCTGGATGCCCCAGTCGGATACTCCTGGTTCTTTAGGAAATTTTGGATATCAAAATACCACGACTTGCCATCGGAATCTTCCTCAATGGCGAATATGAAGGCGGGCCTATCAAGGCGAGAGATAACTATTCTAGGAGCATCATTCCAGAAGTTAACTTTGTACATCGAAGACAATGTCGCAAGAGCATCAACCATCTGATTTTCTACTCGTGGCACATGGTGAAACTCTACTCTGTCAAAGAAGGGCAACAACCTCCTTGCATAATTCATGTATGGTATCAGATTGGGCTGAAGAGTCTCCCATTCTCCCTTGACATGGTTCATGACTAGCGCGGAGTCTCCATACACATCAAGATTTTTAATCCTCAAATCAATAGCCTCCTCGAGACCCATGATACACGCCTCATATTCAGCCTCATTATTGGTAACTGGAAATGTCAATCTGGCAGTGAACGGGATGTGCGTCCCATGGAGAGTCGTAATGATTGCCCCGATTCCACTTCCGTATGAATTAACAGCACCGTCAAAAATCAATTGCCATTGGGAACCCCGTTCAGGACCTTCACCATGTAACGGCTCCTTGCAGTCTTTCACCTTTAAGTACATGATGGTAATCATCGATTGGCTGCTCAGCCAGGTACTCTGACAGTACGCTACCTTTGATAGCCTTTTGCGAAACATATTGTATATCATACTCTGTCAGTACCATCTGCCATCGGGAAATCCTTCCTGATAGCGCCTGCTTCTCAAAGACGTATTTGATCGGATCCATCTTCGAAATCAGCATGGTTGTATGATTCAGCATGTATTGTCTCAGACGTTTGGCAGCCCAAGCAAGTGCATAACACGTCTTTTCGAGCATTGAGTAACGGGACTCACAATTTGTGAACTTTTTACTCAAGTAATAGATCGCATGCTCTTTTCGTCCAGTCTCGTCAGGTTGACCGAGAACATAACCCATACTGTTCTCAAGAACCGTCAAGTACATGATTAGCGGTCTTCCGGCTACTGGCGGCATCAATATCGGAGGCTCCTGCAAGTATTCTTTTATTCTTTCAAACGCCTTTTGAAAATTTTCATCCCAGACAATCGCCTGATCTTTTTTCAACAGTTTAAACATCGGCCCACACATGGCTGTAAGGTGAGATATGAACCAGGAAATGTAGTTCAACCTCCCCAAAAAGCCACGAACCTCTTTCTCTGTTTTTGGCGCTGGAATCTCTTGTATCGCTTTTATTTTTGCAGGATCAACCTCAATTCCTTTTTCACTAACAATGAACCCCAGTAGCTTTCCAGATCTCACCCCGAAGGTGCACTTATTAGGATTCAGCCTCAGCCTGAACTTCCTAAGCCTCTCAAACAATTTCAGAAGATTCACCAGATGCTCTTCCTCCGTCTGGGATTTGGCAATCATATCATCAACATAGACCTCGATCTCTTTATGCATCATGTCATGAAAGAGTGTCGTCATAGCATGCTGATATGTTGCCCTAGCGTTCTTCAAACCAAAGGGCATCACTTTATAGCAGAACGTTCCCCACGGGGTAATGAAAGTTGTTTTCTCCATATCCTCCGGCGCCATCTTAATCTGATTATATCTCGAAAAGCCGTCCATGAAGGAAAACACAGAGAATTAAGCAGTATTGTCGACCAATACGTCAATATGAGGAAGCGGGAAGTCATCCTTAGGGCTCGCCTTGTTCAGATCCCGATAGTCAACACACATCCGTACTTTACCATCTTTCTTTGGTACAGGTACTATATTGGCGACCCAAGGAGGGTAAGTTGTAACAGCTAGGAAACCAGCGTCCCACTGTTTCTGTACTTCCTCTTTAATCTTTACGGTCATATCTGGTTTCGTTCTTCTGAGCTTTTGCTTTACCGGCGAACAGTCTTCACGCAATGGCAAGCGGTGGACCACAATATCAGTGTCTAACCCAGGCATATCTTCATATGACCAATAAAAGATGTCACTATACTCTCGAAGCATCTCGACAAGTCTCTGCTTAATATCACTTTGCAGTGCAGCCCTTATCCGGACATTCCTGACGACTTCTTCGGAACCCAAATTAACGACCTCAATATCCTCCTGATGAGGCAGAATGATTTTCTCTTCTTGTCTCAAAAGTCGAGTCAGCTCTTCTGGTAAGTCGTCATCCCCAACAACCTCTTCCTCGGCTTGAAATATCGGATGCTCAAAGTCGAAGCGAGTCATAGGGAGTTCTTGATCGGTGTCATCTGAAATATGGATCCTGCAAGAGAGAGGGTTAAATGCTTCAAATGATATGCAAACGAAGCACACAACCACATTGCCATTTTATTGATAAAAATAAAAAGCAGAAAAATAGGGATCACAAAATTTGCATGAGAAAAATGCCTTTATTTGATGATTAAAACAAAGCATACACATAAACAAGTAGGCCCTGAAATAAAACCACTATGCCCCGGGTAGGACATAGGATTGTACAATAATCGAAAAACAAGGCATTATTGTTTAGTCGTCACTTGAATAAAGTCCTGAATAGACCAGTTGCATAGGCTTTGTCCTGGCTCGCTAGGCTTGATCCATGAATCCAAGTCACAGTTGCTATCTCCATCTTCACTATCAGACACGGCATTAATCCTTTCAAAACTGACCCCTCTTGTAGTAAACACAATCGGCCCTTTGAACTTTGGCGCGCTCTGTGATGAAGATGACGACGACGGGCGATACCCTAAGCCAAACATGTCCTGCTTAGCAGGAATCTCCAGAACTTGACCCTAACCTTTGGTTTCCCTGGCCTGAACTACCGCTTGGGCTTCTCTGTACGAAGACATAGCCACCTCTGGCCCACTGCTTGTGACAGGAGATTTGTCTCTGATCTGCACCCCTTCAAAGGCTTGGTACAATGTCTCATGGATCTCACCATCCATTTCGACATATTTGAATGATGACAGGTGACTTACCAGGATATCTTCCTCCCCACACACGGTGACAATGCTACCACCGACCATATATTTGAGCTTTTGGTGCAACGTAGACGTTACAGCCCCTGCAGAGTGAATCCAAGGTTGTCCAAGCAAACAGCTATAAGCTGGCTGTATATCCATGATGTAAAACACAGTATCAAACACCTCTGGACCGACCTGGATTGGCAAAGTCAATTCTCCTAACACGAACCTTCTAGTCCCATCAAAAGCCCTCACTACCAAGTCGCTTGGCATGCATATTATACCTCGGGTATCCAGTTTCAACAGTGCCTTCTTGGGCAAAACATTCAAGGACGAACCAGTGTCAACAAGAACATGAGACATAACCATGCCCCTACTCAACTGAAATATGCAACGCACTGTTGTGGTTGCGGCCCCTGGGTGTCAAATCAAAATCTGTAAAGCCAAGGCCATGCCCCGTATTCACGTGCGTAATCACTCCTTCGAGCTGATTCACGGATATCTCCTGGGGTACATAAGCAGCTTCAAGAGCTTTCAGCAAAGCGTTCCGATGGGCCTCGGAACAAAGCAACAATGACAAAATCGAGATTTTGGAAGGCGTCTACTGCAGATGATCGACAATTTTATAATCTCTTTTCCGAATTAATCTCATGAATTCTTCCACATCCTTGGTCAAAGCCTCTTTTTCCTTCTCTTGAGAAGGTCCTTCTTCATTGACTTTACCTTTCCCTTTGGCAATTCTCTCAGCTTCTACTTCTAGCGATGCAAAAATTCTACCACTGCGGGTTATGCCCCCTGCCCCCACAAGGTTATCAACTAACCCTACCGGCAGGCTTTCCAGATTAATCTTTTCCCCCTTGCAGTAAACTTCCGCCCCATAGTTCCAAGGGATGGCTATAGTGCTTTCATATGGAATGGGTCCAACTTTGGTTATAGTGATGGTCGGCCTCTTGGGAGGCGCCGATATCGTGACAGTCTTGAACGGGATTGTAACCATTGCAATTCCGCCCTGCCTTTCAGCTATTGTCTCAATAGGCTTCTCTTCAGTAGTACGGTCGAATTGCAGCGTTCCTTCATCAATCAGCCTTTGAATACCTCTTCTTAAGTTATCACAACCCTCAGGCCGGGCCAAACAGTTAACACAATCTGTACCACAACCAGGGAACACTCCCCCTTTCAGCAACCTGTTCTTTACACAACCCAGAGGCGTCTTCGATTCATCCACATTCATAACCAAATTCAGACTGGCATCTTCCAAGATTTCACCCACCTATGCAGATCCGTGAGACGGCATCGGATTTTTCTCAATATTTGGTGCCTCATTACCGAAGTTTATAGCCTTGCTATCTATCAAATCTTGCACCATGTGCTTGAATGCATGACAGTTCTCGATGCTGTAACCGGGTGCCCCGGAGTGGAATTCACAATGTGCATTGGCGTCATAACCAAAAGGAGGTGTGCCCTTCGGCGGAGCTAGCGTCCTTTTCTCAACAAGCTGCAATTGTAACAAAGTTGGAAGAAGTTGAGCATACGGTAGTGGAGGCGCATCAAATACTCTTCTTACGGCCCTATCTCTATCCTGAATTCTTCGCTGGGCAGGATGCTGTTGGCTTTGTTGCTGTTGTTGTTGTTGCTGTTGAGGTACGGGAATTGTCACACTAGCAATCTGTTGCTGACGGTATTGGTTTCGACCTCTACCTCTTCCTCGGGAGCTGTATACTGAATTAGTATCCCCCTGCTTCCTATTCCCAAAGACCTTTTTACCACCTCCAGCTGAGGTTGATTCTCCTGCTGAATATTACCGATCTTGATGTCGTTCTCGATACGCTCCCCCAAGAGTATCAACTCAGAAAAATTAGCCGTCGTACAATTGATAAGTCTGTCATTATACAACCTAGAGAAAGTGCCCACAAACATATCCACCAACTCGCGCTCTACCATGGGTGGGTGCACCCTAGCTGCAAGCTCACGCCACCTCTGGGCGTACTCTTTAAAACTCTCGCCATTCTTCTGAGAAAGATTTTGGAGTTGGACCCTGTTCGGCGCAAGGTCGCTGTTATATTGGTAATGCTTTACATCTTTTCGTCATCAAAATAGGCAGACATTCTCCAATAGTAAGACCGCACGTGAACTCTTGGACAAGTATCCCCCTTATACTTGTCGAAAGTAGGCGCTTTGAACTTGAGTGGCACCGTCAAGCCAGGAACCAACCTCATATTAGCCATGTCCAACCCCGTGGAATTCTGATTGGCAAGATTCTGATCGCGACTTTCTATGTCTAACTAAACTAACTGCAAGTGCACAGTCTATCGCGTAGTAATATAAGATATCGATCCCACAGGGACTCGTAATCAAGCTAGTATTCTCGGGTGTTACTATGTTTAGCTAGGTCGGTATGGTTTTAAGGGAATAAAAGCAAAAGAAGTGTGTATAATAAAGGGAAACTAAAAACGTTACTTAAGGTATAAATGCGTGAATCAGTATGCAATATGTTGGTTCTTCAAGGATTCGACAAGTTACCGGTGTTTTGGGTGTTTTCAAAAATAGTTTAAGAAGAAAATGACAGTTTAAAGACCTTTGTCTCACGATGGTTATTGACGCTATTCGTAACTCTAAGGCGGAACGTATGTTGTCGCTATTCCGTTCGGGGTTTAAATTACTTTTTGAAAACCATTAAGTTCTAATCCTTTTTAAAGCGTTGTCGCTGTTTTTAAAACGAATGCTTAGTTTTTACTATCTGGTCCTAACCTCAGCTGTCGCTTATTGGTTCATACCTTTATGAATTTCACACTGTCGTGGCGAAACTACTTTTAAATAAGTTCTCGTTGTTGCAACGAACATTTATTTAGAAAATCAATTTAAAAACTATAGCCAGAAATAAGTTTGAAAAGGAAAGAATACACCGGTTATTATCGAATCCCATCTGTTTACCTATTACATACCGATTGCTTTAATTTAGCTAGACATGGAATATAAACTATAACACGTAAATAATGGCAGAAAATATAAGCATGCATCATAATGGAATATAAAATTCAATTAACGATTATAATAAGAACCTGTAAATAATTCAATTGGCCTTTGGGAAATCCTCCAAAATGTCGGCAGGATTTTAGTCTCGGTGCCAATAACTCGTACAGAATAGATTTGAAAATTACAAACAGAATTGCAAGGAAAGGAAAAGGAAACAATAAAGAAATCTGAGACTTAAATTCGCTCTGAAAAATAAATTGGCAGCACTTCGTGTCTTGAATGCAGCTCTCTTTTTCTGGTTTCAACTTCCTCCTTTTATAGATGGAATTTCCAACGGTTAGTTGCTTCAAGAAGTGGGATTGATGTCAGAGAAAGTAGGAGCTAGTGGTCCACTCTTTTTGGTCTTTGAAGGCACTTACAACACGTGCACTTTTTCTGCATTTTTTGTCTGCATGACGGTCGTAATGGGTTGTGACGGTCGTAACACGCATGACGGTCGTAATGGTCATGTGACGACCGTCATATCAGCAAAATCCGTATCTGCTGTTTTTCATCTGATTTTCATCTGGTTTTCATCTGTAATTGCTTGTTTTCTTCATCTTGCTCCATTTGAACATGGGCTTTGAATACCTGCAAAATACTAGGCAAACAACGTGGAAAAACCCGAAATCAGAGTGAAACCAGTCATAGATTGGTTAAAATGTATGTCATTATATATATACGATTTCGCATTATCAAACTCCCCTAAACTTGAATCTTTGCTTGTCCTCAAGTAAAGGTAGGAAAAATTTAAAAATTTAGCAAGCACACGGCATGCTCTTCTTTCGAAAAGACTTCTCAGACATCAAGTTAGGAGACCAGGAGTCCATTGGAAACAAAACGTATACGGCAATGACACTGAACTGTAAGTCTTCGAAGGCCTCTCTTTTATGCAAGCCAGTCCCAATCATGCTACTACAGCTCGGCGTCAAGTTTCTTGCAACAAGTTTTACCCGGTTTCGTTCTGGCACAATCACATTAAGCCCGTTATCCATACACGTTCATGGCAAGTAAACCTGTTAGTGACTATGATCTCTTTGCTAATTAGATTTTTTCTTCGCACATATGTTTATTCTGCTATTGATCTTGAAGTGTTTCGTACCATTGGGCTAAATGCTTGGGTGAGGAGCACCTAACTTAGAAGGAACATGTCTCTATATTCAGGCTATATGGCTTTTCTTTTTCATGATTTTTCATTTCATACTAGAGATCACGCACTTATTTGCACCGGTTTCTTACTTAGAAGTGTTTAGGATGGTGCTGACTGCTCGTATAAACTATTGAGGGCTCCGTTTGAGTCCAAACTTGAGGCTTTGGTACAAGTAAGTAGTGAAACTGACTCGCATAAACCAGAGGTCTAAGGTGTCAGGGCGGTAGTGGTTTTGTTAGAATTTTCTTCTCGGGAATTCCAAACTTGGTTAAGCTTTGGCGTATCACGTGATGCTTTGAGGAGGATAAAAGTTTTTGTATATGTCGAGTGAAGCGCGGGGAGTTCACGTAACGGAGAGAGATATATAAATGAGCTTTATTTTCCAAAATTAAAATACTTTAAATTGAAAATTTTGAATGAAAGTACAAGCGGAATAGGAAATAACAAGGAAATAGGGAAATAACGCTCCGCTCCCACACTATTTCAATCAGTGTCCTCACTGATTTGAAAAAAATACGGAAGGGAAAGTACAATGGAAAGAAAAACGAAATACAAGAAATGAAAAATACTACTAGTCCCGGCCTCTGCCTCTGTCTCTACCTCTACCTCTGGCTCTTCCGTCGCGTGCGTCGAGGTTCAAAGCTCCTGTGTGGTAAATGTAGTCTCGGAGGCCGTCAACTCGCACTGTGAGATTGGCCATGTCATCGATCAGGCCGACTTGGCCATCTTGGATCTGCTGCATGGAGGTCCTCATTTGATCAAGTTGTGTTGTCTGCCAAGCATCGAACTATTCAGCCCGTCGGTTTTGTTGTTCCATCATAATCATCATCTGATTTTGTTGTTCGATGGAGCGGAGGAGATCCGTGTGTGTAAAATCGGCTTCAGGACGGCGGCGGCGACGTGAGGAAGGACCTTCGGCAGGAGGTGGTTGTGATGACTCAGCTTGGTCAGCTCTGTCCAACTCTTCTTGAACTTTATCCATGGGCCCTTGGGCATTTTCTTGAGTTGGGGCAGCAGTAGCAGCAGGGGCATTTGGATTAAAGAGCCAGTTGGCTCTGTCCTGAGGATGCATTCGGGTACGAGAGGGCATGATAATGCTTTGGATAGTGCGGCCACGCACTACCGGATGATATTTGCCATCTGTTCAGGATCTGATTAGGTGAGAAGCGCGGCAGTGGTCGGTGTCGAGAAAAACAGGAGGCATCGAGCGAAGGTTTTGGAGGTGGTTGCCAAGGCCGAGGCCTAAGGCGATGGAAGTGATGATGCCACCAAAATAGAACGGGTTTGAGCCACGGTTGCAGTTGGCTTGAATGTGAGCCAAGAGGAACGGTGCAGCGTCAACGGGTTCCGAAGCAAACACGCAACAGAGAAAGAACAGCTCCTTCGAATTGACTTTGTGGTTACTATCACGAGCCAAGATAGTGTTGCTCAACACCCGATGGAAGTATTTGATGGTTGGATTGTGGATGTGGGTGGCATTTAGAGTCTCCCAACTGTCAGCTGTGGTGTCGGTCAGTTGGTTCCAAAGAGTGAAGGCTTCATTGTAGAACTGATCGGAGGGGCGGTGAAGAGCATCGTCGCTGTGAGGAAACTGTAGCATGTCGGCGATTCGATTCTGGTTGATTTGGTATTCGGTGCCGAACATGCGGAAGCAAGCGGCGCCGGTAAGCTGATTTGTATCGCCGGGTGAAGTCACGTATGCGAAGGAACTGAGGAACTCCAATGTGAGTGACTCGTAGGTAGGTTGAGGGTTTGTCCAGAGATGCCAAATGCCGGCCCTCTGCAGCATCCAGGTGACACCATCCAGAATTCCAAGCTCTGTTAAAGATTCAATGTGAGCATAGCGGGTCGATAGAAGCGGCCGTTGATGGAAAGCCATGTAATTGGTCCTTTTCCTTTCTCCGGACTCGCCTTCTCTGAAGAGGATGTTGCTCAGATTGGGGATTTAACGGTTTTGCCTTGCCATTTTCGTGAGAGGTTCAGAGAGGGAAGGTAGTGAGGGTTCTGTGAATGGAGAACAGAGAAATGGGAAGGTTGATTTATAGGGGTGAAATGGAAGTTTGAAGGAGTGGCTGAGTAATGGGGGATTTGGAACGTGGTAGTGGGATTTGAATGTGAGAAAATGGGAAGTTAAGAGAGTGGAGGGGGAAAGGTTCGTAACCCCTGTTTTTGACAGAAGTGGGGTTCTGTACGCGTGACGACCGTTACAGATTGTTACGGTCGTAATACGCGTGACAACCGTCACATCAGCAAATTCTGCAGAATTGCAGAATTTTGCATATGGGGCGTTTTTCACAGTTTTAAATGGCGATTTTTGTGATATTGCAGTATAAGAGATCAGATAAAAATGGAAATTAACGGAACAACCAAGATTTAAGTAATACTAAAACGAAAATGAAATAACATTAATTGAAATACTTGTTTAATGTAGTACAATAGTCAAAAAACAATTGCGAAATTTAAAAATGGGAAATAACGTGAAATGCAGTAAACTAAACTAAAAAGAAACTAAAACATCAATCCTTTTGTTGCTTCAATTTGTTGATCTGATGAATAATGTCATCGAACTGGTCGCTAACTACGTCCATAAAAGTAATGACATCCATGTGAAGTTGTGTTAGTTCATCTTTTATAGTGGTTAATTCCAACTCGTATGTGCGTTATTTAGGAGTGGGATCAGGAAAGTTATGGTAATTAGGAGGGGTCTCAGGATTTGTCTCCACTTCGGACACATAATCTTCGTAATACATATAGTCATGTGCTTCTGATATGTGATCGTTGTCGTACATGTAAGCCTGGGGTGTGGATTGAGGTGATGGAGGTCCCATAGGCTCGTCCAATTCATAAAGCCAATTGTTTCTGTTGTGGATACTCGTCAGCTCATGGTTAGGAAATGTGAAAAGGTGGACAGGTCGATCAACGATAAGGTATTCGTAGGCTCCTGGTCCTAAGTTACCTAAGATACGTCTGTTGAAGCAAAATTGAATGTCCATTGGTCTGATGGTGCCAAAACGAATGGCTCCATTCAGGTGGTACCTAAGGCCAATTTCGTGGGCAATCATGGTGACTAGGCCTCCTATTAAGATGGGTGAATGTGGTTCCTGATTAAGGCGTGTGAATGACCTCATCATAAAAGGTACAGCATTGACAGGGCGGCCTTGTGAAGCACAGAAAAGGATGAACAACTCTTCCTTAGAAATTGTAGTAATGTTTTCCTCCTTCCCAAAGAGGGTATGGGCTAAAATCCTATGAAAGTAACGGAGTGCTGGATTATGTATCTCGTTATTGTGCATGTCATTAGGTTCAGGGTGATAGTTACCTGTGATGGTACCCCAGAATTGTTCTAACTCGATATCAATATCCTCTTCGGTGTTGGTAAACACATAAGGTCCGCTAGGGAATCCTAGGATGTTAGCTAACGACGTACGGTTGTGAGTGTGGTCCATTCCAAATATTCTAAAGGTTATCAGCTCTTTGGTGGATCCATAGCCATATTCGGGTAAGTAGCTTAAGGAGCTAAGGAATTCAAACGTGAGTTCGCGATAGGTAGCAAATCGGGTCTTTAGAGCAGTTTGCTCCCAGCCTAATTGGTTAAACAGATACTGAATGCTATCGTGGATTCCAAGCTTATCCATGGTGGATCTATCATAGTACAGAGTCAAAGCGATGCCTCTCTGAGTCAGTGCCTCAAATCTGGCCTTGTGAGCTAGTCCTCTAAATACAATGGTCGTAACGTTGATGTCAGCCATACTCGGAAGTTAGTCAGATAAAAATAGGAGAAAGGTAGGAAGGCTTTAAAATCCTGGAAAAGTTGAAATCACATTTACTCAGATTAGATTTTTAAGAAGCAAAAGGTGATAAAAATAAGTAAAGGAAATAGTAGAAAATAAGAAAATAGAATTTTATGCAAAATTATGAATTAAAATGAAAACATAGTTTCAATAAATTAGAAGGGAAAAATGGGGAAAATTGGGTTGCCTCCCAATCAGCGCTGTTTTTAACGTCAAAAGCCTGACGATAGCTTGGTGACAAGCTATTCGGGGGTTTGAGCGGGAAGCTCGAGCAATTGCACACTGCTCACGTGGTGACTGTTTTCGTTTTGATTATAATGCTTTAAACGCTGTCCGTTTACTATAAATGGTGCGTTGGTTTTATCGCTGATTTCAACAGCTCCACTTTTAAGGATTTTGGTTACCTCAAAAGGTTCAGACCATCTAGATTTTAATTTTCCTGGGAAAAGTTTCAATCTTGAGTTGAATAGGAGCACGACGTCTCTCACACTGAATTGTTTCCAGACTGAATGTTTGTCATGCCATTTCTTGGTTCTTTCTTTGTAGATGCGGGCATTCTCATATGCGTCCAACTTGAGTTCTTCTAATTCATGAAGATTCAAGATTCGTTTCTCCCCTGCCTCAGTGTAGTTGAAGTTCAGTGTCTTAATAGCCTAAAAGGCTTTATGCTCTAATTCCACTGGCAGGTGACATGATTTTCCGTAAACCAAGTTAAATGGTGTGGTACCTATTGGTGTCTTAAAAGCGGTCTTATAGGCCCATAAAGCTTCGTTCAGTTTCGATGACCAATCTTTCCTGGAGGTTGCGACAGTCTTTTCCAATATTTGTTTTATTTCTCTGTTCGAAACCTCCACTTGTCCACTAGTTTGCGGATGATACGGTGTAGCTACGCGGTGTTTGACTCCATATTTAGAGTGGAGTTTGTCAAAGATTCGCGATATGAAGTGTGAACCACCGTCACTAATGACGACTCTAGGTACACCGAATCTAGGAAAGATTGTGTTTCTAAAGAGTTTGACGACTACTCGCGCGTCATTTGTTGGAGCGGCAACGGCCTCTATCCATTTAGATACATAGTTGACAGCGACGAGTATATATTTGTTTCTAAAAGAAGACGGGAAAGGTCCCATGAAGTCTATTCCCCATACGTCAAAGATTTCTACTTCTAAAATTCCTTTCTGAGGCATTTCATCGCATTGTGAGATGTTGCCAGTGCGTTGGCACCGGTCGCATTTGAGTACAGCGATATGGACATCCTTCCAGAGGCTGGGCCAAAATAGGCCAGATTGTAGAATTTTAGCACACGTCTTTGAAGTACTAGCATGACCACCATAAGGTGCTGAATGGCATTTGGAAATGATGTCTTCTATTTATTCCTCTGGGACACAGCGAAGATATATGTTGTCGGCGCCTCGTTTGAAGAGTAGAGGTTCGTCCCAATAGTAATGCTTTAAGTCGTGGAAGAATTTCTTCTTTTGTTGATAAGTTAGGTTCGGTGGAAGCACGCCTGCGGCTAAGTAATTAACGATGTCGGCATACCAAGGCAAAGTGGCTTGGGCATAGACAGCTTCCACGGCTTTTTCAAGTTCTGGTTCTTCTGAGGTTAAGTTGCACATATCACTTTCCAATTTGGCTATCCGACGTTCGTGGGGAAAATCGTCATTGATAGGCACTGATTCTTGTTTAATGCCTTCTATTCGGGATAAGTGATCTGCAACTACATTCTCGGTTCCTTTCTTATCTTTAATTTCTAAGTCGAACTCTTGTAATAATAGGATCCATCTCAATAATCTTGGTTTGGCATCCTTTTTGCTTATTAGGTACCTAATGGCAGCGTGATCTGTGTATATGATTATTTTGGCTCCTACCAAGTAGGAACGAAATTTGTCAAGTGCAAACACAACTACTAGAAGTTCCTTCTCCGTTGTAGCGTAGTTCATTTGGGCAAGGTCTAAAGTTCTACTGGCGTAGTAGATTGTGTGAAGCTTCTTGTCTTTCCTTTGTCCTAGAACTGCGCCTACAGCATAATCACTCGCATCGCACATGATTTCGAATGGTAGTCGCCAATCTGGGGGTTGCATGATTGGTGCGGTAATGAGTGATGTATTTAGAGATTCGAATGCCTCCAAGCATTCTTTGTCAAAAATGAACTCGACATCTTTCATCAACAAACCTGTCAGAGGTTTTGTGATTTTCGAGAAATCCTTTATGAATCTTCGGTAGAATCCAGCGTGTCCTAAAAAGCTTCGTATTTCTCGTATTATTTTTGGAGGTTGAAGATCCTTTATGATCTCTATTTTCTCTTTGTCAACCTCAATCCCCTTTTCAGATATGACGTGTCCTAAAATGATGCCTTGTCGAACCATGAAATGGCATTTCTCCCAATTGAGAACAAGGTTCACTTTAGCGCATCTTTCGAGTACCATTTCTAAATTTGACAGGCAGCTTTCAAAGCTTTGTCTGCATACAGAGAAGTCATCCATGAACACTTCCATGATGTCGTCTATGAAATCCGCAAAGATTGCCATCATGCATCTTTGGAAGGTTGCTGGAGCATTGCATAGTCCGAACGGCATTCGGCAATAAGCAAAAGTACCATAAGGACAGGTGAATGTTGTCTTTTCTTGGTCATCGGGGTGAATAGGAATTTGGAAGAATCCCGAATAACCATCTAGATAGCAGAAGTACGAATGTTTCGCTAGTCTTTCCAACATCTGGTCTATGAAAGGTAAAGGGAAGTGATCTTTCCGAGTCGCGTTATTCAGTTTTCTGTAATCGATACACATCCTGCTTCCAGTCACAACTCTTTGGGTTATCGATTCACCTTTCGCATTCTTCACTACAGTAACGCCTCCTTTCTTTGGCACTACGTGCAGTGGCTGACCCATTGGTTGTCGGAGATCGGGTATATAATTCCTGCGTCTAGTAACTTTTTCACCTCGTCTTTGACTACAGTGCTTAGGATCAGATTTATCCTTCTCTGATGTTCTCTTGAAGTTTTGCAGTCTTCCTCTAGCATGATTTGATGCATACAGATGGAGGGACTTATGCCTTTAAGATCGCTTATATTATAGCCTAACGCAGTTGGGTATTTCCTTAGAACTTCTAGTAATTGCTCAATTTCTGACTGCCCTATATTTGCATTGACTATTACTGATCTTTTGAATTCCGTGTCTAAGAATTTGTACCTGAGGGTTTTAGGTAGTTCTTTAAGTTCTAAAACTGGGTTTTTCGGACCTGGCATGTGATTAGGAGTTAGTGCTAAGATCTTTCTTAGACTATCATCTTTGTATGGCGCACGCCAGTTGTCATCTTCATGAATATCAAGGATTTGGATCTTCATGATTTCAGAATATTTAGTTTCTTCCTTCTCCAGTTCTCGTATGCATTCGTCAATGACATCTACTATATAGCATGTGTCATCTATGGCTGGTACCTTCAAGAACTTAGTAAGGATGAACTATATCTTTTCTTCTCCTACTTCGAATGTTAGCCTTCCTTTCTTTACGTCTATGATAGCTCCGGCTGTTGCTAGGAACGGTCTTCCTAAGATAATTGGGGTAACAGAGTCCTCTTTGATGTCCATGATTACGAAGTCGGTTGGAATATAGAATTGACCTATGCGTACTGGAACGTTTTCCAGCACACCGACAGGATATTTGACTGATCGGTCAGCCAATTGCACGGACATTTTAGTTGTTCTTAGTTCTCCCATGTTCATCTTTTTGCATAAAGATAAGGGCATAACACTTATACTGGCTCCTAGATCGCATAAAGCTTTGTCTATGACGAACTTTCCTATGACGCATGGTATGGAGAAACTACCTGGGTCTTTTAGTTTAGGTGGCATGTTATTTTGAATGATTGCGCTACCTGGGTCTCTTAGCGTATGACGGCATTTGAGTTATCGCTTCTGTGAAAGGAATAGTAATATTTAGTTGTTTCAGAAGTTCAACGAACTTCTTAAATTGTCCTGAAGTTTTGGAATTTATGAATCTTTGAGGATAAGGAATCAGTGGTTTATATGGCGGTGGAGGCACATATGAGTTTTCATCTTTGGCGGCCTCTTGCTCATCACCTTCCTTCTTTTCGGTTTCAGACTCCTTTTCTGTTGGTTTATCAGATTTCTGATGCATGGCTGAGTCTTCATGCCTAGGATCTGTTGGGCCTTCCAATTCTTTTCCACTTCTTAATATGACAACGTGTGCATGACCTTTCGGATTAGGTTCTGGCTGACCTGGAAATGTCCCAGCTGATGCGGCCGCAGAGGCTTGTTGTTGAGCCACTTGTGATATCTGCGTTTCAAGCATTTTATGATGGGTGGCTAAAGCGTCTACTTTTCCGGTCAGCTGTTTAATCTGCTCACTAGTGTGTATGTTTTGATTCAGGAATTCTTTATTTGTTTGAACTTGAGTAGCTATGAATTTTTCCATCATCACTTCGAGATTTGATTTCCTAGGGGCAGTCTGGGCAGCTGCGGCTGGTTTCTGATATCCTGGCGGAGCAGCCGGTGCTTGCAAGGCATTATCACTTTTGTAGGAAAAGTTTGGGTGGTTCCTCCATCCTAGGTTGTAAGTATTAGCGTAAGGGTTACCTTGAGCGTAGTTTACTTGGTCTGGTGGAATTCTTGCCAATAATGGGCACTCGGGCGCATTGTGAGTGGCGATTCCACATAACTCGTAATTTGGAGTTACAGCAGCTACGGTTGCAGGTGGTGTTACAGTCAGACTGTCTATTTTCTGCGCTAGAGCATCCACCTTAGCGTTGAACTTTTCAAGACTTCTGATATCGTACATCCCACCTTTTGCTGCGGGTTTCTCTGATGGAGTTCTTTCACCTCCCCATTGGTAGTGGTTCTGAGACATGTTTTCGATAAGTTGATAGGCTTCATCGTATGGCTTATCCATAAGTGCACCGCCTGCGGCGGCATCTACCGTTAATCTGGTGTTATATAGAAGCCCATTGTAGAAAGTATGGATCGTCACCCAGTCTTCTAAACCGTGGTGAGGACATGCTCTCATCATATCCTTAAACCTTTCCCATGCTTCATAGAGAGATTCAGCATCTTTCTGTCAAAATCCGTTGTAACAGAGTTGGATGGTAAGGATTGTAACAGAGTTAGATGGTAAGGATTGTAACCAAGTCCAAGCTCTATCTCTAAGAGAGAAAGGAAAGAGGCGAAGTCTTATTGCATCTGGAGTTACTCCATTTGCCTTCACTGTGTCCGCGTATTGCACAAACTTCGTTAAGTGTTGATTTGGATCCTCAGTTGCATTTCCTGAGAATTGATGTTGTTGTACAGCTGACAGCAATGACGGTTTCAGCTCGAAATCGTTTCGGTTAATAGCGGGGGCAACAATGCTACTTCGAGGCTCCAGCTGAGATGGGGTAGCGTAGTCCTTCAGCGGTTTGTTCTGAGGTCCTTCAGCCATCTTCGATTCTTCAACAGGAGTATGAGCTAGAAGATCAGGAATATTGTGTTTTTGTTGATATTCGAGGATGCGCCTTCTTAAGTGTAAGAAGCGCTCTAGTTCGGCGATTGTAGGTTGTAAGATGTCGCCTTGTGACCGAGTACTTGGCATACAACCGACAAACGAGTAGAGGGAGAGAGAATAGTTAACCTAGTCTATACTGTGTAACAAAGGATTACACTATTGACTAAACGGGTCCCCGGCAACGGCGCCAAAAACTTGATCGCGACTTTCTATGTCTAACTGAACTAACTGCAAGTGCACAGTCTATCGCGTAGTAATATAAGATATTAATCCCACAGGAACTCGTAATCAAGCTAGTATTCTCGGGTGTTACTATGTTTAGCTAGGTCGGTATGGTTTTAAGGGAATAAAAGCAAAAGAAGGGTGTATAATAAAGGGAAACTAAAAACGTTACTTAAGGTATAAATGCGTGAATCGGTATGCAATATGTTGGTTCTTCAAGGATTCGACAAGTTACCGGTGTTTTGGGTGTTTTCAAAAATAGTTTAAGAAGAAAATGATGGTTTAATGACCATTGTCTAACGATGGTTATTGATGCTAGTCGTAACTCTAAGGCGGAACGTATGTTGTCGCTATTCCATTCGGGGTTTAAATTACTTTTTGAAAACCATTAAGTTCTAATCCTTTTTAAAGTGTTGTCGCTGTTTTTAAAACGAATGCTTAGTTTTTACTATCTGGTCCTAACCTCAGTTGTCGCTTATTGGTTCATACATTTATGAATTTCCCACTGTCGTGGCGAAACTACTTTTAAATAAGTTCTCGCTGTCGCGACGAACATTTATTTAGAAAATCAATTTAAAAACTAAAGCCAGAAATAAGTTTGAAAAGGAAAGAATACACCGGTTATTATCGAATCCCATCTGACTACCTATTACATACCGATTGCTTTAATTTAGCTAGACATGGAATATAAACTAATAACACGTAAATAATGGCAGAAAATATAAGCATGCATCAGAATGGAAAATAAAATTCAATTAACGATTATAATAAGAACCTGTAAATAATTCAATTGGCCTTTGGGAAATCCTCCAAAATGTCGGCAGGATTTTAGTCTCGGTGCCAATAACTCGTACAAAATAGAATTGAAAAGTACAAACAGAATTGCAAGGAAAGGAAAAGGAAACAATAAAGAAATCTGAGACTTAAATTCGCTCTGAAAAATAAATTGGCAGCACTTCGTGTCTTGAATGCAGCTCCCTTTTTCTGGTCTCAGCTTCCTCCTTTTATAGATGGAATTTCCAATGGTTAGTTGCTTCAGGAAGTGGGGTTGATGTCAGAGAAAGTAGGAGCTAGTGGTCCACTCTTTTTGGTCTTTGAAGGCACTTACGGCACGTGCACGTTTTCTGCATTTTTTGTCTGCATGACGGTCGTCATGGGTTGTGACGGTCGTAACACGCATGACGGTCGTAATGGTCATGTGACGGCCGTCATATCAGCAAAATCCGTATCTGTTGTTTTTCATCTGATTTTCATCTGGTTTTCATCTGTAATTGCTTGTTTTCTTCATCTTGCTCCATTTGAACATGGGCTTTCAATATCTGCAAAATACTAGACAAACAACATGGAAAAACCCAAAATCAGAATGAAACCAGTCATAGATTGGTTAAAATGTATGTCATTATATATATACGATTTCGCGTTATCAGATTCCTCATTTGTTCCTCCAACAACTTGAACCTTCGATCATTGTCAGTGGGCATCTCAAGATCCCTGCCTGGCGGAGGGAAAGCATCTTCTTGGCGATCCTCGCCCCAATGAGAATCCCCGTTATCATACCCAGCATAAGCAGTATGAGGGCCAAAGTCAGTCTGATTGAACCTGGGACCATACCTCATATTTCCAAACCCCTGATTGCCAGCACTCTGACCAAAACCAGCATTATGAGCACCCATTCCAGCACCGTTGTTGCTTGCGTAGCCAAAACCTGCGTTACCAAAGCCCTGATTGCCATAGCCCTGATTGGCACCACCAAAACCAGCATTGCCAACACCAATACCCATACCAGTGTTCCCAGCGCCAACACCAAAACCAGCATTCTCAGTCCCGACATTAAAACCAGCATTTCCAGCTCCAACATTACCGTTGGTTTCCACATGCCAGTTACCATTACCAGTCATGTTCCCATTCCCAGCCCTATTACCGTTCTCAGTCGTATTGAGGACAACCACCGGTACAGCATCACCGGCTTGGAGAGTCTCGCCATGAGGAGGATCAGTAGCAACTCCGCCATGTAGCACACCCTGACTGTCAACCCGGGCAATCAGAGGCTGCACCAGAGTCTGAAGCTGCCCTTGGCCCTTGGCCACAGTTTTCATCACTTGTATGAACTGCGCCATCCTGTCGCGTATCTCCTGCATCTCAGTTTACATTTGATCCATAGCTTTCTTGTAGTTACTTCTCGTAGAGTAGCGATGAATTCGCTGATCGGCAATCCTGAAACCTGAGTCAACAGAGGGTTAGGAAACAGCTCAAGGTACCTGCTATGCAAATGATATATGCAAATGCAAACGTGTGTCTGTGCGTTAGGGAGATTTCTCCCCCGATTCTAGTGCCAGAGTGCCAGTGCTGATAGTGAGAAGTCTGGATCCAGTCATTGGAATAACATCTCATATATATATGTGGCCCAACAAGGCAGCAGTACAAAGTCACTGAATACATGGGGAATCAATAGCATGACCTCGATCAACAAGCCTGGTGATGGTCAGCCTACAGCAAAGATCAGAAAAATACAAAGGGTTACAAAGATAATCAAGTGCGACAACGGGCACGAAACTCTTCTAGCAACTCTTTTGTTTTGGGATGACCAGGCCGAGTGAGTAACCCTTCAACAAGCAACTCTCTCTGCATAATAGTGCACTGGAGACCTTCAACAGAATCTTCCCATGCTCCCTGGCCAAAACAGTCTTCTAACCTTCGCTTCTTAGATTCGAACATCTGCTTGCGATCTTTCAAGTTAGCGATAGCTTTGTTTAGCATGTCTTCAGTGGCATATCTGCAAGCAGTTTCCTCATCAAACATCTTCTCACTAGCCTTCACCTGAGCCTTCAATTTGTAGATCTGATGTTTCAATTTGTCCTCCCTCTCTTTGTTGCTGGCTATAGTGGCATTCCACTGCTGATTGAATTTGGATATTCTCCGGTATGCTTCATCCAGATTCTGCTTCTTGGTGGCCAGCACATCGTTGACAGATTTGAAGTCTAGACCCAAACGTTCACGATCAGCTATCTGCTTAGTCAAGTTCGTGCCCAATCTGTTCACCAACTCTGTCTGCTTTTTGAAGGAGTGGACGACTTCGTTTCTCTCGCTTCTAACCTGTGCCAGCTCTTTCACCAACTCTTCATTGGCCTTTTTCAGCTCTTCCTTCTCAGTTAACACCTGATTATACTGCTGAATAGACACGGTAGTAGGCTCTTCAATCACTGGCGGGCACTCTTGCTTAGCAAGTGGAAATGGTATCCCTATGGTCTCTTCCCTGGTTCGAATCCAGGTCACATAAGGAGCATAAGCTTGGTTATTGCTCTTACCCAACAATGATTTCCCTCGTCTACTGATATCATTCCAGGCATGTTGAAGCTTAGCTAACATATCCCCTTCTAGAAGACCTGTGAGGTACAGAGATTCCTGCACCTCTTCATCTTTTGGCGGACCCCTCAAAGCATAGGCGAACTGTCTAACAAGTAGAGAGGGATTATAATTAATACAACCCTTTCTTCCAATCAAAGGCACATTCGGAAAACCACTGTAGCTGAATATGATTTCAGTACCCAGCATATCTCGATCAAACCAAACAATGCTCTCTGCTGATAAGCCCATCAAACACTCAGACCACTCAGGTGTGGTTGCAGATGAAGCAAAGAGACCCCTATTGGGCAGGTGACTATCAAACCATCTGTAGAGTAAGGGCACATAGCATGATACATTCTTACCCCTTCTATTTTCGTTCTTGTAATGGACGGAATCATACACATCGTCAATCAAGGTAGGAACTGGATTCCCTGATGCAAAGATATGGAAGGCATCCAAGTCTACAAAATCAGGCATGTTGGGAAACAAGATGATGCCATAAATGCAAAGGGCAAGAATGGCGTTGAATACGATCCAACAATTGTCTTTGGCACACTGTTGGGCTTTCCCAACAAGAAACTACAGACAAAATCCAGGAACCCCGTTCCAACTGGACAGGAGCAACTCAGAGGCATCCAAATGAAGAGCAAGAGCTAGATTAGCTAGATTAGGATTAGCATCCATGTGAACAAACGGAATCTGATTCTTAATAGGTACACCCAACAACTCAGCATACTCCTCTAATGTAGGTGCAAGAATGAAGTCCAGAAAAGTAAAGCATCTCAATGGAGGGTCATAGAACTGTAGCAAGGCATACAACCCATTCAACTCATACGCCGGAGGTTTACGAACCAGACTGAGCAGCTTCCCATAAGATTTCCTGAATTCACCTATCACTGTATCATTTGCCAAGGCAATCAAACTGGAAAGTAGAGCAACATCTGGGGTAGGGAGCTTGTAGGCCACATTCTTCTTCAGAGATCCCATGCTAGCACAATAGAAGGCAAGAAATACCGGAACCGGGGGATAATATATGCACCTGCAACACAGACACACGTTAATGATATGCAAATGATTATGCAAAACGCAAAATGCAATCATGCAACAGGGGATCAAGATTGTGCTGTCGAGGAGACCGAGGCTCTGTTCCAACATAATCACAACACTGCTCTGATAATACAACCCTGAAGAGGACCAATAATTATGCACTGTCAAGAACAACCACATCTCTGACGATAAGAATCCTCTGAACCCAACAACACTGATTCACTGTCAAGAAAACCAGGTAGTCTGAAGGTTAAGGTTTCCTGCAATAACCTGACCCCGCTCACAGGTATGGACCTAGTCACTGAGAAGGTATAGCATCCTATGCGTTTCCCTGTGTCACAGACTTTCAAGAAACGATGATACGATACCCAGAAGGTGTGGCATCATCATCTCTTGAAGTGGCCTCACTCGACTGAGTCATAAATGATCGGTCCCCAGAGTCGACAATCCTCCAAACCAACAACCCCTCAAGCCCAAAGGGCCGGAAAAAAAGTCAACCGGGAAAATCTCGTTTGAGCGTGGATTTCATGAGACACTAGTGCCTGCAAAGCAAGCGCGCGCCCACTACTTTCCATAAATAATACTAGGTACACACAAGTCTGGGTCTGGCTTCTCACTCATCAGATCCCCTTCCCACAACAGCACAATAATAATATCATACTGAAAATAAAATGCGGAAAGTAAAGTGCGATAAATAAAACCCAACAGGTAAACACACAAGCGCTAGGATTAACTCGCATAGGGAACCAGAGTCCCCAGCAGAGTCGCCAGCTGTCGCTACTGCGAAAATAAGGTGCCAGCAAAACAGAAGAGTCGCCACCTTTCGTTATTTATCCCACAGGAAAGGAAAGGAAACGATCGGAAAAAACCTGACGAAAAGGTATAAGACAAGTTCATCGTAACCAATGTCTGGATTCGGGAGTCGGTTACACAAGGGGAAGGCATTAGCACCCCTCACGTCCATCGTACTCGATGGGATCCACGCTTTTTGTGTTTATCTGACGGGTTGGTTATATCTATCTATGCTAAAAGGATGGTCTGAAAAGAAAAGAAAATGACTCGGCAGAACACATCAGTTCTATGCCTACGTATTCCCGTCTGGAACGAGAAATCAGAGTCAACGTAGTTCGCCTAACTACGGGTTATGGGGGGAAGGTTGCTCGCTTAGATATCACATCTCGTGCCTACATACTTTCACACAGCATGAAAGATCAGAGCAAACGTAGTTCGGGACAACAAGAGACACAGGTTTGTCTTTTTTATCCGAGTAGGGTTAACAGACGGTTCCAGCAGTTGGTGTATGCAGCTCGCTCGACGGAGACTTAGGTGTTTACCATTTGCGGTAGAACCGGGAGTTAACAGAACTCTCCTTCTGAAAAGGGTTTCCAAGGATTAAAGGTCCCAGAGGATAAAAAGATGTTTGATCTTTGTTTTCTGTCTTTTAGAAGAAGTATCTTTTATGGATGTTTGCAACTGATATCGCACTAGAGACTATGACCTGAGAGTGAATGTGTCGCATGTCACCCAAAGGGTGCCATACTAAACATCCAAGCTGTTGAAAAGAAACTCTCCAACAACCCTTTCTCAAGTAGCTTAAGGCTCGTAGCGTACGACATCAATTAACCTTTATTACTGTATTTTGATTTGTTTGAAGATGAGAAGAGAAAGGACTCACTAAAGGGGAACTGATCCATCCTAAAGTTGTCATGCAAAGTTGATCCTATAATTGAGGTTAGGAGGGAACTACCTAATGTTATCATGCATGGTTAGAACCATAATGTCTATCATAACTTCTCTTGAACAAGAGAAGTCAGAGTTCCTAGGGGAACATGGCAAAGGAAAGCAACAGCAAAAGAAATAATTGTAAAGAAATAACTGTAAGTAAAATGCATGCAATGCAACAAACAAGCAGAAGGAGGCAACCTCAACGTCTAGCGAAAGCAAGCCCAAAGGCAACACACCACACAGGCATGGGAGACAGACTCAACCTTAAGCCAGCAAGCAAAGCCAAATAATAACAGTCAAGCAGAGGGAGCCAGACTCAACCTCTAATGCAGACAAGCAAAGGGAGAAATTCAACATTTAGGATGCTCTTAGGCCTAGAATCATCTACATGAGGCCTAGTCTAATTCAACACACCAAACAATCACACAAGCAACAGCAAAGCAATCCGAAAAAACAGCAGACAAAACAAAAGACAAATAGCTCAACAGCAAAGCAGATAAACAACAAGACAAACAAACAGTCTGCAAACAACTTCAAGTTCAAGCCATCTTCAAGAGAAGGAAATGAAAGCTCCAACTTCAAGCTCCAACAAAAGAGAATGGAGTTAACTTCAAGATTATTGCTTGATGATGGGAAGCATGATGGAAACCAAGGGAATCCATCATGGCACTCAACCATGCATCTGAGATAGGCATCCTCCAAGGTTCTACCTCTTGTGAAATGCCACACATCCTTCTAAAGGACGGATGAGGCTTCCACATAGGGACCTTGAATCATAGGATGGGAATGGAAAGCAATCAAGGCAATCCATTTTTATTTGAAGAAAGAGAAATCAAACTAAGCTCTTCCTAAACCCTAATTGAATAAGCTACAAGCAAGCTACTAAAAGAAGGTCTAAACACCAAATCAAGCACTACAATCAAGCTAAAGAAACCTCAAGATGTCTAATGAACCACCACAAGAGATTTAGAAGCTTATTTGCACTAAAATCCACCTTTGAGATTCAACTAAGGGAAAAGCTACACTAGAAGCACCCTAATCAACACCTTAAATGTTAAATCTACTTAAAATCCTAAAACATCTTCTAAAATTCTACCCAATTTTCTAAGGGATCCTAAGCATGTTATTGATCTGTGGGCAAAGGATCAGAGCCTTAATCTAAAGGGAAGGCACCTAAAGAAACCCTAAAACCCAAAGAGGTCAAAAGAAACCCTACAAATGGGAGGTCAAGGGAACTAGTCCTAAACAGAACCTAATGTTATCTAAAAAATCTGAATTAAATCCTAGGGGATCATGTGTCTCTAATCTACCAGCAAGCCAAAATTCAGCCCTAAATACTATACCAAACAACCAATCAAAAATCAGCAAAAACATGAAGAATTAAGCCAAAATTAAGGAATTAATAAAAATGCAAATAATCAAATTAAATTGAAAATTGCATGAAAATGAAATGTAAAAGCATCAGAAAATCAAGAATAAAATCCAGATCATCCACATATGTTTATCATATTTTTCTGACCAAAATTGGAATTATTATGAATTTTAAAAGAATAAAGCAATTAAAATAAAAAGAAAATGAATTAAAAACAAATAAAAGCCAGAATTAAATCAGGATGGTTGGATCTGGAGACTTGGTCAATCCATCTGAAGGTTCACACACTGCCAGCGCATTAATGATGCGCAGCGTTTTGGGGAAGTCCAAGTTCAATCTCAGAATTAGATCTCGTGTGTTGGTTCTGATTACAAAGTCTTCCTCTCAAACTGATCCAACGGATGTGGAGTTGTCTTCCTCATTCAAACTGGAAATGGAGGGAAAGACCTCAGGTGAACCAGACGGTGGCTCCGGTGGCTGAGCCACCGTCTTCTCTAGCGAGCCACAAATTACAAGTCAACAAACCTTAACAAAATCTATACAGTTCCACTCAAATTTTCATGCTGATCTCAAATATCATGTCCATTTCTCCTAATTCATCACGCATTTTAAAACACGATAGCAAACAGAAAATGCATCAAGTTCTTGATCATCACCAAACCTTAATCCAAAGCCATAGATCTATTCCTCATGCTTCATATATCATCATAAGCTATCTCAATCATGCTAATTCTCAAGGATCAGGGAGATACAAGTCTCAACAGAAAATTGCTCACACCTAGAATTGTCTCTAAACTCCACAATTTTGATCCAGAATCCCTCTATAATCTATCCTAAACCTTAACCTCATGCTAAAACATGCTAGATCATCATGAATCTACAGCAATTTTGAAAGTTGCATACCTGAGTTGCAGCTTCAAATTGGAGCAGTTAGGGCACGATCCTTGGCTTCAAACTGTGCGGATACACTCTATGATTGATGCTGAAGATGATTGGATCCTCAATTTGCCTTGAATCACTCTTAAAATCAAAACACGATTTGCACTTGCTCCCTTGAAATTCAACTTGCACTCTCTGGTTCTAGCACATAATCAGCACCAACCTTGATCAAAACCACTTTCTGAACTTATATAGAATGAGTTTGGGTGATTTGGAGGCCCAATCAGTGAGATCCAATTTTCACTTCTTCTTCAAAATTTCACCCATGGCTATGCCCGATTCTGAGCTCAAAACTTCTCCAAGAAGCTTCAATTGCAATGCTTGTTAACTGTGGAGAGTATTGGGATCCAATTGAGAGCTTAATTCCATCCTAAGGCCAACCTTTGAAGTGTTACTTATTTATGAAGTAACAAAGTGAAACACTATGAATTATGCCTCAAATGCATTTTCCACTATTGCCATTGTGTTCAAAATGATTTTTCTGATTAAAATGAGCACACATTTGGTCTTATTTGAACATACATGAATTAATTTGAGTTTTTTCACATAAATGCCTGTTAATTCCCCTTTTGCCAATCTCTTTCAAACTAAGTCTCACCCTAAGCCAAATCAATACATCCTTGATACATGGTTGACCTAAAAACATCATTTTGAGCAAGTTTTGTGTTGGAAAAAACTTCATTTGAAGCTTTCAAGATAGAGAAAATGACCTATAATGCCAAATGACCTATAATCTCACTTTCTCAAAATACCCCTGACTTGTAAGCCTCATAACTTGAGTTCTACAAATCAGATGGAAGACTTCTAGTACAATTTGGAAAGCTAAGATCAGTACCTACAACTTTCATGTTGGACAAGAGTTGAGGAGAAACACCCTTCTAGTTTAAAAGTTCCATGGAAGTTGGTTGACTTTCATAGACAAATTTCACATTCATCTGATGACCTGTAACTTGTCTGGATCATAACTTGAGTTCTATAAATCCAATGGAGGACTTCTAGTACTCAAATTAAATCTAAGAACATGCTCTACAAGTTTCATGTTGGCCAAAAGTTGATATGAAACTTGTATCTTGAGATAAGTGGTCTTGAAGTTAGGCACCAAATAGGGGATTTTACCCTGAGAACCCTAGTTTAGCAACTCCTCACACTTTGAACTCTTCTTGGATTAATCTTGGAATATCACCTCATGTGTCTAAACACAACTTTCCATGATCACAAAGACTTAGACATAGGTTTTGATCCTCTTCAATTGCACAGTTGACTTAGGGTTACTCAGATGAAAACCCTAGTTGCAACACCCTTAATTGTGGCTCTTCATACTTAGCACAAAGACTTGGTTGAGCTCCACCATGACCCTCAAGGCACCCCATGAGCTCTATCCACACTCTATTCATGATCAAGGATCCACAATCGACTAATGGTCTTCAATTGGTCTTCAGGTTAGGAGATTAACCACATACAAGCAACCAAACCTCTCAAGGACACAACCCTCTTCCTAATGACTTTGGTGATCTCTCAAGCTTGAACAATACCTCTAGATAGGCTCCTCTTGATATAACCCACACCTGATCCCCTGCTATATGAACAATTCTATGCTATGTAAATGCTAGATCAATGATATGCTAATGCAATGAAACATAAACCAAGTGAGAAAAAGGTTAGGCAAATTTTGGGGTGCAACACCAGTCAATGTTAAGAGTTGGAGAGATTCGACAGAGGCTTTTGTCAAACACTATCAATATAACAGTGATTTGGCAACAAACCATGTACAGTTGCAAAACCTATCGCAACGGAACAATGAAAGATTTAAGGAGTATGCCCAGAGATGGCGTGCACATGCTGCAAGGGTTCAACCTCCCATGGTGGAGAAAGAACTTATTGACATGTTTGTGGCTACATTGCTTGGAGTTTACTATGAGAAATTGATAGGCAATATGTCTGGCAGCTTCTTGGATTTGATCATTACAGGCGAATGAGTTGAAAATGGCATAAAGTTGGGGAAGATACATGCAGGAGAAGGGCCCTTATCTGGAGGACGTAGGAAGAACTTTGGTACCAAGAAAAGAGAAAGTGAAACAAATGCAGTGTCGAGTTTCAAGAACTGGAATAGGAACCAAACTCAGCGTCAACATCAACAATACTATCAACAACAACCTCAAGTGGCAAGTATTGTTATCCCAGCAGTACAACCTCAGCAGCAGCAACCACATCCACAACAGCAACAACAACAGAATTATGCGCCGTGACAGTTCCAAAATCGCAGAAGGACGGTGAATAAGCAATTTGATGCACTGCCGATGTCTTACTCACAATTATTACAACATTTAATGCAGCTGCAGTTGATCCAAAAAAGGACGTTAGCACCTTTAACGGGCGCACTATAACACCCTTCTAAACCCCACGGATAATATATGAATAATCAGAGTAAATTTCCATGCATTTACAAAAGGGCATTACACATAACTTTCAAAATATCAAAACCACCTGTCATGCTCATTACTATTTCAATATAAAATTATGCTTTACAAAACTTCATTTTGCATGTAGCAGCGGATTCAGTTATGCCACAATTTTCATAAAAGAAACATTTGTTTTTATCACATAAAACAACATCACTTAGGCACTAAGGCCAACATCATAATATTCCAATGGATATAAACACGTTTATAGAGTACATAATGTATATCTTAAACACAACCCAAGCGATCTCAGGGTTACATGACCAGAGCATGACTCGACCCAACATAATTAAATCACTAAACGGCTACACCAAAAGCGACCTCGTAACTACGAGAAATACTACTCCTTGATACCTGCACGATGTCATGTAGGACATCATTCCAGCAGAAGGGTGAGAAATATTATCATAATAACAATGCATATAATTATATATACACAAATACACAAGCACAAAATACATATATTCCACATTTTCTCACCACAATTCATTATAACTCATCATGTACAATACAACATATATATAATCAAATATGGATAATCACCAAGTATATTCATCATGCACGTATCCATAAATCTCAACATTCCACATGAACATACACATATTATGTTTACTCACTAATTCACAATTACACATTCACAATTCTCAAATCAACAATTCATGTTCATAAGCATACTTTCATACAATGATCACATATTCACAACTCTCAATTACACAAGTAATGCACATACGCGTATTCCACCATTCTCACCATACATCATCATAACTCATCATATACTTCACAAAGCATATATATATATAAATATATATATATATATATATATATATATATATATATATATATATATATATATATATATATATATATATATATATATATATATATATATATATATATATATATATATATATATATATATATATATATATATATATATATATATATATATATATATATATATATATATATATATAGGCAAATATGGACAATCATCAAACATATCCATAGCTCACAATTACACAAGTCATGTACATACACCTATGCATAACTTCATACAACAATCATATATTCATTCCATGAGACTCAATGCAACTCAATGCAACTCATGCCATGTGGTACCAACACTTGTTATCATTTTTCGGTTTTTACACTTAAACCGGGTCCACACTTCTAGACCGATAACATCAAAAGCCCGTTCCCTAAACTTTCAAACCCACCCTTCTAGGTTTAGGACAAGCCACTAGTCTCCACGAAACTAGCAAACATTGCCTCTTGACTAAATGATGCATATGCAATCAACAACAAAATGCACTTAAGACCGATCACACGTCTTAATCCCATGCATTCACATAATTCCTCCCTTCAAGAATTAAACAAGATTGCACATACAACATATCATATAATCAAGTATTCATACTTTTCATCAACATATTTGTCAAACAATGCACGCATATCTTACAATATGCTCCCATGCATTAATTCACAATAATCGGATACAACAAATATGCATTCATAATTCAACCTCATTACCTTTTCAAACAATGCACACATATTCACAATATGTTCTCATGCATTCACAATATCGCATACAATAAATATGCATTTACACTTCAATATCATTACCACATTTATCAAGCAATGCACACATATTCACAATATGTTCTCATGCATTCTTCACATACAAACAATACGCATATATTTGTCAAAAGACTATATTTCATAATTGATTCCACCATCTAGGATTCACTCCATATGGCTACCCACAGCATATCATATCACAACATGCACAAGCTATACGTTATATAACAAAAGTATTCTGCACAATAACACATCAATCACACACATTCGCGACGGTAAAAATCAACACAACAATATGTTTTCAATTTTCTGCTATAATTGAACTAGGTACAGGCCTCAAAGCCATTTTTTCTAGAAAGACAATCTCGTTAACTTACCAACGCTTCGAACGGGGGTCAAAACCGACTTACGGTTCAAGAGTTATGAATTTTTGAAGTTTTCCGAAAAACCAGAATTTTGCCTAAACACGGCTACGGGATTTTGCATTTTCGCCCGAAAATCCGACCGATTCAATTCTTTTTTTCGAAACAAACACATACTCATACTCACCTAACATATAGCAGTGAATTAGAACCATTAAACACGATTTCTACGACGTCCGATTTTCACTCAAATCTCAAACCCTCAATTATCCAAAAATGTCAAAACTCACAAACTCAACCAAATTCAATCAAACGAAATCCAATAATCACGGCTAAACATTACCCGACTAAACTATGCAATTTATTTTGAATTCTAACCGTTCAAAACTCGATTCTACCGATTAAACCATTTATGCCCTAGAAATGAAAAATAGAGAAAACTACCAACAAATCCAACACAACTCATACATAATCATACACATTGATCAAATAATAATGTTTCTCACCCTTACCTTGATTGGATTGAAGCTTGAAATTGATTCTTGATGATTTCTCCAAGTTTCCCCCTTCTCTTCTCTTTTCTCCTCTTTCTCTATTTTTTCTCTCCTTTTCTTTCTTTCTTTCTCTTATGTTTCTATCTCTTTTCTTTTCTCTCCAATTTCCCTTATATATCCTTCTATTTTCTTTCCATCATAATTCTTCTCTCAAAAATATCTATCAATTCATTTCTCACAAAATATCTCATCTTATCATTAATTAGAGAATATCTAATAAATCCACATTATTCTACCAAGTAGAATAAATTAATTAAATTCATTAACTCATTTAAATAAATCCAATAATTTATTTAAATCAGATAAATCACATAAACCAATTAATTAGCACAATTAATCACTTATTGAAAATTTGGGCTGTTACAACCCTCCCCCACTTTAGGAATTTTCGTCCTCGAAAATGTTACCTGATTCAAATAACTCTGGATACGACTCTCGCATCCTAATCTCTCAACTACCTCCACCAAAAGAATCTCTATACCTCGAAGTTGCTTCTCGTTCATCAACCTGAACTGGCAATGTCTCAACAATCAAATCCTCTCTCACTCGTACACTATCCATCTGAATCAATGCACTTCCTCAGCTTAGACACATGAATACATCATGCAATTCCCACAAGTGACCGCGGTAAAACAATCTAACATGTTATTTTCTCCATACTTCCGCTGCGCCACTCTGATACAGATCAAGAAAACACAGTGGGTGCTTCCGAGACCTCAAGCTCGACCGACACCAGTTAGTATTGTAAATCTCGAAACACGTCTTTTCTTGGGTTCTTTTAATCTTTCTAGTCGTCTCTTGCACAATCTCAGGTCCGAGTACAACACTCTCGCCTGGCACACATCCACACAAAGGATTCCTACACCTCTTACCGTACAAAGCCTCATACAATGTCATTCCGATACTAGAATGATCATTGTCATTGTAGGTAATTCAAGCAACGATAGTTAACTATCCCACGATCCACCTTGATCCAACACACAAGCTCTCCACAAATCCCCTACATACTAGATAGTTCACTTTGTCTGTCCATTCCGTCCACGGATGCTAGACAGAGTTCAACTTCAACATGACACCCAAAGCGTCTACAACTTTCTCAAAATCTCAACGAAAATTCAGATTCCCATCTGACACAATATTCGACGGTAACCCATACTACCCCGCAACTTCCTCACTATACCTCTTAGCTAGCTTCAATATAGAATGATTCATCCTCATTAGTAAGAAATGAGTTAATCTTGCCAATCCATTCATAACCACCCAAGTCGAATCATATCCCTTCACATTTCTTCGGAAAACCCGACACAAAATCCATGGGAATACTATCTCATACCATTTAGAAATATTCAATAGTTGTATCAGGTCCAACAACCTCTGATGTTCACACTTCGACTTCCGATAAGTCAAACCAGCACATACCACTTCAACCACTTCTCTCTCCATCTATCTCAATGTTCTTCTTCCAGAGTACTCTTATCCAACTCACACTATTTGGAACACACACTCCATCACGACATCTCATGGTACCATTCTCATCAATCCGAAAATCAGCTCTTCGACTTCAATTCATTAAATTCAATCAATCTATTAACTCAAATTAGAACTTCGACTTCTTCGAATCTTATCAAGAATACCTATAGTCAGTCTCAAGATACAAAGCTCAACTCCCTAAGATATTTTCTTCACAGACCAAACTCATATCCCGAATTTGCTTCATCAGTTCTAACTCATTACCATCATCATTAGTATATACAGAAATTTCCAATTCGATACCTCTGCTACCACTTGGTCTCACTCGAATGGTAATTCAACCCAAAACCATACTCCTTCAGAAGTCCCTATTTATTTCCTCTGCACCATACTCAACTCTTTTTCAAATCAACAAATACCTTAAGTTCTTAAGATCACCAACCATCTCAAATCTCAACTAAACAATTGAGGCTTCCAAACTCCGGCACAAACATGCAACAGCAACCAACTCCAATTACTTGTCAGATAATTCCCTTATGTACTTTAAGTTGCCTTAAAGCATAACCAAAACTCGTTGATGTTGTACTTAACATATCCCCCAATCATATCAACCAAACATCACAAAACACAACAATTTGTTCTGTCGGATTCGGCAAAACCAATACACGAGCTGTTGACAGCTTTCCTAACAATTCCTTAAACTTTCTTCACAGTAGAATATTACTACTTCTTCTCCAACACTGATAACTCAAGTTCCCGATGCTCAACATGATCCTCTATACTCTTCGAGTATATCCAAATATCATCGGTTACCCAACCATTGACTCACTCAATAAAGTATGGAGAATCCTATTCCAAACGGACACTCAATTTGTGAGTCATGGCGGAAATACAAACCGCACTTACTACAACAACCAAATATATTCCATCAATAAATACTTAATTCCATGTCACTACTTCACCATCACATAAAGCATTGTTTCCTGCGCTTCTAATCTTGCGTCATTCCGAGTTACGGTCCTCCCGTTACGACAAAAATACGAAAACAACATTTCCACACTTAGAAGGCCATTCAACACATCTTCAACTCTTGAAATGTTACACAAGTCTCAAAACTACTCAATCAGTTTAATTCATTGACTATCCAAATAGACATACAATATAGAGCTCTTAATATCGGACTAGTTCCCGTAACTAAGTCAATCACAACTCCACTTCACGTCCTGGCTGTATATCATTATCTTGTCAGAATAACTTCTAGACAACCACAATTAATCGGCAAACCGCCAACTTCCCACTTTCGTTAACACTCAAAATTTCCATCAAAATGAAACATCTCATCACTGTCCTACGCCGACTCATCAAAACAATTCTTCAGCACTTGGCTTAACTCCAAACAATTCATTGCTCACGCCATCTAAGCTTGCAAGACACGTCTATCCCATCCAACACAGTCCCAACTACTATCAACAAGAGATTAAGGGTGATTAGTTCCTCAATTTATCGATAGACAGCCGAAAATCATGATGGGGTATAAACCATCTTTACCAAACTATAAGAGCGTTTAACCACACACTAAGCTACAACTCCGCACTTGCAGTATCCTGGAGAAGCACAAGTTTCTCCCCCACTTAGATCATTCCCACTTCTGTAGACAAAGGTTAGACAACAAACATGTATCGACAGTGTTTTCACACACATGTCGCATACAAGGGAACAACCAACATTAGACAACTTGGTCGGACGGACCAACCAGGCTCTGATACCACTAATGTAACACCCTTCTAAACCCCGCGGATAATATATGAATAATCAGAGTAAATTTTCATGCATTTACAAAAGGGCATTACACATAACTTTCAAAATATCAAAACCACCTGTCATTCTCATTACTATTTCAATATAAAATTATGCTTTACAAAACTTCATTTTGCATGTAGCAGCGGATTCAATTATACCACAATTTTCATAAAAGAAACATTTGTTTTTATCACATAAAACAACATCACTTAGGCACTAAGGCCAACATCATAATATTCCAATGGATATAAACACGTTTATAGAGTACATAATGTGTATCTTAAACACAACCCAAGCGATCCCAGTGTTACATGACCAGAGCATGACTCGACCCAACATAATTAAATCACTAAACGGCTACACCAAAAGCGACCTCGTAACTACGAGCAATACTACTCCTTGATACCTGCACGATGTCATGTAGGACATCGTTCCAGCAGAAGGGTGAGAAATATTATCATAATAATAATGCATATAAATATATATACACAAATACACAAGCACAAAATACATATATTCCACATTTTCTCACCACAATTCATTATAACTCATCATGTACAATACAACATATATATAATCAAATATGGATAATCACCAAGCATATTCATCATGCACGTATCCATAAATCTCAACATTCCACATGAACCTACACATATTATGTTTACTCACTAATTCACAATTACACATTCACAATTCTCAAATCAACAATTCATGTTCATAAGCATACTTTCATACAATGATCACATATTCACAACTCTCAATTACACAAGTAATGCACATACGCGTATTCCACCATTCTCACCATACTTCATCATAACTCATCATATACTTCACAAAGCATATATATATATATATATATATATATATATATATATATATATATATATATATATATATATATATATATATATATATATATATATATATATATATATATATATATATATATATATATATATATATATATATATATATATATATATATATATATATATATATATATATATATATATATATATATATATATAGGCAAATATGGACAATCATCAAACATATCCATAGTTCACAATTACACAAGTCATGTACATACACCTACGCATAACTTCATACAACAATCATATATTCATTCCATGAGACTCAATGCAACTCATGCCATGTGGTACCAACACTTGTTATCATTTTTCGGTTTTTACACTTAAACCGGGTCCACCCTTCTAGACCGATAACAACAAAAGTCCGTTCCCTAAGCTTTCAAACCCACCCTTCTAGGTTTGGGACAAGCCACTAGTCTCCACGAAACTAGCAAACATTGCCTCTTGACTAAATGATGCATATGCAATCAACAACAAAATGCACTTAAGACCGATCACACGTCTTAATCCCATGCATTCACATAATTCCTCCCTTCAAGAATTAAACAAGATTGCACATACAACATATCATATAATCAAGTATTCATACTTTTCATCAACATATTTGTCAAACAATGCACGCATATCTTACAATATGCTCCCATGCATTAATTCACAATAATCGGATACAACAAATATGCATTCATAATTCAACCTCATTACCTTTTCAAACAATGCACACATATTCACAATATGTTCTCATGCATTCACAATATCGCATACAATCAATATGCATTTACACTTCAATATCATTACCACATTTATCAAGCAATGCACACATATTCACAATATGTTTTCATGCATTCTTCACATACAAACAATATGCATATATTTGTCAAAAGACTATATTTCATAATTGATTCCACCATCTAGGATTCACGCCATATGGCTACCCACAGCATATCATATCACAACATGCACAAGCTATACGTTATATAACAAAAGTATTCTGCATAATAACACATCAATCACACACATTCGCGACGGTAAAAATCAACACAACAATATGTTTTCAATTTTATGCTATAATTGAACTAGGTACAGGCCTCAAAGCCATTTTTTTCTAGAAATACAATCTCGTTAACTTACCAACGCTTCGAACGGGGGTCAAAACCGACTTACGGTTCAAGAGTTATGAATTTTCGAAGTTTTTCGAAAAACCAGAATTTTGCCTAAACACGGCTACGGGATTTTGCATTTTCGGCCGAAAATCCGACTGATTCAATTCTTTTTTTCGAAACAAACACATAATCATACTCACCTAACATATAGCAGTGAATTAGAACCATTAAACACGATTTCTACGACGTCCGATTTTCACTCAAATCTCAAACCCTCAATTATCCAAAAATGTCAAAACTCACAAACTCAACCAAATTCAATCAAACGAAATCCAATAATCACGGCTAAACATTACCCGACTAAACTATGCAATTTATTTTGAATTCTAACCGTTCAAAACTCGATTCTACCGATTAAACCATTTATGCCCTAGAAATGAAAAATAGAGAAAACTACCAACAAATCCAACACAACTCATACATAATCATACACATTGATCAAATAATAATGTTTCTCACCCTTACCTTGATTGGATTGAAGCTTGAAGTTGATTCTTGATGATTTCTCCAAGTTTCCCCCTTCTCTTCTCTTTTCTCCTCTTTCTCTATTTTTTCTCTCCTTTTCTTTCTTTCTTTCTCTTATGTTTCTATCTCTTTTCTTTTCTCTCCAATTTCCCTTATATATCCTTCTATTTTCTTTCCATCATAATTTTTCTCTCAAAAATATCTATCAATTCATTTCTCACAAAATATCTCATCTTATCATTAATTAGAGAATATCTAATAAATCCACATTATTCTACCAAGTAGAATAAATTAATTAAATCCATTAACTCATTTAAATAAATCCAATAATTTATTTAAATCAGATAAATCACATAAACCAATTAATTAGCACAATTAATCACTTATTGAAAAATTGGGCTGTTACACGCACCGCCTCCAGGATATGATGTTAATGCTAGATGTGACTTTCACTCTGGCACTCCCAACCATCATATTTATAATTGTAAAGCGTTCAAGCATAAGGTACAAGACCTTATCGATAGTAAAGCTATCAACTATACCCATGATGTGCCCAAAGTTGTCCAGAATCCCATGCCTAATCATGGAGCGGCTGGGGTGAACGCTATTGTTGAGGAAGAAGGTTTGAATCTGGTGTCTGATGTGGAAGAGTTGAAAACTCCTTTGAGTTTTGTGAAGAGTAAGTTGTTAGAGGGTGGAGTGTTCCCTGGTTGTGGAAGAGACTGTGAAGATTGTGTAGCTTATCCTGAGGGATGTAAAAGTCTAAAAAATCATGTGCAGCGTATGATGGATGAAGGTGTACTACAGTTTGATAAGATTGGTGAAAGGAGTGACAAAAGGGTAATCGGTGAAGAGAAGGATGAGGTGGCCACCATCTCCATTCCTTACAAAACAATCAACATATTTGCGCTGCCGAGGCTAGCTACCATCATAATCACTAAGGCGGAGCCAATACCGAGGTGATCCCATAAAACTATGGGGCTGAGGTCTTTTGCAATGGTCAAAAGCAGGAGCTGAAGAGTTCGCCATTTGATTCTGTTGATAATTTGATAGGAACCGGTGGAGTAACCAGAAGTGGGAGGCTATTTGCACCTCTGGAAGTAAATGTTGAAGGATCGGATAAGGGTAAAGGGAAGCTTGTAGTTGAAGAAAGTCCTCAGTGTGATGAGAAAGAAACTTTATTAAAAGATGCAGAAGAATTTATACGTCTAATCAGGAAATGTGACTATAAGATTGTAGACCATTTGCAAAAAACTCCGTCGAAGATTTCCATCTTATCATTGTTATTGTGCTCTGAGGCACATCAGAATCCCTTGTTGAGGATTCTGAATAATGCATATGTACCGCAGGAAATCTCCTTGAATCAACTTGAAGGAGTGTTGGTGCACGTCAACACTGGGAACGGGCTAAGATTTACTGATCTTGATTTGACCCTCAAAGGAAGAGACCATAATCACGCCCTGCATATCTCCATTGAATGCAGAGGGGCTATACTGTCGTATGTGATGGTGGACACTGGGTCTTCACTTAATGTGTTACCCAAGAAAGCTTTGATGAAGTTGGACACCCAGGGAGTAATATGCACCCCAAGTGATTTGGTTGTACGAGCATTTGATGGGACAAGAAGGTCCATTTTCAGAGAAGTGACTCTTCCAATCCAGGTTGGTCCAAAAGTTTTCAATGTCGTCTCTTACATAATGGATATTCAGCCGGCGTACAGCTGTCTGTTGGGACGACCTTAGATTCAATCGGCGGGAGCCGTGACGTCAACTCTACACCAGAAACTGAAGTACATGGTGGATGGTAACATTGTCACCATTTGCGGTGAAGAGGATATCATGGTAAGCCATCTGTCCTCGTTTAAGTATGTGGAGGTAGACGGGGAGATTCATGAAACGCTATGCCAAGCTTTTGAAACCGTCCAGATCAAGGAGAAGGTGCCAGTTGAGGGCAGAGTGCCAGAGGTTGTTATGTCGTCTTTCAAGGAAGCACAAGCCGTGGTGAAGTCTGGATCATCTCAAGGGTGGGGGAAAGTTTTGAGCGTCCCTAATAAACAAGACAAGTTTGGACTGGGGTACAACCCGTTATCATCTTCATCTTCTTCACAGAGTGCTCTGCGCTACAGGGGACCAGTCCAATTCACAAGCGGTGGGGTAATATTTTATCGAATCAATGCTGTGTCTGAGGAGGAAGGAGATAGTGACTACGATATGGATGCATGGATCTAACCATGTATTCCTGGCCAGAGCTTGAACAACTGGACCATCGAAGAAGCTATCCAAGTGACTTATGAAGAGTAATTGCCTTGTTTTTGATTATGTACAACCCTATGTTCTGCCCAGAGCATAGTGGTTTTTATTTGTAGGGCCCTATCTTTTATGTTTGAACAATCATTTTATCATTAATCAAAGGGCGTCTTTGCATCCAAATTTTTGTGATCCTTGTTTTTCTTGTTTTTATTTTAATAATAAAATGACAATGTGGTTTGTGTTTGTTTGCATATCATTTTAAGCATTAAATCATCATCATTGCAGGTTTCACATTGCAGATGCCACCAACTCAGACTCGTCTATGACTCGGTATGACTTTGATAATCCGATCTTTCAAGCGGAAGAAGAGATTAAAGAAGACGAAGACTTGCCTGAAAAGCTCGCCAGGTTATTAAGACAAGAGGAGAAGGTCATTCTGCCTCATCAAGAAGAATTTGAAGTCGTCAAACTAGGTACAGAAGAGGCTAAGAAGGAGGTCAGAATAGGGGTTGTCTTAGAGGATGATATCAAACAAAGACTGATAGAACTGCTCCGAGAGTATAAGGATGTCTTTGCTTGGTCCTATGAAGATATGCCCGAACTTGATATAGACATTATGGTTCATCGCTTGCCTCGTCGAGAAGAGTGTCCACCTGTCAAGCAGAAGCTAAGAAGAACCAGACCGGACATGGCGGTAAAAATCAAAGAAAAGGTCCAGAAGCAATTGGATGCCGGATTTCTTTCCGTGACAAATTACCCCCCATGGGTCGCTAACATCATACCTGTGCCTAATAAGGATGGTAAGGTAAGGATGTGTGTAGATTACCGTGATCTAAACAGAGCGAGCCCGAAGGATGACTTCTTGCTCCCCCATATTGATGTGCTTATTGATAATACTGCTCAGTATTCAGTGTTTTCCTTCATGGACGGTTTCTCCGGATATAACCAGGTCAAGATGGCCCCGGAGGACATGGAGAAAACAACATTTATCACACTGTGGGGGACGTTTTGCTATAAGGTGGTACCTTTTGGGTTGAAGAACGCAGGGGCAACCTATCAGCGGGCGATGGTCACTTTGTTTCATGATATGATTCATCATGAGATTGAAGTCTATGTTGATGACATGATTGCAAAGTCACAAACGGAGGAAGGACATTTGGTGAATCTGTTGAAGTTGTTTGAGAGGTTAAGGATGTTCAAACTAAGGTTGAATCCGAACAAGTGCACTATTCGTGTGCGGTCAGGAAAGTTATTGGGATCCATAGTCAGTGAAAAAGGAATTGAGGTTGATCCTGCAAAAATAAAAGCAATTCAGGAAATGCCAGCGCCGAAGACAAAGAAAGAGGTTTGTGGTTTCCTGGGTAGATTGAACTACATTTCAAGGTTCATATCTCACCTTACAGCCACTTGTGAACTAATGTTTAAACTGTTAAAGAAAGATCAGGCGGTCGTCTAGAATGAAAATTGCCAAAGGGCATTAGAGAAAATAAAAGAGTATTTGTAGGAGCCTCCAATACTGATGCCCCCAGTGGCTGGAAGACCATTGATAATGTACTTGACAGTTCTTAAGAACTCCATGGGTTGTGTTCTCGGTCAACATGACGAGATAGGAAGGAAAGAACACGCTATCTATTATTTGAGTAAAAAGTTCACAGATTGTGAGTCCAGATACTCAATGTTAGAAAAGACATGATGTGCACTAGCTTGGACCGTCAAACGCCTAAGGAAGTACGTGCTAAACCACAAAACCATGCTAATTTTGAAGATGGACCCGATTAAGTACGTATTTAAGAAGCAAGCGCTTTCGAGAAGGATTGCCAGGTGGAAGATGTAACACCCCAAATTAAGCGGAATATTTTAATTAATTATTTAATTGAGAATATTTGTATTTTGGGTGGTTTCGGTGGTTTTGTGGATTATTGAGAAAATGTGCATTTTTGGACTATTTATTTAATTAATAGTATACTATATGAGAATATTAGTATTATTATTTATTAAAATAAATATAAGTGAAATAAGGGTAAATTGGGCATTATGAAGAGTTAGTAAGGGTGTTATGGGAAAAGCCCAATTGTGTGGCCCAAGTCTAAGTTTGAAAAAATAGAATTCTGAAGGTTTAGGATTCATTTTGTTAACCGTGAAAAGAATGGAGGCCAGAGCTCTGAGGAGGGATCAGTGGAGGCAAAAGCTTCGGAAGATTGCCGGAGTTAATCATGAAAGCTTTGAATAACTAGGGTATGGGGAGTATCGCATTTCATGATTTTCTATGTATGCCTTTCGGTGTGTTTATGGTGGGGTTTATGACTTAGGGTATGTTGGGTTGATTTGGGAGAATTCGGGAAATCGATGAATAACTTTGAGGTTATGATTGATGGCATGTATCCCTGAATATTGACATGAATTTAGGGAACCTTATTAGACCGGTTGATGTGTAACATGAATTTGGAAACCTCATGCCTTTGTGGCCAAAACCTTGGATTGTGATATGTTTGACCCTGTAGGAATAGAAATATTCAAATGTGAGTAACTATGATGCACTAAGAGTAATTGCAGGAAAATAGTGTTTTAGGCAATGCAAATGTTGCCGGATTGGCCAAATGAACCATAGATTTGGTGTCGTTATCGTCGTATGACATTGGGGATGTTTTCATGATGTTTTGGGAGCATTGGGTATGTGAGTCGTATGAGTTTTTGGGTAGAAATCAGTTCTGGTGCATAGCAGGTTTTGCTGTCATCGCTCTGTTCGCCTAGCGAGCAAGTCAGCGAAGGTTCACTACAGGATCGTCTAGCGAGCAAGCCAGCGAAGGCTCACTACCAACTCGCCTAGCGAGCGAGCCAGCGAGCGTATCAGGGTCCGCGAAAATTGATCTTGTGCAGTGATGCCGTGATGTTTGATTCTGGGGTTCCTGTGATGAGTTACTATTAGTATGGCAGTGAGGATGCGTGAGTAATAAGTGATAGTATTAGATTTACTGCGAGTGTAATTATGATGGATTAATACGAGGCAATGTGAGATAATATTAGGGATTAATATGTGAATACTATGTGATGATATGACGAATTAACATGAGTAGAACTGTGAAGTTTATGCGATTGATAGGCGATAGTGTGAGGATTACCGTGAGTATAATTTGATAAATTAATATGAGATGATATGGGGGTAGTATTATGAATTAATATGGGATAATATGAGATAATATGACTAGGAGCTAATATGTGATTTATACGTGATTATATGATGACATGATGTGTGAGATTAATTAATATGATGAGTTATGATGATATGTTATATGATGATTAATATGATGAATTATGATGATATGTTGTATGATGAGTAATATGATGAATTATGATGATATGCCGTATGATGAGTAACATGATGAATTATGATGATATGTTGTATGATGATTAATATGATGAATCATGACGTTTGATGGTGATGAATATGGTGAATTATGACGTTTGATGGTGATGAATATGATGAATGATGATGCACCTATGGTGTTATTATGAGGATGATTTGTGAAGTGTGCATCATGCATTCATGTGCATCCGGACTTCGGTTCAGGACCTCGATTACTTTGGCTTCAATCCCACTGTGCGGATGTGAAGTATTTTGATGTGCTCCGGGTCTATAGTAGAATCGATCCTATTGATGGGGATCTAACGAGGGTTGATGGCCCAGTGTCCATCGCGTTGTGATGATTGGTACCACATGCATTGAGTTGTGTCGCATTGCATCTATGAGTCTTTTTGTATGCATTATGACGTTATGGCCTTTGAGGCATATTTGAAGGATATCAATGTGTTGAATATAATTATGAGTAATATGTCGTTTATGCATTAATTGTTATACATTGATTATTATGAATTGTTTTACTCACCCTGCCTGTTTGAATGTTACCTCCACGTGGGAAACGTGCAGATGAGAAAGTTTAGCCGTGGACGCCGTTGAGGAGTATTTTGAAGTTTTAGAGTCGTTAGCCTTTATGGTTAATTTAGAGGGTCTTGCTCTGATATATAACATCGGGTTGGGTTCTTTGAGTTGATTTTATATCATTGGGTTATTTTATTGATGTTCCCTTTTGAGGAGAAACCTTGATTTATGCTTTGAGTTCCGTTGTTTTATTTATTTTGATGTACTTTGAGGAAAACCCGTCGTTACGGAGTATTGACCAATTTTGTTGACTTTGAGAAATGTACGCCCTTTTGTGGCTTTTTATGAAAGTTAATATTTTACTCTGAAATTCGTGTTATTTTGCCGTAATATCTGTGGGGTAGAATAAGGGTGTTACATTAGTGGTATTAGAGCCAGACCTCTCCCAGTACGATGTGGTTCAGGGATGAACCAAGCGAAAGCTGGTGGGCATGTAACACCCAAGGTCAATGAGGGCAGAGAGTGGTTACATGTAACACCCGTGGGCGAAGGAGTGGTTGTCGGTGCGTGAGGCATGACAATGAGACACTCCTAGTAGCTTCTGGGGAAAACCTGAATTCACATCCGAATGAGAGAGATCTTGAGGCTATGCAGGTATGGGACTGCATAGTTGAATGAAGGCTTATAAGGATTAATTGATACTACCTATACCAATAAGATGCATCTTCTTTTCGATAGCCCGTTCATAAGAACTCCATAGTTAAGCTGCTTGACTTGGAGAAATTTAGGGATAGGTGACCTTCTGGGAAGTTTCCCGGAAAGCGTGTGAGTGAGGAAAAAACATGCTGAAAAAACTCGTGTTGGTTTGTAGGGATAGTCGGTAATCCTGAAAGCAATATGGGGCGTTACAAATGGTATCAGAGCAGATCGGTCTGTCCGGCCAAGTTGTCTAATGTTGTTTGTTCCCTGGTATGCGACATGTGTGTGAAAAAACTGTCGGTACATGTTTGTTGCCTAACCTTTGTCTGCAGAAGTGGGAATGAAACGAGTGGGGGAGAAGTTGTGCTTCTCCATGACGCTGCAAGTATAAAGTGGCGGCTCAGTGTGTGGTTGAACGCTCTTATTGTTTGGTAAAGATGGTTTATACCCCATCATGATTTTCGGCTGTCTATTGACAAATTGAGGAACTGATCAGCCTTAATCTGTTGTTGATAGTAGACGGCGTCATGTTGGATGCGATAGGCGTGTCTTGCAAGCTTAGATGGCGTGAGCAGTGAATTGTTTTGAGTTAAGCTAAGTGCTTACGAATTGGTTTGATGAGTTGGCGCAGAACGGTGTTGAGATGTTTAATTTCGATGGGAATTTTGAGTATTAATGAAAGTGGGGAAGTTGGCGGTTTGCCGATTAATTATGGTTGTCTGGAATTTATCTTAACAAGATAGTTATATACAGCCAGGACGTGAAGTGGAGTTTTGATCGACTTAGTTACGGAAACTAGTCCGAGATTGAGAACTCCATATTATATGTCTGTTTGGATGGTCAAGGAATTAAATGGATTGAGTAGTTTTGAGGCTTGTGTCTGATGTGTGTGCTAAGGCAACAGAGTGTGAGGTCGAGTATATTAACGGTGAACGATGACTTCTGGTGATTATTAGAGGAAGTCAGATGTGGAATGCAATATTGGTATAACTGAGTTTTAAAATATTTCAAAAATTGGAAATGTGTTGAATGACTTCCTAAGTGTGAAATTGTGTTGTACGTTGAATTTTGAGATCACAGCTTTTTACGGAATCGAAATTGGACACCCGGAAGTCATGTAACGGTCGAAAATAGAATTTCGGACTGTCAGGTTCGCTAGGTCCTTCGCCTAGCAAACAACTCCATGAGGCTGCTCGCTTCTGTGTTCGCCTAGCGAAGATGTCCTGGGCAGAAGAATGTTGTTTTGGTATTTTTGTCGTAACGGGAGAACCGTAACTCGGAATGACGCACGGTTCGAGGCGTTGGAAAGCTAGTCCAATGCTCTATGTGATGGTGAAGTAGTGGCATGTAATTAAGTTATTTATTTATGGAATATGTTTTTATGTTGTGGTAAGTGCGGAAGTTGTGGTTCGTGTTTCCACCATAACTCGCAAATTGAGTGTCCGTTTGGCATGGGATTTTCCATACTTATTTGAGCGAGTTAGTGGTTGTGTTAACCGATGATATTTTGATATACTCTAAGAGTATAGAGTATCATATTAAGCATCGGGAACTTGAGTTATCAGTGTTGGAGAAGAAGCAGGGATATGCCACTGTGAAGAAAGTTCAAAGAGTTTTTGGGAGAGCTATCAACAGCTCGTGTGTTGATTTTTGCCGAATCCGATAGAACTATTCGTTGTGTTTTGTGATGCTTTATTGATGTGATTGGGAGATATGTTAAGTGCAACATCAACGAGTTTTAGTTATGCTTTAAGGCAATTTAAAGTACATAAGAGAGATTATCTGACGAGTGATTTAGAGTTGGTTGTTGTGTTTGTGCCGGAGTTGGAGACTTCAATTGGTTAGTTTGAGATTTGAAATGTTTGGTGATCTCAAGAGCTTAAGGTATTTGCTTGATTTTGAAGAGTTGAATATGAGGCAGAGAAGATAATTGGGACTCCTGAAGGATTATGGTTTTGGATTGAATTACCATTCAGGTGAAGCAAACGTGGTAGCTTGTGCATTGATTTGGAAATCTTTGCATATGCCGATGATGATGGTGAAAAGAGTTAGAACTGATTGAGCAATTTTGTGATATGAGTTTGGTGTGTGAAGAGACTTCTTATGAAGTTAAGCTTAGTATGTTGGACCTTACTAGTGGTATTCTTGATGAGATTCGATAAGGTCAGAACTCTGGTTTGAGTTGGTAGATTGGTTGAATTTGATGAATTAAAGTCGAAGGGCTGATTTTCGGATTAATGGAAATGGTATCATGAGATGTCGTGATAGAGTTTGTGTTCTAGATATTATTGAGTGGAATAAGAGTATTGAGGTAGATGGAGTATCCATCCCGGTGCTATGAAGATGTAACCGGATCTGAGGAAATTATTTTGATGGCCATAGATTGAGAGAAGTGGTTGAGTTTGTGTATGTTGGTTAGACTTGTCAGAAGTCGAAGAATAAACGTCAGAGACCGTTGGGTCTAATGCAAACGTTGAATATTCCAGGGTGGAAATCAGGTAGTATTTCCATGGATTTTGTGTTGGGTTTTCCGAAGAATTGGAGGGATATGATTTTAATTGGGTGATTTTGGATAGATTGACTAGATTGGCCCTTTTATTACCAATGAGGATTAATCATTCTATGTTGAAGCTAGTTGAGATGTATATCGATGAAGTTGTGAAGTTGTATGAGATGTTGTCGAATATTGTGTCAGATGGGAATTTGAGTTTCATCGAGATTCCGGGAGAGTTTGCAAACACTTTGAGTACCATGTTGAAGTTGAACTCTGCCTATCATCCATGGACGGATGGACGGACAGAGAGAACTGTCCAGTCTTTAGAGGATTTATGGAGAGCTTGTGTGTTGGATCAAGGTGGATCGTGGGATAGTTAATTATCGTTGATTGAGTTACCTACAATAATAATTAGCATTCTAGTATCGGAATGGCACCGAATGAGGATTTGTATGGTAGAAGGTGTAGGACTTCTTTGTGTTGATATGATTCAGGCGAGAGTGTTGTGCTCGGACCTGAGAGTTGTGTAAGAGACGACTGAGAAGATCAAGAGGATCCAAGAAAATATGGGTTTTGGGAGTACGCCAGTAACTGGTGTTGGTTGAGCTTTGAAGTCTCGGAAGCTCACACTGTATTTTGTTAATTTGTATCAGAGTGGCGTAGCGGAAGCATGGGAAAAGTAGCATGTTAGACTGTTTTACCGCTATCGCTTGTGAATTTACATGATGTGGCATGTGCCTAAGTTGAGGAAGTGCATTTATTCAAATGGATGGTGTACAAGTGAGAGATTATTTGACTGTTGAGGCATTGCTAGTTCAGGTTGATGAACGAGAAGCAACTTCGAGGTAAAGAGATTCCTTTGGTGAAGGTAGTTTGGGAGGACCACCTGAAGAAAGTTGGATTTGGGAGTGGGAGATCAGTTGAGAGAGTCGTATCCGACTCTGTTCATTGAGGTAATTTTCGAGGGAGAAAATTCTTTTAAGTGGGGGAGAGTTGTAACATCCCAAATTAAGCGGAATATTTTAATTAATTATTTAATTGAGAATATTCATATTTTGGGTGGTTTCGGTGGTTTTGTGGATTATTGAGAAAATGTGCATTTTTGGACTATTTATTTAATTAATAGTATACTATATGAGAATATTAGTATTATTGTTGATTAAAATAAATATAAGTGAAATATGGGTAAATTGGGCATTATGAAGAGTTAGCAAGGGTGTTATGGGAAAAGCCTAATTGTGTGGCCCAAGTCTAAGTTTGACAAAATAGAATTCTAAAGGTTTAGGATTCATTTTGTTAACCGTGAAAAGAATGGAGGCCAGAGCTCTGAGGAGGGATCAGTGGAGGCAAAAGCTTCGGAAGATTGCCGAAGTTAATCGTGAAAGCTTTGAATTGCTAAGGTATGGGGAGTATCGCATTTCATGATTTTCTATGTATGCATTTCGGTGTGTTTATGGTGGGGTTTATGACTTAGGGTATATTGGGTTGATTTGGGAGAATTCGGGAAATTGATGCAAAACTTTGAGGTTATAATTGATGGCATGTATCCCTGAATATTGACATGAATTTAGGGAACCTTATCGGACTGTTTGATGTGTAACATGAATTTGAAAACCTCAGGCCTTTGTGGCCAAAACCTTGGATTGTGATATGTTTGACCCTGTAGGAATAGAAATATTCAAATGTGAGTAACTATGATGCACTCAGAGTAATTGCAGAAAAATAGTGTTTTAGGCAGTGCAAATGTTGCCGGATTGGCCGAATGAACCATAGATTTGGTTCTGTTATCGCCGTATGACATTGGGGAAGTTTTAATGATGTTTTGGGGGCATTGCGTATGTGAATCGTATGAGTTTTGGGTAGAAATCAATTCTGGTGCATAGCAGGTTTTGCTGTCATCGCTCTGTTCGCCTAGCGAGTAAGCCAGCGAAGGTTCGCTACAGGATCACCTAGCGAGCAAGCCAGCGAAGGCTCGCTACCAACTCGCCTAGCGAGCGAGCCAGCGAACGTAGCAGGGTTCGCGAATATTGATCGTGTGCAGCGACGCCGTGATGTTTGATTATGGGGTTCCTGTGATGAGTTACTATGAGTATGGCAGTGAGGTTGCGTGAGTAATAAGTGATAGTATGAGAATTACCGCGAGTGTAATTATGATGGATTAAGATGAGGCAATGTGAGATGATATTAGGGATTAATATGTGAATACTATGTGATGATATGACGAATTAACATGAGTAGAACTGTGAAGTTTATGTGATTGATAGGCGATAGTATGAGGATTACTGTGAGTATAATTTGATAAATTAATATGAGATGATATGGGGGTAGTATTATGAATTAATATGGGATAATATGGGATAATATAACTAGGAGCTAATATCTGATTTATACGTGATTATATGATGACATGATGTGTGAGATTAATTAATATGATGAGTTATGATGATATGTTGTATGATGAATTATGATGATATGTTGTATGATGAGTAATATGATGAATTATGATGATATGTTGTATGATGAGTAATATGATGAATTATGATGATATGTTGTATGATGATTAATATGATGAATTGTGACGTTTGATGGTGATGAATATGATGAATGATGATGCACCTATGATGTTATTATGAGGATGATTTGTAAAGTGTGCGTCATGCATTCATGTGCATTCGGACTTCGGTTCAGGATCTCGATTACTTTGACTTCAATCCCACTGTGCGGATGTGAAGGATTTTGATGTGCTCCGGATCTATAGTAGAATCGATCCTATTGATGGGGATCTAAGGAGGGTTGATGGCCCAGTGTCCATCACGCTGTGATGATTGGTACCACATGCATTGAGTTGTGTCGCATTGCATCTATGAGTCTTTTTGTATGCATTATGACGTTATGGCCTTTGAGGCATATTTGAAGGATATCAATGTTTTGAACATAATTATGAGTAATATGTCGTTTATGCATTAATTGTTATACATTGATTATTATGAATTATTTTACTCACCCTGCCTGTTTGAATGTTACCTCAACATGGGTAACATGCAGATGAGCAAGTTTAGCCGTGGACGTCGTCGAGGGGTATTTTGAAGTTTTAGAGCCGTTAGCCTTTATGGTTAATTTAGAGGGTTTTGCTCTAATATATAACATCGGGTTGGGTTCTTTGAGTTGATTTTATATCATTGGGTTATTTTACTGATGATCCCTTTTGAGGAGAAACCTTGATTTATGCTTTGAGTTCCGCTGTTTTATTTATTTTGATGTACTTTGAGGAAAACTCATCGTTACGGAGTATTGACCAATTTTGTTGACTTTGAGAAATGTACGCCCTTTTGTGGCTTTTTATGAAAGTTAATATTTTACTCTGAAATCCGTGTTATTTTGCCGTAATATCTGTGGGGTAGAATAAGGGTGTTACTGAAGATGGTGTTGACAAAATATGACATTCAATACGTCTCCCAGAAGGCCATTAAGGTGAGTGTTCTGTCAGAATATCTTGTAGAGCAACCAATAGAGGACTATCAACCAATGAAGTTTGAATTTCCTAATGAGGATATCATGTTCTTAAAGATGAAGGATTGCGATGAGTCGTTACCCGATGAAGGTCCTGAGAGAAGCTCCCAATGGAAAGTGATCTTTGGCGGTGTTGTTAACGCATACGGTAGTAGAATTGGGGCAATCATTACAACTCCCCATGGTTCACACATACCATTCACTGCCAGGTTAACATTTCCTTGCACCAACAATGAAGTTGAATATGAGGCATGTATCATGGTTATTGAAGTGGCGATTGATTTAAGAATCAAGAACCTTGATATTTATGGTGATTCAACTTTGGTAGTCAATCAGATCAAGGGAGAGTGGGAGACTCGTCAGCCTAATCTGATCCCTTATATGAACTATGCTAGAAGGTTGCTACCTTTCTTTGACCGGGTGGAGTTTCATCACGTGCCAAGAGCGGAGAATCAGATGGCAGATGCTTTGGCCATATTATCCTCAATGTATAAGGTGAACTTTTGGAACGATGCTCCAAGAATTGTCATCTCGTGCCTCGATAGGCCAGCATTCGTTTTCGCAATAAAAGAAGCTTCAGATGGGAAGCCATGGTATTTTGATATCCAGAACTTTCTCAAGAACCAAGAGTATCCGCCAGGGGAATTGAGCCTGGATAAGAAGACCTTGAGGAGGTTGTCTGGAAATTTCTATCTAAACCAAGATGGGGTACTCTATCGGAGGAATTTTGACTTAGTTCTATTAAGGTGCGTGGACGAAAAAGAAGCAGGTTTGCTTATGGAAGAGGTCCACGAGGGTGCTTTTGGAACGCATGCAGGCGGACATGCCATGTCTTGGAAACTGTTGAGAGCAGGCTATTATTGGTTGACTATGGAGTTTTATTGCTTCAAGTATGCAAAGAAGTGCCATAAGTGCCAGATTTATGCCAATAAGATTCATGTGCCGCCGAGTCCCTTGAATGTCATGGCATCTCCTTGGCCCTTTTCCATGTGGGGCATTGATATGATCGGCAAGATTGAGCCGACCGCATCCAATGGACATCGCTTCATCTTAGTGGCAATTGACTATTTCACTAAGTGGGTTGAAGCGTCCTCCTACGCCAATGTCACCAGACAGGTTGTGGACCGTTTCATCAAGAAGGACATCATTTGTCTTTATGGAGGAGTGCCTGAGAGAATCATTACTGATAACGGTTCAAATTTGAATAACAAGATGATGAAGGAATTGTGCAAGACTTTCAATATTGAGCATCACAATTCTTCTCCCTATCGTCCGAAGATGAATGACGTTGTGGAAGCGGCCAATAAGAACATAAAGAGGATAGTGCAGAAGATGGTTGTGACCTATAAAGATTGGCACGAGATGTTGCCCTTTACATTACATGGGTATCGTACCTCGGTGCGTACTTCAACTGGGGCAACTCCTTTCTCGCTGGTGTATGGTATGGAAGTTGTCCTGCCATTGGAAGTCGGGATTCCTTCTTTGAGAGTTCTGGTTGACGTCAAATTGGATGAGGCAGAATGGTGAAGACTTCACATCCCCTATGAACGCAGACGCAGTTAAAAAAATACTCTGCTTAAAGTAGACTCGCTGGAAAGAAAAAGAAAATCCAGGCAAAAATAGGGCATCCTGGCGAACCATAAAAAGAATGGGTTCGGGCAAAAGTTAGGGATAAAAAGAGAAAAAATGTAAACCCGCAAAGTTGAAAACCTGAAAAGGAGACTTTGGCAAAAATGGGTATCCCGGTGAGTTGAAAACCCGCAAGGGCAATTCAGGCAAAAGTTAGGGAATTGAAAAGCAAATGACTGCGGCCTGCGTATTGATCTTCAGAGCATAATGGATTATGGGAGAACCTGAGGGTCGACCGTTCAAGTTAATCTCTTCAGAGGATGAAGCATCGAAAAGGCATCGAAGTCATGCGAGTCATAGTTGAGTCATTACATGGTGGTTGTCTGTACCACATTGCAGACATTTTGTATATTTTCTTGCATTTCTGTATATTTCTTGCGCAATTGTCTCTTTTCAGGAGTTGCATTTGTTGTAATTTTGCCTATTTACAGGTCATCCATCAATGAAATATATTTTTCAGAAAGCTTTTGTCCTTGTTTTAGCTTTTTACTATTTTGTTTGCAAAAGACGCCTGGTGTTTTTGATAAAACTTTGCATACATAAACTTGTGGGCTTTGCCAACTATAATTGTGTTTTTGATAAAACTTTGCATACATAAACTTGTGGGCTTTGCCAACTATAATTGAAACGGTGTTTTTGCTTGAATAATGTCACAAGCGATGATTAAGATGGTGCCTGTTGCACAAAACATGCTTGTTTATTTGTCATGTGTAGGACTCTCATCCTCGAGATTTTTCAAAAGTACCCTACCTGAGGAAGGTGTGCAGGCTAAGATAGTTTTCCTCCCCAGTAGGTTGGGATAGCATGCGGTCAAGATTATTCCTAGCAGTGGAATAAATTCAGAGTTCCGTTTTCCCACAAAGTATGAATGGTTGACTCCTTTCCCCTCGGAGATTGATATTGTTGAGTTTATTTCTCATTTCCCAAGCAGAGGTCAATGTTGATTCCTTCATTGCCTAATCCCCGGCGGAGTAATTTTCTTCCCCGCAGAGTGAGATTACCTCATTGGTTATTTTTCATCATCCTCAGCAGAGAGAGAACGGGATAATCTCCCAGTAAATCTTATTCATCATCCCTAACAGATAGCAGATTCAATCTCCGACAGAGTGGAGCTATTCCTCAGCAGTTTGTTTTGTACCCAATAAGAGTCTTTTTGTCGTCCTAGGATGCCATCCAGGGCTGATTTCCCCAGCAGAGTGGATTTGTTGTCCTTAGCCGAGTTTGTTTATTCCCCCATAAGAGTTGTATTCTGGTAGGCCATCCATGGCGTTTTCCTCAGCAGAGTTGATTTAATCCCCAGCAGAGTGGATATTTTCTCATCAGAGCAGTGATACTCAAAAGAGTTCTTTTTTTTCGTAGAAGCCATCCAGGGCTTGTTTCTCCCAGTAAAAGTCCAATTGCACTTGGCCTGCCCGATCATCCCCAGCGGAGTTGGTTTCCTCTCTTCAGCATTTATTTTGCGAGAATGGTTCCTTTGCATTTGCATCATGCATAGCATCCTCCTAAACGCATAGCATTTCCATTTCGTATGGAGCATTACGCCATATTCAAACATATGCATTTGAAACATAAGCCAAATTGTTACCTCTTGTTTTCAGGTGTATCTCTAGTAGACAACAGTGTTTGTGCAAGCCCGTGCGATATCCAGACACTGGCTTCCTTCGATTATTTAAGTTAGCACGTGCGGTATCCAGACCCCGACCGGTTATTTCAGTTAGCTCGTGCGGTATCCAGACCCCGGCTTCCTCTAGTTATTTTAGTTAGCCCATGCGGTATCCAGACCCCAACTTCCTCCGGTTACTTCAGTTAGCCCGTGCGGTATCTAGACCCCGGCTTCCTCTGGTTATTTCAGTTAGCCCATGCGGTATCCAGACCCCGGCTTCCTCCGGTTATTTCAGTTAGCCTGTGCGGTATCCATACCCCGGATTCCTCCGGTTATTTCAGTTAGCCCGTACAGTATCCAGACCTCGGCTTCCTCCGGTTATTTCAGTTAGCCCGTACAGTATCCAGACCCCGACTTCCTCTGGTTATTTCAGTTAGCCCGTGCAGTATCTGTCGCGGTGAAAATTGGATACCAAGCTATTGATTAGCTTGAATCTTAATTCATTTGAAACCGAACTTTAATTTATCCGAAGGAAAGGTTAATCATCAATATTATTTTTTTAATGATTTTGTGGTTTTTACGTAATTAAAAGAAAAAAGGATTTGAATTATGATTAAACTAAGAGGATGTTAGAATTTAAAAAAAAAAAAGAATTACTCTTGTTCTAAAGTTATATTTCTATAATAAAACTAAAATTCTAAAAGGTAGTTAAAAAGAATTAAAATTGATTAAATTAAATAAACTAGTTAGGAAAAAGGGTTTAGTTGATTTTAATAATAAAAACTGATTAATGAAGGTTAATTATTTAATTGAAAAAAGTTAATGATTAATAGCAGATTAATTATTTAATTAAAAAAGGTTAATGGTTAATGGAAGATTAGGAGAATTAACCGGTTAGTGGGGCGAGTGAGATCGTGTGGTGTGCAGGCTACGAGGGTGCGTGGTAGGGAGCAACGTGTAAGCAGTGGATGTGTGATTAGTGGAGCATGTACCGCGATGATGGTGATGGATCACGATATTACTATGGTTGTGTGTGCATACAATTACAACATAAAGATTAAAAAATGCCAGAAAAAGAAAACTAAAATCTTAAATCCTCCCTAATCTCTCTTCGCTCAGCCGCTTGCTCGCTTCTCCCTTCTCCGTCCGCTTCCGTTCTTCGCTTTTCACGATCTTCACCTCCTTTTCCTACAAATCAAACAAACAAACCAATATTAAAGTATTAGTAGAAAAATCTCACGGTGTCTTGGATTCTCGCAGGTTTCAAAGGCGATTTCTGCGATGACAGGAAGTGGGATTCGCAGAAGTTTGATGGGTTGCTTCGGTTTCTCCGGCAATGGTTTGAGATAAGTCTCCGATCTTCCTCTTCTCTGTATCCTTATTTCTTCCATCATATTAAACAAACAACAAGCATTAACGTTAGCCAAAAATAAAATTAACGGGTTTAAATGGATTTTCTGCAGGTTTCGACGGTGAAGTTTCGTTGGAAGAGTTCCGGCGATGAACGGAAGTGGTTGATGGCGGCGATTTGGATTTGCGGAGGTAATATCACGGCGGAGGAATTAAAAAGATAAGTATTTTTCTTTAAATTTCGAGTTTAAGGGTTTCGATCGGGGATTTTTGGAGGTTTGATTGCGAACTGTTTGTGGATGTGTTAAGGTTGGATGTGAATCTCCTTGTGAGGGTTTTGTGTATATTCTGTGAATCTCCCGCCCCCCCCCCCCCCCCCTCTTCTTGAATGGCCTTCGCTGCCCTTTGTTGCACCCTAATTTTTGACCATAAGATCCCGCCTCTTTTTGCGTTTTTCTTGTGATTTGTCATTTTATCTTGTATGCGTGTTTATCAGGACTAACGAGTGTGTGTGCAGGATCATTTTGTTTTAAAGATATCTCTGGCAGGTTTTTATCATCTACACCCCCCCTCAAGTCAAAGTTATGGTCTTTCTTCAAAGTCTTCTCTCTGCCATGAAAGGCTCATCAAGTCAAGGGGTATGTGAGAATTGAGATCACGGGCTCATGGTATTTGAGGCGTTTATAGTGCAAGATAACTTGGACTTAAGATTTTAAGGAATATTCGTTCGGATTATTCAATTCGACACTTACAATTTAATCAAGTGGCATTGTGGTGGCAAGATTTATTCCGATTTCAGTTGGTGCATTTCATATGGATTAAATTGGTGTCAAATTTCGTCAATGGCATTCTAAGATTGCAAGGATTAATGAACTGTTGGGGATTAGAAGGGTACACTTCTAGCATGGGATGTATCATCTGAAAGGCCAAGTACGATCAGAATAGAACTAGTTGGCTCACAACCAATTAAATCAGTTGCCTTTCTCCACATGCTGCATTTACTTGTGGCTCTATCTAAGGATGGAAATCTTTACGTTTGGGAAACACATTGTTACAATTAATCTTAATGGACCTGCTACTCATGCTAACTTTTTGAGCCTGCAACAATTGAACCAACAGGGTGGAAAAGCAGTTTATCCATTGCCACGAACTAAAGCTTTATAATTTCATCCACATTTGAATTTAGTTGCTCTAGTGTTTGCAAGTATGACGAAGTACAGAACACTTCAAAGAATAAGGCCTCATACAATGAAAGAAGAGAAAATTTCTTTTACGGTTTTACAAAATACACAGGGATCTTCAGCATCTTTTTTAGAAAACTTTCAGCCTTGGGAGCATCTGGGGTGTTAGCAGAACATAAGCTTCAAGCTCAACTACAAGAGCATCATTCGAAAGGCCCGAGTCATCTTACGATAACAGACATTGCAAGGAATGCTTTTCTTTACAGTCATTTCATGGAAGGCCATGTGAGGATCTCTCCAATATCACGCCTACCCCTCATTACTGTTTTAGAAACGAGAATTTATTCTTGACGCGTCGTGCGTAGAATGCCAACAACTCCGCTTTCCTCCCCCCGTCGTGCATAGCATCACATCATACCTGCAACAACAGCAAATCTCAGTAATCTCATCCTCAAGTTAATCCATATAATGCCGACTCAAACACCAAGAAGTATTACCGCATTGGCATACCAATTACCGGCCAGTTTTGATTTTGCCTTATGTTATCATGAGAAGTTTCAGCTTCTAAGCACTAACAAGTTGGATATGGAAAACTACACGAGATCAAGTATGTTCAAAATACAATTTAGGACTCAAGAAACTAGGTTCTTCCTAATCCTCGATGCTATGCTCCAGTGCCATTTCATGTGTCCTACTACACCGTCGCCGACGTCATCAAAGTTGCGCCTAAGAAAAGACAATATAACCATCTGTCAACTAAATTGAAGGAAATATATTACGACAAGGTCATCACAGGGTGAGGTTCTTTTATTACTCCAAAAATAACAATTCAAATAAGAATTTAAAGAAAAAGAAAAGACTCCTTAATCTTGCAACCAGTGCCAAAGGCAATGAAGTTCAGAAATATCACCTGTTAGAGATGTCATTTATGAAACTGATAGTTTTGAAAAACATAGCAATCTGTTCTCAATGTGATTGTTGTTATCAAGGCATTAATCAAACTGAGGAGAATATTGAGCTTTGTCCACAATGCAGCAGGAAAACCACATTGTTAAGAGTAAACCCCCCTTGAGACAGTGTTGGCTATATATGAAGGTTCTCCAATGATTTCTACAAACACGCCCAAAGAAGAATTCATCAGTTGAAATAGGCCAACTAGGGAAATACTTCGACTTACATTGATAATGAAGAGAAGGGTGAGCATATGCTTACAAAGTGCCTAGAGATGAGCCAATCAGGAGTTGATTACAACAGACACAGCATTGAAATTGGGATCAGCTGTTGGACCACTACAGCAATCATCCAGATATAGACACGGCCCCATAATCAGCTATCCAATTCCCAAATGATGACTCACTATGATCTGGCACATAGTAAGACATTTCACGGCAATCAGATCAATTCTCAAACATACCACGAGGTAGTCAATGCTAACGTTTTCCCAGCTATGAAATAGTAAACGCTAAAACCACAGACAGAGCACTCTCTTATCGCATACCTTGCCCCACATCTCCAGCCTGCTATGGATGTGTCTCATTTAGGTTGAAACTGGCACTCTGATTACCGGTATCGCTCTGTCGTCAGCATACAAGTTATTAACTCCAGACGTGATTGATCAAACACTATCAGTGTTGTCGATACTACGGATGTGGCTTGGGTTAAACCGACTAGCCCTATCTCAACTCTCTCATAGAAAGAAAACTTTTGAAAGTGGGAACTCATTTCACCTACACCAAACAAGAACAATATACACCAAATTGAATTCTCCTACGACGGTGACGATTGATACATTGGATGAACATGTTTACACAATTCAAGTTCAAGACAGTGGTACCTAACATTTCTCCAAATTTTCCAAAGCTGCATAAACCAGTCTGCTGCCTTTTACAACCCGGCCAGGGAGATTAGTTTTCTTTGCCAAGAGACCATAAGCTAGGAAATTCGTACCCCTACGCACCTACAAATAGCAGCCAGTGATTACCCAGTGCTTACAACAGATGCGAGGTAACATCGTTCCCTAGCTCATACGCATCAAATTGTTGATAGTCCAGAAGGATACCTTGCAGATCATCCTCCTCTGTTTCTAGGAGAGCTCCAAACGACAACTTTGAAGTGACTTCGAATCACGAAGCTCTTGGATATACCAGCCAATACCTGCCATAAAAGATAACGGCGCCAACAGTAAGTATGTCAACCACTTTGCTTAACCAAGCACACTAACTTGCAACCTTACGTGCATCAACATTGCTCATCTCCCTGGCCTTCAGCAACAGCCTCTCCCCCAGCTCTGCCATCCTTGATCCTCGAAGACGTGATACAAAGCGAAAACAGCATTAGTTTAAGAATTGACGAAATAATTTAATGTTGAGGGAACAAACATTACAAGTATGCATCAGTTTGAAGAGGAAACCATATGAACCGAGTTTGGATGGGAAAGAAATATACCTTGCACGAAGAGAATGTTTACATTTGTTGCTCTTCATCACCAACTTTTCCATGGAAGTTCCTACCAGACACCTCAAACACGAGTTTTCCTCTCCGGGCTTCTAATCCCTCTTTTGGCCCAAGACCATTCCTGTTCACACCTGTCGAATGTCAGACATGAGTTAGTAAACCATCAGATATCCACTTGAAATTAAAAGATTCGATTTAGGAAGAAATCAAATCCAATTTTGAATTAAAGCATTAATCAGGATCGGGATTTCCATTTAACCAATCTTTATTACAATCGACGAAAGGAGAAAGTTTCAATTTGACTAACCCCAAGAAGGAATACCCAAACCAATATTCAAAACGGTTTTTAATCAGGTTTTAATTCAAGATTTCGTTACAAACCACCTATAAAAGGCGGAAGACGATTCCCAGAGAAGAGAGGATACACACAGAAAAAACCCTAACGCACGCAAAACTCCCCCAAAACCCCAAATCGACACTAAGATTCGGAAAGGAGAAGGGGAGAAAGACTTATCTCAAATCCATTTGCACACCCCGTCGGAGATCGCCGAAAACTCCAATCCACCACCAACCTTCAACAAAGAACCTCCGCAGCAAGCTCCCTCTCAACACCCCATCTTCGCACCATCGCCAGACATCGTCAGAAAACGGCTGCTATAAAACCCATTCGCGTCAAAACCCAGCTTCCAACGCCGACACCTCACGGTAATTGCCATTTTCATCAAATCTTATGAAACTTTGATTCGTTTTTGTGTGTTCTCAGGTTCAGAAAGGAAGCTAAAATAGGAACGGAAGAAGATCGAAACGGAGAGAGGAAAGGGATTGAATCGCAGGAAGAGAAAACCGGATGAGGGTTTAGGCTTTCTCTTGTTTGTGTGTGTTTTATTTTTGTTGTTATTGTAATCTAATGTAATTCACACACACCACTAATTACACCACACACACACTAATCTCACCACTTAATCTAACCTTCCCTCACCATTATCCTAATTAATCCTAATCAACTGTTAAACCATGTTAATAATCAACCTTTTTCTTTACCTTAATCAAAATACTTTTAAAAAAAAAAACAAATATTTCATCTAATTAACCTTTTAGTTAATAAATCTCTTTTTTATAATGCTCTTAATTAATTAACTAATTAATCTACTTTTTCTTATAATCCTTTTATAAACTAAATAATTTCTTTTTTAAATAAATAACAATATATCCACTTTATATTTATTTTACAAATAAATAGTAAACTTTTTTATAACTCTTGTTTTTTATAATGTGTAAATCTATTTTATATAAATAACAATAAGAACTTTCTCATAATAAAAAATTCACATAACCTTCTTTAAATTTAAAAAAAAAATCTTTAAAAATCTAAATATCATTTTATTATCAAAAAATAATCTTTATTAAAACAAATACAACCATTTAAAAAAAAAATCAATTCATTCTTTAAAATAATTTTCTCTAAAAAAATAATTCCGCCTAAAACCAATCCGACCTCTCTCGAATCAATGTTACCCTAATATTAAAACTAATCCCTTTGCTAAGAATCAAATCTTACAGTTAAAATGAATCAACACCGTAAAACTCAATCTAACCGTGCACCTCACGGCACTTTCGCCTACACTTAGCGCTCTCATGCGTGTGTGTGGCTTTACATTTCCGCAACTTACTCTTCCGCAATTTATTCTATTGCATTTACATTACCGTCCTTTACATTTATCGCATTGCATCCGTCCAAAGGAAAAACCTACACATGAGTCAACACTTGTGTGTAGTGCACATCATTCGCATCATACTCCCTTCGATCCTTGATTCCATTCAAGTTGATCGCTTAAGTTCAGGACCTACCCCATAGGAAGGACCTTGTCTTTATCTTTACAGCTTAGACAAAACATTCAACAACTCAATTCAAATCAAACAATAATTCAAACATTCAACAACTCAACATTCAAAATTCAAACGCATTAGAGAAAGATGTTAATCATCTTAAGTGAGATAGAATCTCCATCCCACAACAATATAATCAAGCCGTAGGGACTTTGCCTTAAGAGAAATAAAGGCATACTCGTCAAACAATCCGAGTACTTAAGCCATTTTCTTAAGATGATGCAAAGACTATTTTCCTACACCTTGTGGAGGTTACATCTCCCTTAAAATGACAATTCGTCTTTTCTCCTAAAATCAATCAATCAACTACCCTAAACCCGTAGGAACTTTGACCACAGTCAAAGAACTCCTCAAACCCTTTAGGGGAACTACAGATACTCTGATTCCACTCCCGTAAGGATATGTAGGCATAAGATGCGATATCTTATCGAGTATACTTAGATATAAACCCCTAGGTCCTTTAAACCTTAAGCAGATAAACACATAGCAATAAACAAACATAAAACAAGAGGTTCCTGTAGAGTACTACAGAAATTTAGGATGCTAATACCTTCCCTAAGTTTAACCAACCCCTGAACCTATAACTCTCTAGCTTGCATTTGCATTGCATTGCGGGTATTTCGATCTTTATCCCTTCCTTTGGACAAATCAAAGTTCGGTTGCAAATTGAATTAAAGATTCAAACTAATCAATAGTTTGGTATCCAAATTTCACCGCGACAGAAATGGCGACTTCACTGGGGACCTCCTAGTGGGTTTCCCTATCTTTTTATTTTGTTTATTGCTTTATATATCTGTTTACCTGCTTAAATGTTTATTTTCTCTTGTGTTTATTCTTTTGGGATTATTTTCCTTGAGTGGTGAGATAAAGTTCTACACCCAGACTTGAGAGAAATTAAGATAGGATGGTGATATAGTCGAGGAGGCTTATAGGGAGTTGAATCCCGACTAAGTTAAATCGAGAATCCCGCTCAATTGAGGCCCTCTCGAGGTAGTACTGTTGAACGAGTAATCGTGAAGACACTCACTATTTTCGACCTTGGAGCCTATGATATTGAGAACTGTAGTTACGTTAACCCAACTTTGGCCTTTGTTAGGACGTAGTGCGAGACTATGAGGGAGTACTTCCGAAATAGTGCTACGCGAAGCTACACTCAAAAGAAGTTCTCTTGAGAATATTATTAATCCTCAAGTAATTGGGAAATTGATAATATCCGAAAGATGGGTTGATGATTTCGAGTCCCTTTAGAACCTTGTCCTACAGGTACAATCAAACCTTTAGTCCACATCCTTTGGGGATGGGTATACCCTATGCTCCATGCTCGTTGCAAACCTAGGGTTCCCCTTTTGTTTGTTTATCTTTGTGTCGTTATGTGAATACTTGTGTTTGTTGCATTCATATAGCATTATTCTACATTGGGCTTCATGGGATTTACCTTCGTTTATGAACATTGTAGGTCACTATGACTTCAAATGAAAGACGTACTGTGAAATATACTTTTAAGAGTCCCAAATTGGATGACCTAAAGAAGCTGTGCGGTTTTATCAAAGATCAAGAGGAATTCAAGAGCAAATATGGAAAGTTGATATCTTTATTGGGTCGCTCAGTGGATGAAGGACTTCTTGCCACTCTGCTACAGTTTTATGATCCTCTTTACCATTGCTTTACCTTCCCAGATTTTCAGCTGTTACCTACATTGGAAGAGTACTCCTTTTTAGTTGGTCTACCTATCTTGGAAGAATCTCCTTTTCCCTTCTTGGAAAAAGACCCTGATGAGAAAGATATTGCTATAGCCCTTCGTTTAAAGGTAGATGATGTCAAGGCCAACATGGTTACTAAGGATGGAATACGCGGTTTAAAGACAGATTTTCTAGTCGAGAAGGCTTTGTTTTATGCTGATTATTCAAACAAGGCTCCGTTTGAGGCAATTTTCGCCTTACTTGTTTATGGGGTGTTTCTATTCCTAAGTTTTGAAGGTTTCATCGATCTCAAAGCATTCAAGATCTTTATGAAGAACAACCCAGTGCCAACTCTGTTGGGAAATGCATATCACTCTATACATCTCCGAAACCTTCGTGGTGGAGGGATGATTACTTGCTGTGTACCTTTACTTTACAAGTGGTTTATTTTGCACTTGCCGAAGTCTAGCTCTTTTACAAATATTGGCAAAGAGCTTTGGTCTCCAAGAATTATGGCATTGACCCATTCTGACATTGATTGGTACAACCGAGTGTATGATGAAGTATTAATCATTGATAGTTGTGGTGACTTTGCTAATGTACCATTGCTCAGCTTTGATGGAGGAATCAGCTACAATCCTGTTTTAGCTCGTCGACAGTTGGGATACCCGTTGAAGGAACCTCCCAAGAGTGTTCGAGTAGAGGGTATATTCTTCAAAAATGATATGGAACTCCGAGGAAAGATTCTAGATGCATGGCGTAGTGTACACAAGAAGGGGAAGAGAAGTCTAGGGAGGCCTAATTGTGTGTCTTTAGAACCGTACCTCCAGTGGGTGAGAGACAGAGCAATCAAGCTGAGGATGCCTTACTCTCGCCAAGACCCCATACCTCCGAAGAGAGAACCTGTTTATGTCTTTATGTCTGATGCTGAGAAGTTGGGAGTTGCCTTAAGGAAATCACAGCGTGAGTCAGAGGCGTGGAAAAACAAATATCAAGTGGTTTTTGTAGAGATTAGTGAGATTCAAGAGAAGAATACCAAACTTCAAGAGCAACTACAATTGAAGGACGAAGAACTACTCCCCTACAAGAAGAGGAAGATTCTAGAGGATTTATTTTCCTCCGACTCTCAGTGTGCCCTTTGGGGAATGATCATGGACAATCTCACCCGTGAGAAGACCCAGTTGGAGGAGCAGCTCAAGCAGCATAATTCAAAACTTCTTTAGTGTCTTTAATAGCTTTTATTTAGCTTTTATTTGGGACTCTTTAAAAGAATATTTATGTAATCCGTTTCAAATTTAATAAAACGTTTCCTTTTACCGCAATGCCTATAAATAGAGGAATCCCATGAAGTCCTAATCATCTTGCATTGCATTCTTTTCCCTTGTTCACTTCAAGAAACTCAATTTCGTTTTGTAGGTATTGTAATCATGGATTTCAGAAGAGAAACCCTGAAGTACACTTTTTAGAGTCCCAACATCGAAAGCTTGAAAGAACTAGCCGAACTCGTCGAGGATCGCTTTGCCTTCGCAGCAGAATATGGAGGAGTCTTCCGTTTCCTTGAGCTAAGGATGAAAGAAGGATTGTTTGAAACATTGGTTCAGTTTTATGACCCGATGTATCACTGCTTCACTTTTCCGGACTACCAGTTGATGCCGACTCTAGAAGAGTACTCAGAATTCTTGAGGATGCCTGTGACTGTCCGACCTCTATTCACCGGAAGGGAAGACACGCCTAGTCACCAAGAAATTGCAAATGCCACTCATCTTAGTCTTGAAGATGTTCAAACACACTTGATCACCAAGGAAGGAGTCCTTGGGTTCCCCGCTGACTTTTTGATCGAAAAAGTTTGTTACCATGCTGAAAGAAAGGAGGTTCTCATCTTGGAAGCTAATTTTGCTTTATTGGTTTATGGGACTTTCTGGTTCCCTAGAATGGATGGTTTTCTTGATATGGATGCAATCAAGCTGTTCATACTCAAGAATCCAGTACCCACCTTGCTTGCTGATACGTACTTTTTGATTCACTCGAGGAATGTTGAAGGAGGAGGACACATTGTATGTTGTACTGCCTTGCTGTACTCATGGTTCGTCGCTCGTTTGACTTGGTATCCGTCCCTTTGGGATGAAGTAGCAATACCTCGATGGTATGAGATACTTATGGCCCTCACCCATTCGGACATTGTTTGGTATGATCCCGCCTATGGAGGCGTGCCTATGATTCCTAGCATCGGAGGATTCCCCAACGTACCGCTTATTGGAAGAGAAGGATGTATAAGTTACAATCCCGCTTTGGCCCGTAGACAGTTTGGGCACCCTATGATCCAAGTGCCTGACCCGGTTTCGTTGGAAGAGATCTATTTCAAAGGAGAAGAGGATCTAGATCTAAAGACTGTCATCATTTATGCATGGAAATATATTGATATGGAAGGAACAACTGCTTCAGGATACCCCAGTTGTGCTGTTTCTGAGGATTATCTGCATTGGGTGCGAGAAAGGGCTCTCGATCTCAAGATGCCTTTTCCTTTTTATGAACCTATGGTATTATCTCCTCATGACCCCGACTGGTTCGATGTGGACGAAATTGAACAAGTAAGGATTGCTTTAGATGAAGTCCGGAAATTGAAGACTGCTTGGAAGAATAAGTTCTTCACCCTCAAGGTAGAGAAGGAAAGACTTCAAAGGACACCAGAGGTAGAAGTTGCAAGAAAGAGAAAGGCACGAGGGGATTTATTTTCCTCTCACACCCCTTCAAGTGTTCACGCCAGTGATGATCTCCCCTCAACTACCATGGCTTGGAAGGAGTGTGTGGAACGGCTCATCATCGAGAAGACGGCGTTGCAGGAGCGTATTGATCAGCTGACCGAGGAGCTCCGTACAAAAGAGAAGACTGTGGGATAGAGTTCTAAGTTTTCTTTTGCTTTCGTTGTAATAAACTCTTAAAAGAGTACTTTGCTTTACATTGTTTCTCAAGAATAAAAAGTTTTTCAATTATTCTACATTATAATACTGAAAAACACTTTGAGTTTCTTGAAGTCTCCTCCTACATCTGCATTTTTGCATTAACATTTTGCATTTTGTATGGCATTTTACATTTGTGCATGTTGTGGCTCATTTCGGTTTTCCATCTTTTGCTGTCAGTCGCCGTCTCGACCATCTGACCAAGCTTGAAGTATTATTAAAGGATAGTAAAGAGAACGAATATATGGATCGCATGACTAGCTTCAGAGTAAGGTCTAAACCGACATTTCACCGTCCCTCCGACGACTTTGTGCCTGCGCCACTTCAGCCTATGCGAGACAACCTATTTGCTGACTTTTAGAATATTCATGCTGAGAAGGAAGTGGACGATCCTGGGCTTATAGCATTCGAGAATGAACTTCGTGACTTCAAAGAACGATGGAAAATGATGAAGAGGAACCGTGCACCTGATTTTTATGCTCATGACCTGCGCCTAGTTCCAAACCTAGTTGTCCCCCCGGAATTCCAAATGCCCACCTTCGAAGTGTACAAAGGTACGATTTGTCCAAGGTATCATTTGATGATGTTTTGTCAGAAGATGACTGCTTACCTTGGGAATGACAAACTAATGATTCACTGCTTTCAAGAAAGTTTGTGTGGAGCACCGTTAACATGGTATATGAAGCTACAAAGGAACCACATTCAGTCTTGGGAAGACTTAGCTGTTGCTTTTGTGAAGCAATACCATCACAACTTGGGTATAGCCCCAGACAATGAAGATGACAGTGGACCTTCCAGAGAATTCATAGCTCTGGTGCCCCATCCTCAACATCAGTATGCAATGCCCGCTCAGCGAGAACAACAACCACCTCCTAAGCAAAAGTTGGCTTCTCCAGATCAACCACAGAATCGACGGCTTCGGAGAAGGTATCAGAGGATGCCTCTAGATACTCCAAGAGAAGTAATTCATCGGTTTGATCCCATCCCTGTGAAGTATGCTGATTTGTTTCCAGCTCTGATTCAAAGAGGTCATATCCAGACAAGAGCTCCACCTAAGGTACCTAAGAAGTTCCCATACTGGTACAAAGCTAACAGATTTTGCCTGTACCATCGAGGTGCTCCGAGGCATGACATTGAAAGTTGTTACGGTATGAAAGCAGACGTTCAAAGTTTGGTCAAATGTGGAATCTTATTCTTTGAGGGTTCCATCCCTTATGTGCGAGATAGTCCCATATCTCAACAAGGTTCGTCCTCCACGTGCATGATTCAAGGTCGTCAACACCGCGTCTGAAAGTTGTGCACCAGACATTTCTGCATGTCTCTCCAGTCTACATGAAAGTACAATAAAGATCCTAGAAAGGACTCTCTGAAGAAGTTTATTTTATTTTGTTCATGTTTATTTCTTTGGTTGAAAGCATATTTGGTGTGTAAGAACTTTCTATTTTTGAATAAGTAATGCAATAACTGTTTGTGTTGAAGAAATCCATTCGTTTTCACTCAAATTGTTTTTCAAAATTATTTATAATGCCGACGTTTACCCGATCTCTTGCTCTGACAGAGAATTGGAAGGAGGATTATGAAGTAAAACACATGATCTCTTGTTGTATGCTTCGAATAAGAACCCTGCTGATGATGTAAGGCATCATTTCAACCATCTAAACACCAACATAGTTAAACCCTCTTTTTAAGCCTTGAGAAAAGATTTGTTTTTTCTCCCAAACCAAAACCTCGTTTTAGCCTGGGGCAGGGTACTATAAAAAAAATGAACATTTTTTAAATTGGGTGGGCTCAAATATACTAACCCTTTATTCCTCCACTTTACAAGTCATAAACTAAACCCACATACGACCCTCAAAGTCCTAATTGAAGTAAGGTTTAGTTCGAAAGCATACTCGATGAGATATTGTTTCCTGACTCCTTGAGCTATGCTACAATTAAATCGGCTTTATAAAAAAAATTTATCCCAACTAGTGGTTTCGATCACAAGTTATTGGGATATCTCAAAAAAACTTCAAGACAAACGCGTGCTGCATTACCCGTTTCAAAATTAACATTTCTGACTTGCTAAATGCGCTTGACATCTTAGAAAGATTACAAACGAACATTGATGGATTTGAAGACTTTGCCAACCTGGGGCAAGTTATTTTCCAAGAGGTTTGATCCGTACGAGTTTGGTTTCATCTAAAGCACAATTTGGAAGACTCAGTTATACCGTCGATCAGGGGCAGTTACGTCGAGATTCGGCGAATCTCTCCGAGAGTTTGGAAATAGTGGGGCCTTTGGACATAAATTTTCTGTAAAATCCTCTCGAGATGTTTTTCTACACCACGCGACTTGGGGAATTTGAAGCTTTGAGGCAAAGAGGATGTTTATTTCATCCCCAGGAAGCTCAACTCCAACATGTTCAACAACCGTGACGACCCAGGATATTCATTTTATCCTCTTAGGAAACTTCAGTTTGGGTACCTCCGGCTATAGCTTCATACAACCTTTCAGACTTATCACGATGCTACATCCCAAATGGATTGATCTCCGTTCCTCAAGAGATTTTTTGAAGCAGGATTGTGATCCCGTATCTAGTTCTCCGTCTATCCCCAGTGGTGCTTCTACCTTTGAAGGTTGGGCGGATGTTTGCTTCGAGATGTTTATTTCATCTCTGTCTGTTTCGTCAGCACAAACATACGCATTGCATATAAGTAGACCGCATAGCATGTGCATTTTTGCATCCTCTGTGTTTTTTTTTATGTCGCCTTGGCTGTAGTCACCCCTAGGTGTTTGGGTGCATCTTATCCCTCCACATAGATTTGTCTATCCTAGGCAGAAAAGCATAATGTTTTATCTTCCCCATGAAGTTCGATCCTCGTGGAAGACGGTTATTTCAGTTAAAATCCCATTTGAGTACATACCTCAATGGTCGAGTCTTGCTTTATAGTTTCTTCTCGGCTACTTCCCGATTTGAACTTCGGTCTTCGGCAATTACATCACGAACGTGGATTAAGTGTGCATTTATTTTGCACCCTTTTCCCCAGGAAGAATATTCCTAAAGACAGACATCTCTTCAACAATAGCATCACAGGATTTTATCGAACATCAATCTCTTTATTTGAGCAACTCGTTTTGATCAGGATCTTATTCAAAACGATGAACGACAATTTTCACAAGACAGATCATTTACCATCAGTGGATCCTTCAACATTAGACAGTTACAGACATTTCCCCCAAGAATAACTTCCCCAGTGAGTTCATCACACAAGTTTACTTCCGTCAAGTGGCATATCCCCAGAGAAGTCAAAGAAGTTTACCACAATAGTCTTCGTACTTGAGAAGACATACGTTACAATTCAACCGGCTCACATCTCTTTCGAAGATCCCCGGTGAAGCTACATCTACATTTACAATCACATTTACAAATTTACAACTACAGCTACAGATTACAACGAACTACATCTACAGGGTTCTACAACGAACTACACCTACAGGGTTCTACAACGAACTACATCTACAGGGTTCTACAACGAACTACATCTACAGGGTTCTACAACGAACTACATCTACAGGGTTCTACAACGAACTACATCTACAGGGTTCTACAACGAACTACATTTACAGTCTACAACGACATCTACAATCTACAAAATTTGCAACCCCCTGTGAAGATGCTCTCACGAGTTTTCATCATTTCGGGAAGAAACCGAGACCAGCTCATGATTCCCATATCATGATGCTCGGGGAAGTTTTACATCAGAAACCGAGACTAGCTCATGATTCCCATATCATGATGCTCGGGGAAGTTCTACAACAGAGACTGAGACCAACTCATGATTCCCATATCATGACGCTCGGGGAAGTTCTACATTTACAACAACATTTACAACAACATTTACAACAACATTTACAACGACATTTACATATACATCTGCAAACTACAGTAATTCTACTATCTACAAAATTTTGACATTTCAGGCAGAGACTGAGACCAGCTCGTGGTACCCTTATCATGACGCTCGGGGAAGTTATACGTTTTATTTTGAGTTCCAAAAGGAAAAGATATACAGAAAAACGAGAAAAGAAAGGAAAATACAAATAAAAATGAACCATCGACTCGATTCATTTGGATTAGTACCAACCACTATGTTATGGTAATAAGCTTCCTACCTATCGTCTAAGTTACCATGTCCTTGGTGGATGAGTTACTGTGGTACTTCTAGAGATTTCTCTTTGGCATTTGTTTCCTGTTCCCGTGGAGTCTCCTTTTGTCGAGCTTGTTCTTCCTGTGTGTCGTGTTTAGTTTCTCCCCTGTGGCGCCATTTCTCCACAGGACCCCTTGTTTGTCTTGCATTTCCATATCATTGCATATCATTCGGTGGCTTCTTATGGCCAAAAATTCGCGTAAATGTTTGTATTTAAGTCCCTTCTATCTCATCGAGACGGAGATTTCAATTTCCATATCTCCGGATAGAAGTAACTTAAATAGGGGCATCTGTTGCACCCTAATTTTTGACCATAAGATCCTGCCTCTTTTTGAGTTTTTCTTGTGATTTGTCATTTTATCTTGTATGCGTGTTTATTAGGACTAACGAGTGTGTGTGCAGGATCATTTTGTTTTAAAGATATCTCTGGCAGGTTTTTATCATCTACACCCCCCCTCAAGTCAAAGTTATGGTCTTTCTTCAAAGTCTTCTCTCTTCCAGGAAAGGCTCATCAAGTCAAGGGGTATGTGAGAATTGAGATCACGGGCTCATGGTATTTGAGGCGTTTATAGTGCAAGATAACTTGGACTTAAGATTTTAAGGAATATTTGTTCGGATTATTCAATTCAACACTTACAATTTAATCAAGTGGCGTTGTGGTGGCAAGATTTATTCTGATTTCAGTTGGTGCATTTCATATGGATTAAATTGGTGTCAAATTTCGTCAATGGCATTCTAAGATTGCAAGGATTAATGAACTGTTGGGGATTAGAAGGGTACACTTCTAGCATGGGATGTATCATCTGAAAGGCCAAGTACGATCAGAATAGAACTAGTTGGCTCACAACCAATTAAATCAGTTGCCTTTCTCCACATGTTGCATTTACTTGTGGCTCTATCTAAGGATGGAAATCTTTACGTTTGGGAAACACATTGTTACAATTAATCTTAATGGACCTGCTACTCATGCTAACATTTTGAGCCTGCAACAATTGAACCAACAGGGTGGAAAAGCAGTTTATCCATTGCCACGAACTAAAGCTTTATAATTTCATCCACATTTGAATTTAGTTGCTCTAGTGTTTGCAAATATGACGAAGTACAGAACACTTCAAAGAATAAGGCCTCATACAATGAAAGAAGAGAAAGTTTCTTTTACGGTTTTACAAAATACACGGGCATCTTCAGCATCTTTTTTAGAAAACTTTCAGCCTTGGGAGCATCTGGGGTGTTAGCAGAACATCAACTTCAAGCTCAACTACAAGAGCATCATTCGAAAGGCCCGAGTCATCTTATGATAACAGACATTGCAAGGAATGCTTTTCTTTACAGTCATTTCATGGAAGGCCATGTGAGGATCTCTCCAATATCACGCCTGCCCCTCATTACTGTTTTAGAAAGGAGAATTTATTCTTGACGCATCGTGCGTAGAACGCCAACAACTCCGCTTTCCTCCCCCCGTCGTGCATAGCATCACATCATACCTGCAACAACAGCAAATCTCAGTAACCTCATCCTCAAGTTAATCCACATAATGCCATCTCAAACACCAAGTATTACCGCATTGGCATACCAATTACCGACCAGTTTTGATTCTGCCTTATGTTATCATGAGAAGTTTCAGCTTCTAAGCACTAACAAGTTGGATATGGAAAACTACACGAGATCAAGTATGTTCAAAATACAATTTAGGACTCAATAAACTAGGTTCTTCCTAATCCTCGATGCTATGCTCCAGTGCCATTTCATGTGTCCTACTACACCGTCGCCGACGTCATCAAAGCTGCGCCTAAGAAAAGACAATATAACCATCTGTCAACTAAATTGAAGGAAATATATTACGACAAGGTCATCACAGGGTGAGGTTCTTTTATTACTCCAAAAATAACAATTCAAACAAGAATTTAAAGAAAAAGCAAAGACTCTTTAATCTTGCAACCAGTGCCAAAGGCAATGAAGTTCAGAAATCTCACCTGTTAGAGATGTCATTTATGAAACTGATAGTTTTGAAAAACATAGCAATCTGTTCTCAATGTGATTGTTGTTATCAAGGCATTAATCAAACTGAGGAGAATATTGAGCTTTGTCCACAGTGCAGCAGGAAAACCACATTGTTAAGAGTAAACCCCCCTTGAGACAGTGTTGGCTGTATATGAAGGTTCTCCAATGATTTCTACAAACACGCCCAAAGAAGAATTCATCAGTTGAAATAGGCCAACTAGGGAAATACTTCGACTTACATTGATAACGAAGAGAAGGGTGAGCATATGCTTACAAAGTGCCTAGAGATGAGCCAATCAGGAGTTGATTACAACAGACACAGCATTGAAATTGGGATCAGCTGTTGGACCACTACAGCAATCATCCAGATATAGACACGGCCCCATAATCAGCTAGCCAATTCCCAAATGATGACTCACTATGACCTGGCACATAGTAAGATATTTCACGGCAATCAGATCAATTCTCAAACATACCACGAGGTAGTCAATGCTAACGTTTTCCCAGCTATGAAATAGTAAACGCTAAAACCATAGACAGAGCACTCTCTTATCGCATACCTTGTCCCACATCTCCAGCCTGCTATAGATGTGTCTCATTTAGGTTGAAACTGGCGCTCTGATTACCGGTATCGCTCTGTCGTCGGCATACAAGTTATTAACTCCCGACGTGATTGATCAAACACTATCAGTGTTGTCGATACTACGGATGTGGCTTGGGTTAAACCGACTAGCCCTATCTCAACTCTCTCATAGAAAGAAAACTTTTGAAAGTGGGAACTCATTTCACCTACACCTAACAAGAACAATATACACCAAATTGAATTCTCCTACGACGGTGACGATTGATACAATGGATGAATATGTTTACACAATTCAAGTTCAAGACAGTGGTACCTAACATTTCTCCAAATTTTCCAAAGCTGCATAAACCAGTCTGCTGCCTTTTGCAACCCGGCCAGGGAGATTAGTTTTCTTTGCCAAGAGACCATAAGCTAGGAAATTCGTACCCCTACGCACCTACAAATAGCAGCCAGTGATTACCCAGTGCTTACAACAGATGCGAGGTAACATCGTTCCCTAGCTCATACGCATCAAATTGTTGATAGTCCAGAAGGATACCTTGCAGATCATCCTCCTCTGTTTCTAGGAGAGCTCCAAACGACAACTTTAAAGTGACTTCGAATCACGAAGCTCTTGGATATACCAGCCAAAACCTGCCATAAAAGATAACGGCGCCAACAGTCAGTATGTCAACCACTTTGCTTAACCAAGCACACTAACTTGCAACCTTACGTGCATCAACATTGCTCATCTCCCTGGCCTTCAGCAACAGTCTCTCCCCCAGCTCTGCCATCCTTGATCCTTGAAGACGTGATACAAAGCGAAAACAACATTAGTTTAAGAATTGACGAAATAATTTAATGTTGAGGGAACAAACATTACAAGTATGCATCAGTTTGAAGAGGAAACCATACGAACCGAGTTTGGATGGGAAAGAAATATACCTTGCACGAAGAGAATGTTTACATTTGTTGCTCTTCATCACCAACTTTTCCATGGAAGTTCCTACCAGACACCTCAAACACGAGTTTTCCTCTCCGGGCTTCTAATCCCTCTTTTGGCCCAAGACCATTGTTGTTCACACCTGTCGAATGTCATACATGAGTTAGTAAACCATCAGATATCCACTTGAAATTAAAAGATTCGATTTAGGAAGAAATCAAATCCAATTTTGAATTAAAGCATTAATCAGGATTGGGATTTCCATTTAACCAATCATTATTACAATCGACGAAAGGAGAAAGTTTCAATTTGATTAACCCCAAGAAGGAATACCCAAACCAATATTCAAAACGGTTTTTAATCAGGTTTTAATTCAAGATTTCGTTACAAACCACCTATAAAAGGCGGAAGACGATTCCCAGAGAAGAGAGGATACACACAGAAAAAACCCTAACGCACGCAAAACTCCCCAAAAACCCCAAATCGACCCTAAGATTCGGAAAGGAGAAGGGGAGAAAGACTTATCTCAAATCCATTTGCACACCCCGCCGGAGATCGCCGAAAACTCCAATCCACCACCAACCTTCAACAAAGAACCTCCACAGCAAGCTCCCTCTCAACACCCCATCTTCACGCCATCGCCAGACACCGTCAGAAAACGGCTGCTATAAAACCCATTCACGTCAAAACCCAGCTTCCAACGCCGACACCTCACAGTAATTGCCATTTTCATCAAATCTTATGAAACTTTGATTCGTTTTTGTGTGTTCTCAGGTTCAGAAAGGAAGCTAAAATAGGAACGGAAGAAGATCGAAACGGAGAGAGGAAAGGGATTGAATCGCAGGAAGAGAGAACGGGATGAGGGTTTAGGCTTTCTCTTGTTTGTGTTTGTTTTATTTTTGTTGTTATTGTAATCTAATGTAATTCACACACACCACTAATTACACCACACACACACTAATCTCACCACTTAATCTAACCTTCCCTCACCATTATCCTAATTAACCCTAATCAACCGTTAAACCATGTTAATAATCAACCTTTTTCTTTACCTTAATCAAAATACTTTTTTAAAAAAAAAAAACAAATATTTCATCTAATTAACATTTTAGTTAATAAATCTCTTTTTTATAATGCTCTTAATTAATTAACTAATTAATCTACTTTTTCTTATAATCCTTTTATAAACTAAATAATTTCTTTTTTAAATAAATAACAATATATCCACTTTATATTTATTTTACAAATAAATAGTAAACTTTTTTATAACTCTTGTTTTTTATAATGTGTAAATCTATTTTATATAAATAACAATAAGACCGTAAAACCAATCCGACCTCTCTCGAATCAATGTTACCTTAATATTAAAACTAATCCCTTCGCTAAGAATCAAATCTTACAGTTAAAATGAATCAACACCGTAAAACTCAATCTAACCGTGCACCTCACGGCACTTTCGCCTACACTTAGCGCTCTCATGCGTGTGTGTGGCTTTACATTTCCGCAATTTACTCTTCCGCAATTTATTCTATTTCATTTACATTACCGTCCTTTACATTTATCGCATTGCATCCGTCCAAAGGAAAAACCTACACATGAGTCAACACTTGTGTGTAGTGCACATCATTCGCATCATACTCCCTTCGATCCTTGATTCCATTCAAGTTGATCGCTTAAGTTCAGGACCTACCCCATAGGAAGGACCTTGTCTTTATCTTTACAACTTAGACAAAACATTCAACAACTCAATTCAAATCAAACAATAATTCAAACATTCAACAACTCAACATTCAAAATTCAAACGCATTAGAGAAAGATATTAATCATCTTAAGTGAGATAGAATCTCCACCCCACAACAATATAATCAAGCTGTAGGGACTTTGCCTTAAGAGAAATAAAGGCATACTCGTCAAACAATCCGAGTACTTAAGCCCTTTTCTTAAGATGATGCAAAGACTATTTTCCTACACCTTGTGGAGGTTACATCTCCCTTAAAATGGCAATTCGTCTTTTCTCCGAAAATCAATCAATCAACTACCCTAAACCCGTAGGAACTTTGACCACAGTCAAAGAACTCCTCAAACCCTTTAGGGGAACTACAGATACTCTGATTCCACTCCCGTAAGGATATGTAGGCATAAGATGCGATATCTTATCGAGTATACTTAGATATAAACCCCTAGGTCTTTTAAACCATTAAGCAGATAAACACTTAGCAATAAACAAACATAAAACAAGAGGTTCCTGTAGAGTACTACAGAAATTTAGGATGCTAATACCTTCCCTAAGTTTAACCAACCCCCGAACCTATAACTCTCTAGCTTGCATTTGCATTGCATTGCGGGTATTTCGATCTTTATCCCTTCCTTTGGACAAATCAAAGTTCGGTTGCAAATTGAATTAAAGATTCAAACTAATCAATAGTTTGGTATCCAAATTTCACCGCGACACCCTTTTATATGCTTATATAATTAAAGCCATGATTAAATTCACGAGATACTGTCAATTTTGGTTTTGGAAAGGAAATACCGGCCATAGTTTCTTGCCTTATTTGTGATTTTATGATCTCCTGTAGCTGTGATGATATCTCTGATTTGATTATGTTATGATTCCGTCTCATACTTTTGATCTTTTCCATGTTTGATGGCTTATATGATTAATGACAACGATTTGTGCCATTTCGATTTGGAAAGCTTCAATTTTCTGATTCCTGACCTTTTGTGGATTAATTGACAGTTGTTGCCTGAAGGTTCAATTAGCTATCGTTCTTTTGTGTGATGCTTGTCTCTGTTTTTGAATCAAATGTGGTGGTTAACTCTACGCTCTTCTTGTTATGCAGATAATAATTCGTAGAACTGCTGGGAGCATAGCCGGTGCAAAGTAGAAGTAGAAAGAATGCATCATAGACGCAAGCTATCACAAATGCGGAATTTTCCAGTGGGCTACAAAACCTTACTACTCTAAGCTTCAAAATCGATGCCAAACTTAGAGGTTTGCAGTTGGTTCTTGATTTGCCGTAATGTATGATTTCCTTTCCTTTGTAGGCCTAGAAATTCCCTTCTTGTCTCGACATACTAAAGGACCTCTTTTGTTGTTAATTATGCAGGGGACGTAATTTGGTCGAAGGATTGTTGGGAACTTGAGGACCAATTTAGAAGTGCCAAGATTTTAACTTTGTCCAACCTATGTAGGAGCATTAAGAGTTACAAAACTAGTTATTACCAGTGGTCCAAATGGAGGTGTATTTTAGCATGTTGTTGGTTGTGGTTAATTTGATAATTGATGAGCTTTAAGTCGAACAGTTGGTTTTCTCTTTAACGTCATCTTATATTTCTGTGCAGTGTTTCCTCAACAAAATCCAATTCCCGCTCGGGTGTAAGTCCGATTTAAAATGGAATATAGAAGATCCATATGAAGTGCTGCACTTCGTTACAATGTTTCCTTGATTTTTACTGACAGAGTAAGTTACTGCAACTAGATAAAGCCTTCAATTTAAAATTCTAACAGTACCTCAACGGCCATGAATGTCATTCTCGCTTTCTTCTGTAATGAGGGCAGAGTAGTTTTTATTTAACTTTCTAACCATTTGTCTTTCATGTGTTGACGAGGGAGCTAGAAAGTACACTTGGAGGAAGAACTTGTACGGTGGCCGGGTACGATCGATGGTAAACCGTAAATGTTTTGGTGAAGATCTGGTGCAAGGTATGGGAATGAATCAAAGACAAAGGCAACTAGGTGCCATCTTGAAGATTGACGAGGCCTTGGATAGCGGGATATGCTTTATAGAGAAAGCAAAACTTAGTCCTCTTAGGCTTAATTTGTTGTAACCTTTGGATTTGAAGCAAACCGTGTTCTTCAGCAAGCATGGAATAATAGAATTATGTCTTTCTCATCATGGTTTTGCAATGTTATAACTAAAATTGTTTGAATCAAATCTTACATGCCATTACTTTGAATTAATGAAAACCTCCCAACTCTTGACCTTGTTGTATTCCGAACTCAACCTTTAACAAAGAAGATCACCAATTTAGAGATTCGCACTTAATCTTGTACCTTGAAACTAAATCTTATGTTATGAATCTTATGTCAATCAAAATGAGTTTAACACGTGTTAATGCACTTGAACCTCTAGACTTGTCTTAGCAAATTCTATAGTTGATCTCAAAAAACTCATGATGCTTTTAAAAGCATAATCTCAAGACACCTCTAAATGGTAACTTGGATCCAATCTTGATTCAGAACTTTATCCAAACTTCAAAGAAACTTCCTAATATGTGAACTAAAAATTACGAATCAAGTCCATCCGTTTAAGATCAAAAAGCAAACACAGATCCATCCCATGGATACTAATAACCCAACTTGCCCTTCGCCCTTGTTACGAACTCCGGCAAAACTTGGCCCTGGATAATAGATTTTCAATCATAATGATGTAATACCCAGGAATTATCTCAGGCTGTTGATCCAAGATATTCTCCAAAATACTTGACTGTGAGGATTTGACGCTTGATTTTACTGTACCTGCACGAACTGGTTAGTCGTAATAACACACACACACAAAAGTAACAAGATAATACGAGAGAAAAGAAACAAAACAAAGAGTTGAAATCTTAAGGTCAAAAATTAGGGTGCTACATATGCCCCTATTTAAGTTACTTCTATACGGAGATATGGAAATTGAGATTTTCGTCTCGACGCGATAGGAGGGATTTAAATACAAACATTGCACAAATAATTGGCCTTAAGATACCACTGAATGCTTATGATATGCAATAATATGAAATGATATGAAATGAAAGACTGAGGTTCTGTGAGGAAAATGATGTCACAGGGGAATAATTGGACGCGACACATGGAGAACAGGCTCAGCGGAGAACATGTCCAACAAAGCGAGACTCCTCGGGGAAGAGACAACAAACGTCAACGGTGGATCTCCAACAACGATATCACATACCACCAGGAAATATGGTGACCCTTATAACGGGCGAGAAACTTGAAATTGAAGGATAACTTGAAAATAGTAAAAATGTGTAAACCTCCCCACGCTTCAAGGTTTGTGTGCCATGAACGGGTCTCAGTTTCTTGAAATGAACCTCCCTAACAACTCATGGTTTGTTTGCCATGAACGGGTCTTAGTTTCTTGAAATAAACCTCCCCAACGACTCATGGTTTATTTGTCATGAACAGGTCTCAGTTTCTTGAAATAAACCTCCCCAACGACTCATGGTTTGTTTGCCATGAACGGGTCTCAGTTTCTTGAAATAAACCTCCCCAACGACTCATGGTTTGTTTGCCATGAACGGGTCTCAGTTTCTTGAAATAAACCTCCCCAATGACTCATGGTTTATTTGCCATGAACGGGTCTCAACTTCTTGGAATAAACCTCCCCAACGACTCATGGTGTGTTTGCCATGAACGGGTCTCAGTTTCTTGAAATAAACCTCCCCAACGACTCATGGTGTGTTTGCCATGAACGGGTCTCAGTTCCTTGGAATAAACCTCCCCGAACGTCATGGTCTGGATGCCATGAATTGGTCTCAGTTTCTTGAAATAAACCTCCCCGAGCGTAATGGTCTGGATGCCATGAGCTGGTCTTAGTTTCTTGAAATAAACCTCCCAGAGCGTCATGGTCTGGATGCCATGAGCTGGTCTCAGTTTCTTGAAATAAACCTCCCCGAGCGTCATGGTATGGATGCCATGAGCTGGTCTCAGTTTCTTGAAATAAACCTCCCCGAGCATCATGGTATGGATGCCATGAGTTGGTCTCAGTTTCTACCCAAAATAAGGAAAAATCGTGAGAGCATCTTTATAGGGGATTTAAAATGTCATTGTAGATTGCAAAACTTTAGCAGTAATCCATGATGTATTGGAGATTGTAAAACTTCATTGGGGATCTTCGGAAAAAGAGGTAGGCCGGTTGATTTGCAAAATATGTCTTCTCAAATAAAGAGAGATCAGTTGTAACAATCTTCACCAAACTTCTCGGGAGAGATGCCATTTGATGGAAGTAGACTTGCGTAATGAACTCACTAGGGAATACATCCCTGAGGAGCATCTTTGTTGTAGCTGTAAAATGTGTGAAACCTTTAAAGTGAAAAGTTCTCAAATAAAGAGAAAATATCTATAAAGTCTTCAGCTAACTCCTCTGACGGATTCCCGGAGAGATGCCATTTGACGAGTTGATAACCTTGATAAAACCCATGGGGATGGACAAAATGTCTTGAGGAGACTTCCATTTGTCCTTTTTGATAGAAAACTTGATCGTAACAAGTTGCTCAAATAAAGAGGTTTCTTGCAATCTAGGTATAAAATTCCAAGACATTGTTGGAGAAGTATCTTATCTTTGATGATGATCTCCCTGAGGATTCCTTCTAGGGAGTCAAAGTGCAAAATAAATGCACGCTTAATCCAAATTGAAAAGCTTGGAGATATCCAAAATTGTGATTGTCAAGGACTAAAGTTCAATTCAGGAAGTAACCGAAGAGAAACTGTCAAGTAAGACTCGACCATTGAGGCATGAGCTCAAATGGTATTTAACTAAAACAATCGTCTTCCACGAGGATCGAACTTCGTGGGGAAATGGAAATATTGTGCTCTTTTTTGCTTAGGGCTGACAACTCTACTTGAAAGGAGAAGACACGCCCAGTCACTTGGGGATAACCACAACCAAAGTGATAGAACAAACAAACACAAAGATGCAAAAATGCATATGCCATGTTATCTATCTATATGCTAGGCGTATTTCTATGCTGACAAAACAAACGAAAAGAGGAAAACGGAGATGAAATAAACATCTCAAAGTAAACATCCGACCAATCTTCACAGATAGAAGCACCAATGAGGGGATAGGTGGAGAACTGGATACGGGATCACAATCCTGCTTCAGGACTTCAAAACTCCTCTGGGGGGGATAGAAGACATTCCACTTGAGGGTGTAACATCCTGTTCTTATCGACGGATTCGTCAAGATGGATCTCATTTTAGAAGAAGCTTCGTGGGATAATATCCTGCTTCACTGGAGGGATTCCTACTGGAGTTGTAGATGGAGATGCCCGAACCAAGGTTTAGTAGGGGATAAAATAAATATCCACTTCAAATAGGGAAACCAGGGTCACCATAGCTATTGAATATGTCAGAGTTGAAACTTCAATGGGTATGGAATAAACATCCGTTTTCTCGGGGAATATCAACGTTGACAGAGATCCACTGAGGAGTAAAATATCATCTGCTTCATTGGGGAGGTGAGACTTACGAAGATTCACTAAGGATTAAAATATCACCTGTTTCATTGGGGAAGTGAAGCTAAGCCAACCTTTGGGAATTCTTGCATCGAAAAGCTTCATTAGAGAATGACCACTTCAAGTAAAATTTACCGGGGCTACGAATGAAGAGTGTTGTGAAAACAAAGTAGTTTTGATCTTACTGAATTGCGTGATAGTCGCCATTTTGAACAGGATAATGCCCCAGAGTACATGCTTTAAGAGAAAAGTTGTCCTAAGAGGATTTTACAGAAAACTTGGCGCCCAAAATGCCCCACTGTTTTCAAACTCTTGGAGAGATTCGTCGAATCTCAACGTAACTGACTCTGATTGATAGTGTTATGGCCGAGTCTTCAAGAAGTAGCTCTTAAGAAAGCCAGGCTTGTATTTGTGAGCAACCTGGAAACAACTTGCCCCTGTTCAGCAGAATCTTCAAGTTTCATCATCGATGTCTATATGTAAACTTTCTAAGATAGCAGGCAAAATTAACACGTATGAAATGCTAATCCTGAAACTGTTAATGCAACACATATGTTTGTCTTAAAGTTTTTTTTGAAAAAGATATCACGATAACTTGTGACCAAATCACTAGTTAGGATATGAATTTAATTTATGAAGCCAACATCTAATTGAGCATAGCTCATAGGAGTCAGGAAACGTTATCTTGTCGAGTATGCTTTCAAAATAAACCCTACTTCAATTAGGTCTTTTAAAGGTTGTATCGTGGCTTGATTCACGGTTTAAGAAACAAAGGATAAAGGCTCAAAGTTTATTTGTACCCACCCACTCTTCGTGATGTTCTCCAATCTTACATTCAGTTAAACTTGATACAAGCACTCATCTCTCAAGCGGATTTTTGATATGGTCGAGAACTCAATTGAGGCTTTGGACATGGCAGTCACTCACCTATTTTCTTTTGGTGTTTGATCACACGACTTTGTCCTTTACTGGGGATTCTTTCATTGTAATCTTTTGTTTTTTGCTTTTTGCAGTTTCCATTCCCTAACTTTTGCCTGGACGAAGTCTTTTTAATTTGACTTTGAAGTCCAGCGGGATGTCTTAATCTTGCCTAAGTCTCCTTCATAGGTTTTGACTTGGCAAAGTTTTCTTTTTCATTATTATTATTTTTTATTTTTGAACAAGTCATGTGACTCTAAGTCATTTTGACCTTTTTGAAAGGATTGTGACCGCCTCGCTCTTTAGATAGTTGAGGGATAATCATTGTGATTTTTTTTTTACTTCTAGCCTCCTAATATGTTAGGGATAGATAAAATGGATTCTCGAATATTCACTCCTCCTTTTTTTTAGAGTCTGGGCGCTTGATCAATTTAACTGAAAACTACCCTGCCCCAGGTTAAAATTGAGGGTTCTTTATTTGAAAAAAAGAAAACTCCTACTTCAAGGCTCAAAGGGGTTAAAGAGGGATTATCTTCCTTATATCTCCAGTGTTTAGGATTTGATACAATGCCTTACATCATCAATAGGGTTTCTTTCAAAAGCATACAACTAGAGATCTTGCATTTTTTATTCGTCATCCTCCTCCCAATTCTCTATCAAAACAAGAGATTGGGTAAAGTTGGCATGATAAAACATGAAAAGCTTTTTATGAGTGAATACGAATGGATTTCTTCAAGACAAACATGTTCAATGCATTATCGTTCAAGAAAAACAAGTTCCTCCATGCCAATTATGCTTTTATAATCAAAGAAATAAATACACATAAACAAACAACATAAACAGCCGAACAAACACAACGGTGTCCTATTCGAGACTGAGCTTTCTCTTCTAAAGGTCAACAATTTATCGTCGATCATCTCTTGAACTTTTCTTGGAATACCTTGCACTCTTCAACTGAATGCCCCACTACTTCATCATGAAATTCACAGTTGGTGTTCGAATCGATCATCTCAGTATGAGCATTCTTAGGATCTGGCATACAGCGTGGAAACTGGGAATCCCTTTCATCATCTTGAACACCGGTTATCTTGCATAGTTGAGATTGCATAGGAATATCCACTTGTTGAACATTGTCATTAGAGGGAAGATCAAATATCAGATTAGTCATCACCCTAAAACCAGTCATGGGATCCATATCCATTGTTCTTTTTACTATCCTTCAGTGATTGCTTCAAGTTTGGTTAGATGGTCAAGATGTCAAATGACAGACAAAGACAGAAGACCGGATGAGCCACAACAGAGGTGCATGCATATGCAAATGCTAAATGAAGGGTGCTAAAATGCAGAATGCAAATGAAAGATTTCATGGAATTCAAAGCATTTATAAATATCATAGAATACCAAAGAAAATTCATTTATTATTTTTTGATATCGATTACAAATAATATTCTTAAAAGAGTCCCGACATAATAGCTAAATAAAAGCTAAGAAGGGTCCTAAGGAAGTCCTTCATCGTGCTTGTTGATCTGCTCTTCGATATGGACTTTCTCGGATATAAGCTCGTTAATGATCAAATTCCAAGGAGTAGTATGATAAAGGAAAATAAATCCTCCATCTCTTGCTTTTCTCGTCGAAAAAAATTTGTTGTTCACTTAGATCTTCAAGAATACTAAAAGTTCCTGGTGCTTGTATTTTGAGTTTTTCTAGATCTTCAAAGAAAGCTTCCAACTTCCTTAGGACATCCAAATTAGGACTCTTAAAAGAATGTATCAAAGTATTTTATTTTGTAATCCATGTTGGTCCTACAATGTTTATAAATAAAGTTGAATTCCATGAAACCTATGCAATATGATGCTCTATGGATGCAAAGATGCACAAACGCAGGTAAACACATAGAGACACACAAGATAAACAAACAAGGGGGACCCTAGGTTTGTAACGAGCATGGAGCAAAAGGGTATACCCATTCCTAAAGGACGTGGACTAAAGGTGGATTGTACATGCAGAACAAGGTTCTAAGAAGGTTCCCAAAGTCATTAGTCCATCTTTCGGATATTATCAACTTCCCAATTACCTGGTGGTTAATAATATTCTCAAGAGAACTTCATTTGAGTGTAGCATCGTGTAGCAACTATTTTGAGAGTACTCCCTCATAGTCCTTGCACTACATCCTAATAAAGGCCAAAGTGGGGTTAAAGGTAACTACGGTCCTTAATATCATAGGCTCCGACATCGAAAATAGTGTATGTTTTCACGATTAAAACTCGTTCAACAGTATAGCTTTCGAGAGGGCCTCAATTGAGCGTGATTTTCAAGTCAGCTTGGTCGGGATTCGACCCCCTATAAGCCTCATCGAACATATCACTATCCTATCTTAAGTTCACTCAAGTCCGGGTGTAGGACTTTGTCTCACCACTCAAAGATATCATCCCAAAAGCAAACAAGAGCAAATATACAAATAAACAGATATAAGCAAATATATACAAAACAAAACAAGTTAGGGAAACCCACTGAGTGTCCCCAGTGAAGTCGTCATTTCTGTCGCGGTGAAAATTGGATACCAAGCTATTGATTAGCTTGAATCTTAATTCATTTGAAACCTAACTTTAATTTATCCGAAGGAAAGGTTAAAGAAGGAAAAACCTAATTTTGCATCGTAAACACAATACGGGGAAAGATCTAGGATTCGGGGGTTGGTTAAACTTAGGGAAGGTGCTAGCATCCTAAGTTTTTGTAGTACTCTACAGGAACCTCTTGTTTTATGTTTGTTTTATTTCTAAGGTTTATTTGCTTAAGGGATAAGAGACCTAATGGTTTATATCTAAGTATACTCGCCAAGACGTCGCATCTTGTGCCTACATATCCTGACGGGAATGGAATCAGAGTATCTGTAGCTCGCCTAAAGGGTTATGAGGAACTTCTTGACTATGGTCAAGGTTCCGGGGGGAGGTAAGTGTTCATATGGAAACACTTACTTGGAGTGCGGAGACTCCTATCTACGTTGAAAGTTGAATTGAAGAGGTATGTCCACGACGGGACACCTAAACATGAGTACGGAGACTCGAATCCTAAGGCAAGGATAAAAGGGGCATGTCCACAGCGGGACGCCTAAAAGGTGAGTACGGGGACTCAAATCCTAAGGCTAAGGTGAGGGTAAAGGTATTGACACGGGGGTCAAACATGTGAACCTTTCCTTCGAAGGGGTAAACGGTAATGGGAAAATAGTGATGATAATCGATAATAGTAAAGACATGTGAATAGCATGAGATAAAGAAATGCAAATAAACCAAGCATGGGTAGAGGTTAAAATAGAATCGAGAAAAGGTGTTAGATATGACTTATGGGAATGATCAAGTCGGATGAGCGGGGAATTGAAATTGAGTTAGGATTTAAATGATTAGTTATTTTTTATGATTTTTGAGAATTTATATTCTTAAGTGGAAAATTAGACAATGTTAGAATTAATCATCAATATTATTTTTTTTATGATTTTGTGGTTTTTATGTAATTAAAAGAAAAAAGGATTTGAATTATGATTAAACTAAGAGGATGTTAGAATTTAAAAAAAAAGAATTACTCTTGTTCTAAAGTTATATTTCTATAATAAAACTAAAATTCTAAAAGTTAGTTAAAAAGAATTAAAATTGATTAAATTAAATAAACTAGTTAGGAAAAAGGGTTTAGTTGACTTTAATAATAAAAAATGATTAATGAAGGTTAATTATTTAATTGAAAAAATTTAATGATTAATAGCAGATTAATTATTTAATTAAAAAAGGTTAATGGTTAATGGCAGATTAGGAGAATTAACCGGTTAGTGGGGCGAGTGAGATCGTGTGGTGCACAGGCTACGAGGGTGCATGGTAGGGAGCAGCGTGTAAGCAGTGGATGTGTGATTAGTGGAGCATGTACCGCGATGATGGTGATGGATCATGATATTACTATGGTTGTGCATGCATACAATTACAACATAAAGATAAAAAAATGCCAGAAAAAAAAACTAAAATCTTAAATCCTCCCTAATCTCTCTTCGCTCAGCCGCTTGCTCACTTCTCCCTTCTCTGTCCTCTTACGTTCTTCGCTTTTCACGATCTTCACCTCCTTTTCCTACAAATCAAACAAACAAACCAATATTAAAGTATTAGTAGAAAAATCTCACGGTGTCTTGGATTCTCGCAGGTTTCAAAGGCGATTTCTGCGATGATAGGAAGTGGGATTCGCAGAAGTTTGATGGGTTGCTTCGGTTTCTCCGGCGATGGTTTGAGATAAGTCTTCGATCTTCCTCTTCTCTGTATCCTTATTTCTTGCATCAGATTAAACAAACAACAAGCATTAACGTTAGCCAAAAATAAAATTAACAGGTTTAAATGGATTTACTGCAGGTTTCGACGGTGAAGTTTCGTTGGAAGAGTCCCGGCGATGAACGGAAGTGGTTGATGATGGCGATTTGGATTTGCGGAGGTAATCTCACGGCGAAGGAATTAAAAAGATAAGTATTTTTCTTTAAATTTCGAGTTTAAGGGTTTCGATCGTGGATTTTTGGAGGTTTGATTGCGAACTGTTTGTGGTTGTGTTAAGGTTGGATGTGAATCTCCTTGTGCGGGTTTTGTGTATATTCTGTGAATCTTCCCCCCCCCCCCCCCCCCCTCTTGAATGGCCTTCGCTGCCCTTTTATATGCTTATAGAATTAAAGCCATGATTAAATTCACGAGATACTGTCAATTTTGGTTTTGGAAAGGAAATATCGGCCATAGTTTCTTGCCTTATTTGTGATTTTATGATCTCCTGTAATTGTGATGATATCTCTGATTTGATTATGTTATGATTCTGTCTCATACTTTTGATCTTTTCCATGTTTGATGGCTTATGTGATTAATGACAACGATTTGTGCCATTTCGATTTGGAAAGCTTCAATTTTCTGATTCCTGACCTTTTATGGATTAATTGACAGTTGTTGCCTGAAGGTTCAATTAGCTATCGTTCTTTTGTGTGATGCTTGTCTCTGTTTTTGAATCAAATGTGGTGGTTAACTCTACGCTCTTCTCGTTATGCAGATAATAATTCGTAGAACTGCTGGGAGCATAGCCGGTGCAAAGTAGAAGTAGAAAGAATGCATCATAGACGCAAGCTATCAGAAATGCGGAATTTTCCAGTGGGCAACAAAACCTTACTACTCTAAGCTTCAAAATCGATGCCAAACTTAGAGGTTTGCAGTTGGTTCTTGATTTGCCGTAATGTCTAATTTCATTTGCTTTGTAGGCCTAGAAATTCCCTTCTTGTCCCGACATACTAAAGGACCTCTTTTGTTGTGAATTATGCAGGGGACGTAATTTGGTCGAAGGATTGTTGGGAACTAGAGGACCAATTTAGAAGTGCCAAGATTTTAACTTTGTCCAACCTTTGTAGGAGCATTAAGAGTTACAAAACTAGTTATTACCGGTGGTCCAAATGGAGGTGTATTTTAGCATGCTGTTGGTTGTGGTTAATTTGATAATTGATGAGCTTTAAGTCGAACAGTTGGTTTTCTCTTTAACGTCATCTTATCTTTCTGTGCAGTGCTTCCTCAACAAAATCCAATTCCCACTCGGGTGTAAGTCCGATTTAAAATGGAATATAGAAGATCCATATGAAGTGTTGCACTTCATTACATTGTTTCCTTGATTTTTACTGACAGAGTAAGTTACTGCAACTAGATAAAGCCTTCAATTTAAAATTCTAACAGCACCTCAACGGCCATGAATGTCATTCTCGCTTTCTTCTGTAATGAGGGCAGAGTAGTTTTTATTTAACTTTCTAACCATTTGTCTTTCATGTGTTGACGAGGGAGCTAGAAAGTACACTTGGAGGAAGAACTTGTACGGTGGCAGGTACGATCAATGGTAAATCGTAAATGTGTTGGTGAAGAGCTGGTGCAAGGTATGGGAATAAATCAAAGACAAAGACAACTAGGTGCCATCTTGAAGATTGACGAGGCCTTGGATAGCGGGATATGCTTTATAGAGAAAGCAAAACTTAGTCCTCTTAGGCTTAATTTGTTGTAACCTTTGGATTTGAAGCAAACCGTATTCTTCAGCAAGCATGGAATAATAGAATTATGTCTTTCTCATCATGGTTTTGCAATGTTATAACTAAAATTGTTTGAATTAAATCTCACATGCCATTACTTTGAATTAATGAAAACCTCCCAACTCTTGACCTTGTTGTATTCCGAACTCAACCTTTGACAAAGAAGATCACCAATTTAGAGATTCGCACTTAATCTTATACCTTGAAACTAAATCTTATGTTATGAATCTTATGTCAATCAAAATGAGTTTAACACGTGTTAATGCACTTAAACCTCTAGACTTGTCTTAGCAAATTCTTTAGTTGATCTCAAAAAACTCATGATACTTTTAAAAGCATAATCTCAAGACACCTCTAAATGGTAACTTGGATCCAATCTTGATTCATAACTTTATCCAAACTTCAAAGAAACCTCCTAATATGTGAACCACAAATTACGAATCAAGTCCATCCGTTTAAGATCAAAAAGAAAACACAGATCCATCCCATGGATACTAACAACCCAACTTGCCCTTCGCCCTTGTTACGAACTCCGGCAAAACTTGGCTCTAGATAATAGATTTTCAAACATAATGATGTAATACCCAGGAATTATCTCAGGCTGTTGATCCAAGATATTCACCGAAATACTTGACTGTGAGGATTTGATGCTTGATTTTACGGTACCTGCACGAACTGGTTAGTCGTAATAACACGCACACAAAAGTAACAAGATAACACGAGAGAAAAGAAACAAAAAAAAGAGGTGAAATCTTAAGGTCAAAAATTAGGGTCCTATAGTATCCAGACCCCGACTTCCTCCAATTATTTCAGTTACCCCGTGCGGTATCCAGACCCGGGCTTCCACGGGTTTATTCCTTTAGCCTGTGCGGTATCCAGACCCCGGCTTCCACTGATTTATCCCTTTAGCCTGTGCGGTTTCCAGACCCCACCTTTCACCGGTTTTATTGGCTCAAGCCCGTGTGATATCCAGACCCTAGCTTCCACCAGTTTATTTCTTTAACCTGTGCGGTATCCAGACCTCGACAGACCATGATGTTTCCTTTGACTCGTGCAATATCCAGATCCCGGCTAACATCATTTTATCCCTTTAAGCTCGAGCGGCATCCAGACCCTAGCTTACACTGTTTGGTTCCTGAGCTTGTGCGGTATCCAGACCCCGTCCAATGGTTTACCTTGCCTATGTGGTATCCAGACCTTGGTAGATTATAAATTTTTCTCTCACCTGTGCGGTATCCAGACCCCGACAGATTATGATCTTCGATGGATGCGTCCATCTTATCCTTATCTCTCCCTAATTAAGTTTTCAATTATAATTATCAGTTATCGTTTCTTTTTGAGGTTGGCAAATTTTCGGGTTCTTTGGTATTCAACCGTCTTTTACCTTGAATGTTTGAAAGTTGTTCGCTTTTCATCCTTTCAGGTCCAAGTCATTTGAATAGGGGTAGCTGTTGTACCCCAAAATTTGACCAACCTCTTTCCTTGCTTGGCTTATGTCTCATTACATTTTTTAGCATATTGCATTTGTATAGCATTGTTCTTATAGGGGATCAAGATTTGTTTGTGTGCCATCCAAGAGGAGAGTCTTATTGGCTTCAAGTTCAAGCAAAGGCATTGGTTTCAAGTTCTTAAGTGTTTGGTATTATCATGAAGTTGTCAAAGCTCCTTGAGGGGAGAGGCTTGCTATAGCTCCTTATCTGAGAACCACCAGGGGATTGGTCAAGAGTTCATAAGGTATTTTTTATTGGTGTGAGCATGGGATAAAGAGTTGTTGAGTACCTTAAAGGCTATTATGGAGTTGGAATGGTCGTTCAATTCATCTGCAAAAGGCCTAGACAAAGGACTAGAAATTAGGGTTTCACATATAATTATTCTAGACTTATTCTTGGAGAAAAACTTGTTTCCATGATCCTTCATATGTCCCAAGGTGTTTAGAAGTAGAAGGTTGATCATTAATTTCAACCAGAAGAGCTCCAATTGGACAGTCAACTGCAAATTAGGAGATTTGGGGAAAAGTCAATTGTGCAGAGGAAAAAGTCAACTCCTGACTTTTTAAGGTCAAAATCATGTTCCTCAAGTCCAATATGGCCAATGGGTGAAATTTGACCAAGAAATGTCAAAGGGATCATGAGAAAATCAAGAAGTCTGAAATTTGCCATTTTGGGGAAATTAGGGTTTTAGAGACTTTCCGTTTATGGAAAGTTCCATGTGTGAATCAGCCACTTTCAAAGCCACTTTTCTTCATGATCAAGATTCCAAATGAAATTTTATCCAACATCAAAATTTCTCCTCATACTATGAGCTTTCTTTTGAGTACCAATTCATCATCATGTGATGCTTGAAGCTCAAGTTATGATGTTCAAAAGTTAGGGTTTTCAAAGACCTCAAATTTAGCAAGTTTGGACAGATTTTTGGACCAAATTTCTAAGGCAATTTTCATCAGGTTCTTGTTGTCAAATGGAATTTTGTCCCACATGAGACTTGTAGGTCTTGTTCCAAGCTTTTCATCCATTACTAGAAGTTTCTCATGTGATTCTTGAAGCTCAAGTTATGGAGATTCAAAGTTAGTGTTTCAAGTGAATTAAAACTCATAACTTAGAAATTTTCTAAGTTATTGCAAGACAAATTTTATGTCATTGTTTTCAAGCACAATTTTCATGACTTTCCAAGTTGCAAACCATGATTTCTTCAACACCAATGTTGTTCCTTACCATGCAAGTTTTCATTTGAGCTCAAGTTTCAATCAAGGGGAGCCAAATCAAGAGAACTATAATGGCTCAAAGTTGATGTTTTGGAAGATGTTGCAAGGCATGATTTATGGTTGATCTTGACATGTTCTCCAATCTAATCTTGCAAAGTCTCATTTCATATGCACAAAATGACAAGTTTTGCACTCCAAAACTTTACCAAAACAAGACCAACAAGCCTTGTACCACTCATGTACCATTTGGAGAAAATTGGCCAAAGAAGGAAAGGGGACAAGCAACCACTAGCCTGACCATTACACACTCCCTCTGATTTTCCCTTCCACTAAAGCAAACAACCACAATGCAAGGCAGCTCGTGTATGGTCCATCATTCACCATTGAATTCAAATTCTTCCTTTGATCATAACATCTGTTACCATTGAATTTTCACCACAGTTAAAGCCTTTAACCTCATCTTTACTTCATATATAAGCAAAGGAAAAAACCCTAGAAAGAAGCAGCCTCCATTTGAGTAAAAATCAGACCTATCTCTCTTTGGCTCTCTCTGATTTTTTTCTTCGAAACACACACCTCATTGAGCTTTTCTTCAAGATTTTTCTCACAACCTCTTCACCATAACCTTCTCTACCTACTGTTTGCAAGAAAAGCCATCTGTGAACATTGTGTTTCACACTTGTTTCAAACTTGGTTGCTAGTTTAAGGAAGATTCAAGGCCATTCAAGCTCAGCTCAAGTTTCTACAAGCCTCAAGGAAGTATTCTGCATCTTTTGAAGGCTTTTCAGCAAGCTTTGAAGAAGCAGTGGACATACTCCACTAGGTAACTTCTTGAACTCTTTCCTCCCATTTTAGGCACGCATTAGGAGCATATTGAGTACATCTGAAGTCCTACTCAAGTAGGCAATGTTTGCATATCACTTTGGTTGAGTTTGGTTGAGTTTCAGTTTGTGATGTTAAAACTTTTTGTCGTCGATTCACCATGTAAAAGGGTTTATTTTTAAAATGTGAGCTTGGATTTGAGATTCCCTTGAAACTCTGAGTCGATGGTTGTCTTTGTTTTGTATTTTGGGAATTTTTTAGTCAGCTCCGGTGGGGTGTCGCCGGAGAAGACGACCGGAACTAGGGTTCCGGCGTCTGAGGGAGAGAGATGATCTGAGCTGGCCTTGGCGCAATGTTTCAAATTTGAATGGGTTGAGGTGTTGTGTTCTAAACCAATGGATATTCCACGCAACTGCCACATCAATTAATGAAATTCCAGTGTGTCATCTGAGCTTGGTCTGGGCGTGGCTTACATTGTTATTCACACCCCCGTCTGTGGCCCATTTGCACGTTTTAACTGAGTTGTAGTTCATTCTGTTTTTACTCGTTTCACCCCCTTTTGGTTTTTATTTATTTTTATTTCATTTTATTCCTTGTTTTCATTTTAATTAATTAAAAACTGTTCTGATTTTATTAAAATTCAACAAAAATATTTTCTTAATAGTTTGATATATTAGTTAATTTTCCAATATTTTTATTTTTATTTTCTTATTTTAATTTGAATTTACAATGTGATGTGTTTTATGGTTCCTATCTTGTTTCAACTTGGTCATTTGAACTCTAATTTTTAATCCTTAATAACCATTATTTCTCTCTCATTTAGGTGAGGGATTGAGGAATTTTGAGGGTGATTTTGAGTGGACATTGATCAATTTTCATGCGTTTTTGAGTTGGTTTTTCATGTCCCTCGATAAACCCTCGATAAGGTGGAGCACCCTTAACAATGAAATTGTTTGGTGATGCCTTGAGGTGAGTTTCACTTTGAGACTTTGGCTTCTGTTTTAATTGATTGATGGTTTGTTATGAAAACCCGCTTGACGTTGGATCAAGGGCTTGACCTATTATCACGTGCAAAACATGTTGGAATGGAAATGGTTTGAAAAACGGGACCGACTTGACTTACGCATCAAGGGTCGAGTTATGTGCAATAGGTTGATGGAGAATGCGTATGAGCACTCGACTTACAAGGGTTTGAAAATGACTCAATGACGAATCGAGAATTAGTTTGAAAATAGTTTGATCCGCTCTAGTCCCTATGGGTGCTCCTAGGAGATAAACTGATAATCAAAGAAATGTGAAACATACATCGGAGTGGGAGAGGGGTACATGTAAGTTACACGGGATTGCACGAAATAAAGGGGTCTCATTGTCAGGTAGCCCAAGAGAAAGCCGTGTATGTGCATTGTGTCCTAAACTACGCCTCGAGCAAAGTCGAGCACAAACTCGATATTAGGATTCATGCAAATGACCAATGATCCAACAGCCCACCAATTTCGATAATTTATTAAGTGTTTTCGATTATTGTGAATAAGAATGAATAAGTATGATATGACAATATGAATAAAAATATAACAATATAATATCCATAATAATATTTGACATGAAAATAAAGCAATTAATATTTGACGAAAATTAAAGTTAGTGGTTAGTTTTGTTAGGATTTAAATCGGGACGAATGTAATGCTAAACCATCGTAGCTCGACTTATAATGAAAAGTCGGTCTATAGGAGGTCGCATGAATTGATTTTCGTGCTAAAAAACAAGATGGAGAAATGATATTGAGAATCATTCACCAATTTAATCGTGTCGCACGGACGAAAGGTGTGATCTCGTCTTAATCACAAACAAAATGTTGATTAATCGAAGGTAGCCTATCACAATCCCAAAGTAGGGAAAATGACCTAAATGGTCATTCTCCATAGATTTGAAATCGAGAAGGTTATCGACTTCGATATACGACACTTACGAATCAGAAGACATCATCGATCGAAAAATTGAATAAAAATGGAAATGAAGAGGAAATGAAATAGAAAATGGAATAGTCTCGAATAAATTATCATCTATCAATAGTTTGACCGATAATAATCCTTAAAAATTGTCATTGACCAAAAAAAGGTAAAAAGAAATAAAATGAATAAAAATTAGTAAAAATCGATAAAAATCGAAAATGAGAACTTAAAAAGAAGTTGGTCTCGGGTTTGTTATTTTTCATCAATAATTTGACAGAAAAACAACTTTGAGGTCTCGTCATCGACCCAAAACGAGGAAAATGAATAAAAATCGATAAAATGAATAAAAATCAAAAGTGAAAGAGAAATGAAGAGAGAAAGAAGGTGGTCTCAGATCCAATGTTCTTTATCAATAGTTTGACCAATAACGGTTTACGGAGGTCTCGTCATCGACAAAAAAAATGAGATAAAAAATGAAATCTAAAATTAATTACCAAAGAGCTCTAATGGGAAAGATTAGAAAGAAAGTATGTACATAAAATAAATGAGATAAAAAAATTATTTTTCTTTAAAAGAAAACAAATCTAAAACCACTCATTGTTGAAAAAAAATTTATAAAAAAAAATAGAAGAGGGAGTAGGCAGTATTGAGGTATGGGTGAAAATAGGAGAGGAGATCATTTGGGTTAAGCCCATCACATCTCCCCAAACCAAACACGGATGAAGGCAGCCAGGGGAGTATGCACATGGATCAGGCTTCTTGAAGCCCAAATCTTTTATCCCTTAAGCCATCAAAACGTAAAATAAAAACCACATCCAATTTGCTTTTTCAACATTAAATAAATAAATACATAATGGAAACAGGGCCACGTCTAGAGAGTTTCTCCTTCATCACCGATTTTCAACATCACCCAAACATCTTCCAAAAGACGAAAAAAATAGAATAAGGCGATGTTGGATCGTCCCCCACCTTCTCTTCGGATGAAACCCGTGAGTCCCTTCGTCTCAAATTTTCTCTTTCAATATGATATTTCAAAACCCTTTCCTCTTCTACTATGGAGTTCTATTTTCTGCTGTGATTTGTATACCTTCTTCTTCTACCCCTTTTCTATTTTTAGTGCATGTCTGGGGTTTCGGTGAATTTGAGTTTGTTGCTGAGGATGTTGAAGAAATTTGAAGATGTAAAAAGGGTAAGGTTTTGGGATTTGACAGAAGAAAGGGTTTTTTGTATTTGAGGTTGTTGGTTGAACATTGGGTTTCGAGGTTGTTGTTGAGGGGTGGCCGGAAACAGAAGGAGGGTTCGTGTGGATTAGTTGGAGCGGCGGCGGAAGAATTTCAGATTTGAAGGAGGTGGGTTCTCGAAGAAGGAGGTTATGTTTTGAAGGTTGAATGGTTTTTGCGTTTTTTGTTGCTGTCTTGTCGAAGAAGATGGATAGTAAAGTTTATAGCAGAGAGATTGTGGAGTTGTTGTTTTTTTGTTCTTTTTCAGAGCCCCCTCTATTCAGAAGTTTGGGTTGGATTTTTATATGCAGCAATGAAATAGGGTTTGGAAATTCTCAATCAACTTTTGTGTTTCATTTTGAACTTCTTTCACTGCGTTTTAAATTTATGTCGTTTTGCACATTTTCTTGCGTTTTGCTCAATGGTACAATCGTGCGGCCGTTTGCCTTGGAATTCTGAAGTGGTTGTATGTGGTATCTCACTTTTGTTTCCTTTCGTACGAAGCAGGACGTGGTTTTGTTGTTGGCAGCTTTCGTTTGCAGGTGAGTGGCACATGAATCTGCTTTTTTTCTTCTTGTGTTGTTGCTGTGTTGAGGGCGTTTTCTATCATGTTGCTGCGTTTTACAATACCATGATTGGTGAGAAATGCTGCGAAACACGCGGTTTTCTCACAGGTTTTGATGTTACCGCGTGGGGAATAATGGTGGGGTATGCCTAAGGAACTTGGGATTGGCTTCTGCAAGAAGGTGTGGGCCGTTTTGTTGAAGACTCGCGTGATGTGTTCGTCCGCAGAAGTTGTTGCGTAAAGTTTAACACTTCATTTTATTTTTTATTTTTTTGCACTCTCACATGATGTATGGGCATGAAGTTGGTGAGACTTTGAATTGGGCTTGAGCTAACATTATCGATTATTCTTGGGCCTTTGAACTTTGGATTTTTTTATACAATAATTAATATTAACTTAATTGTAATCCATGGGCCTCAATTATATTGTTCATGATCCAATACATATTTCTTGTAGAAACAATTTTTGTAGAATTTTGATAATGGTATTAATTTTGCATACTCCAAATATAAGCTCATACCAAGCATCAACTTTGAATTTCCTGAGTAAACTTAATAAAACTTATCATTCCAATTAAAATCCAAAAAAAACTTGTTGTTCTCATTTGAGAACGAAATAACTCAGATCGATCTTTGGTAAATATTATATGAATCCCTCTTGAATTTGAGGTGAACCAGAACCTCGCATTAAAATGAATCTACCGTTGAACCAATCTCTGGATTTTGTCACTTGCATTGAAATGGTACGTCACATGAATCTCAATATATTCCACAAAACCTTAATTCAAATGAACTAATCAATGATAGAATACTTGTCCCATCATAGCCTGATTCACATACAATTGATCTAAATTGACACACCAACCCTAACTGTCACCCTGAATACACATCATTTGAACTGCACACCGTAATCTTGATCTTGAAATAGAGCTTGTCTGACTAAGGACTTCAATCATTATAATAACCAAAAACAATATATATATTTTTGAATTTTCTGAAATGAATGTACAGATAAAATTTATACACGGGTAGGACAAATTTAGGGTATGACACCAACAATATAGGTGTTTCCTCATCAGCATCAAAATCCATGATAATGAAATCAGCAGGGAAGACAAATTTGTCACCCCTTACTAGCACATCTTCTATCTTTCCTTGAGGGTAACAAATACTCCTATCCGCCAATTGGAAGGTGATGGTTGTAGGCCTGGCAGCTCCTATCCCTAACTTTTTAAAGACGTATAAGGGCATAAAGTTAATGCTAGTCCCAAGATCACACAGCGCCTTTCCACATAAGGTATCTCCAATGGTGCATGAAATAGTGAAACTCCCAGGATCTTTTAATTTAGGTGGAAGCTTGCCTTGTACGAATTGACTACACTCTTGAGTAAGTGCAACTGTGGCAAACTTTCCTACCTTTTTTCTCTTGGTGAGCACATCCTTCATGAACTTTGAGTAATTTGGCATTTGTTGAATGGCTTCAATCAAGGGTACATTGATATGAAGCTGCTTTAGAATCTCCATAAACTTTCCAAATTGTTGTTCTTCCTTGGCCTTTCTAATCCTTTGTGGAAAAGGTGGGGGAGGCCTTTCTTTAATAAACTTTGGCTTCTTACTGGTGTCAGTCGTGACCTCTTGAGTCTCTTGAGAAGTCAAATCTGCATTAGTGACCTCTTCATTCTATTTCTGATGATGAGATAGTTCTCCATCAGTGTTTTCTTTCATTCCAGAATTGTCTGGCTCAGGAAATTATGTACTTATCTCTTTGCTTCTTGAAACAGACTCTTCAAATTCTTTCCCACTTCTAAGCTTGATAACTTGGCATGTCTCAACATTCTTTACTCCAGAGGGTGTAGTTGGAGTTTTAGTGGAACTTGGGAGAGTTCCCATGTTTCTTAAACTCAAGGAAGTAGTTATTTGACCAACTTGAGTCTCCAAGTTCTTGATACTTACTCCTTGTGCTTGAAATTCATTTTTGGCTTCTTGAATAAAATACTTTAAAAAAATTTCCAACTGATTGTTTCCTTGATTTCCCCCAGCATAACTAGGAGTAGAAAAACTAGGAGGAGCTTGTGGTGTTGGTGGTGCTTGAGGCTTCGATTGATTTTGATTATTACTCCAAGAAACATTTGGATGGTTGCGCCACCCTGGATTGTATGTATTGCTGTAAGGATTTTTGTATTTGTTGTTGCTGTTGCCAACATAGTTGGCTGAAACAGGATTTGAAGAGCATTCTTCAAACAGATGGGGTCCTCTACAGTAGACACAGGCAACTGCAGTAATGTCAATAACCACCTTAACTGGCTCAGGCTTTGTCACTTCAGGGGTCATCATATTTTTCATAATTTGGTCAATTTGAGCCACCTGAGCAACAAGAGTTGTTGTCTCACTAACTTCATGAACTCCAGCAGGCTTCTTGTGAGTTGAGTTTGCAGTAGTCCTAGTAACAGGTCATTGATAAGTGTTGATTGTAATACTCTAAATCAGCTTGTAGCCTTCTTTATAAGATTTAGACAAAAGAGCTCCACCACTAGATGCATCTAGCATGTTCCTTGAGGATGGAATTTATCCATTATAGAATGTATCAATTGGAATGCAGCTAGGGATCCCATGATGAAGGCATTGTCTTAGCAGCTCCTTAAATCTCTCCCAAGCATCAAACAATGATTCATCATCTCCTTGCCTAAATAAAGTAATCTCATTTCTCATCTTTGCATTCTTCGAAGGAGGAAAGTATTTGGCCAGAAATTTTTCAGCCAAAGTATTCCATGTGGAAATGGAATTTGGTTCCTAGGAATTTAGCCAAGATCTTGCCTCTATCCCGTAGAGAATAAGGAAATAGCCTCAACCTAAAGGCATCATCAGTCACGCCAGGAATCATGAAATTATCAGCAACATCTAGAAATTGTCTCAAGTGCAAGTGTGGGTCTTCATGAGGAGATCCTGAGTATTGACCAGTGGTTTGCAGCATTTGGAACATCATAGGTTTAAACTCAAACTGTGGTGTCGAGATCCCAGGTCTAACAATACCATTGCTCATGGCAGCAGGATCAAAGACAACATAGTCCCTAATATTATGCGCCCTATCATTGGCAATGCCAATGATGTCTTGCTCAGCCATGACAGCTTCGTGGTGTGTCTCGTCTAATGATGATGACGAAGATTCTTTGTCTATCTCCACGTGCATGTCAGCCTCTGGTTCAGCCATGGCTGATATTGATGGATCTCCAGATAGTTGTTGAGAACGCAAAAATCGCTTTCGTGCTCTTAGAATTCTTTTAGGTTCAACATAACCGCTGTAAACTGGTTGTAACGACCTGCACATGCAATAGCTTAAGCGTGTCGTGACACCAAATCACAGCAAAAACGTTAAAGGCTCAAATACAACTTTTAAACAAAAATAACAAATACAGTAGTGCAAAGTAAATCTAAACACTCTCTGACAACGACGCCACAAACTTGTTGTCTGCTTTCTACGTGTTTACTTTATGATGTTTATTTTAAAGCAAATGTGTCACATGTAAGTATACATGTATGTTTGATTGCAGCAAGTAATAAAATAAGAGATCATACCCACAGGGAGTGAAATTGATGTAGCTTTGAACTTTAAAGTATTCAATTCTTGTTTAAAGCTAGTATGAGGAAGGTAACAAAATACTAATAATAATAGCAGCAAGAATTTCACACAACAAATTAAAATACTAAATAAGATAGGGTAAGATATCAAAGAGAATGATTGATGAGCTAAGATC